>JAOTQQ010000001.1:170427325-170477579 GCA_026546715.1 Gallinago undulata
GTTTGGTGCGGGCGCTCCCGCGCCCCACCCCCCACCCCCCCCCCCCCCCTGTCCCCGCGGCGGTGGTCGTCGCTGGCGCTGGGAGTGCGCGGTGGCGGCACCCTGGTGGCCCTCCGCGGGGGACCGTCCCCCTCGCCGGGTCCCCAGCCCGGCCTCTCTCCGCGCCGGGGCGCGCAGGCAGCGCGCAGGCGGCGCGGCGGGCGACCTCTGCTGGTCGACGGACGATCGGCCGCGGCCCCGCGCGGTGGGTGCGTTTCGGACTTTTTTGTGCCTTTGCGGTGGGCACAAATGATCTCCCACTCCCCCCCCCCCCGCCATCCCTCCTCCCCCCCCCCTTCCCCGCAGGGGGCACGCCGAGATTCCCCTCCGCACCCCCACGCGTGACCTCGCGGGCTGCGAGCTGGCAAAGATCCGAGTCATTAAAAAATAATAAAAAATATAGTCGTCCCAGTGACTGAGGAAAAAAAAAATAATCCGCGGATATTATAAGAGAGACTGAAACGGGGAAGGTGCTTTTCCGTACTGCGTCCTATGCATTTTCTCCCATGGAAGGTTCGTAGCTCTTTGAAAAATTTGGCCTGATTAAAATACACTTCCTCCCAGCTCTGAAATAATGCATTTTATTTTCCACCGTTACACCATTGTTTGAAAATAATTCAAGCTAGTTTTAGTTCTATTAACCCCCACTCCCTAACTTTTGGGGTTTCAACTACTACTTCTGGGAGAGGTGTTTGCATTTTAAGCTTGATCTTTGCAAATGATGTGCAATAAGCGAGAAACCTGTCCCCGCCCCAACAAACCAGGATTGGGAAGAAAAGGAGGGCTTTGATCAAGGGTTTTTTCCCCCTCCTGTGCTACTGATTTGCTTACTGTGCATTCGATTCGCGTTCCCAGGAAGGCGAATCTCTATATTTAGTCAGCATCAGAAACGGGTTTAAGGGAGTGGAATAATGAGTGGAACTGCCAGTTTCAATGAATAAAGTATGTAGAGGAAAACCCTGCTGAAGGTTTTCTCTTTTATGATATCAATATACACGTGAACGGGAAGACATAAAACGGGATTTGTACATATTGGAGACAATTCAGAAAACATATGTTAATTTTATTTTTTTTCCTTCTTGTTGTTGGTTTCCTGCACACCACCCCCCCCACACACACACACACCCATTTCTTATTTATTTACTTTTGAGGAGGGGACTGGGGGAGCCTGCTAAAGCTCGGTGGCTCTACATAGCAATCAATAGCTTTCATCAAGTTGAGGAGCTCAAATAAGATTATATGCATTCGGGAGAAGGGAAAGGGATAAAAAAAAAAACCCAAACTCAAACACAACCCCAAAACGACAGCGACAATTAACCCTCTCTGTCCCGTAAAGAACAGCTAATAATTTGGTCCTGAGTTTGCTTAATGGCGAAAAGTAGGACGGCTTTCCAGAGGGAAACAAGGGGGTGAAGAAAAAAAAATCAGTTTGGGGGAAGGATTAAAGAGGTAGTGCCGGTTTCGGAAGGGAGGCAGCATTAGGGGCTGCCTGAGATGCCCTTGCCGGCCAGGGCTGGGGCAGCACCGGGCTGCGGCCGCCGAGCCTTGGGCGCGAAGGGGACAGCGGTCGGTTCCCTACTCGCCACACCGGGACCCGTCGCCGTCACCGTCCCCGGGCTCAGACGCGGGGAACCGGTCTCGGGAGGCAGCAAGGTCCGCCCCCCACCCCCAGCGACTCCGACTCCAGTCGGGAAGGCTGTTTTTGTCCCACTGCATCGCTGGTGGCTCAGCGCAGCCTGGCCGCTCGGGCAGGCAGACAGGCTCCTCCGGTCAGCTCCGGTTTAGAACTTTTATTGTGCAGCTTTGGACCAGAAAGATGCTTTGCAAGAAGAATCTGGGTTTGGGCTCCCAGAGGTTCAGATTTCCCCTCGCTGCCTTGTGGGATGCTGCGGGGAGACCAGGGCTGAGTTTGTGCAATGTGCCGAGGGGGGAAAGGGGATCGCACGAGGCTGAAACGGGAAACAACGCAGCGGGGAAATCAATCACGAAATGTATTATCTGCTCCGGGGTGTAGGCTTTGACTCATCTAGAGGTGTGCGATCTTTAATCTCAAGTCTTAGCAACTGCATGTGAGGCAGAAGTGTTCTGTAACAGCACTAAATCTATCAAAACACAAGAAAACCTGTCAGCGGGCTTGTGCGCGCCTAGGAAACCCTCGTGGCTTTAATAATACTGTTTGGCTTATTAAATCGCGCTACCGTCTAAAAAAAAATAAAACAAAAAAAAACCCAAACAAACCCAAACCCATCCTTTCACTCCTAAAGTCTTTTCCGAGTGTACTGGCGCCGTCAGAGGGCTGGCCAGCAGCACCGGGCCCCGTTAACCCCGTCAGAAACGGGGACAGTGTGATGGGGAGCGCAGGCAAAGGGAGGGAGATTTTTGGCAGCTGAGGGGGTGGGAGGGGGTGGGTGGGAAGGGGAAACGAACCCCCAGGAATTTCTGCGGGGAGGAATTCTTAACCCAAAGGCGTTAAGAGGGTGGCAGAGGGCGGTGCAGGCGGTGCGGAACAGGGCTGGAAAAGCCCGATTTCTCCTCCGCCACGTGCCGGCTGGCCTCCGCGGCGGCGGACGCGGGCGCGCACGGGGAGCGGGGCGGGTCGCGGATATTTATTGCTTTAAACTTTCCCCTTTGTTATCTTCCCCGTGTCAGGAAGTGTTCGGGGACAGGAAATAACAGCGGCGATTTTTGTCTCCGGGGTGAACAGAAACCTCTGGAGCTTTTTAAGGCCCGCTTTCCAGCCCCGGCTCTGGCGGGGGTGCCGCTGGGAGGATCGGGCCCTTTCGTTGTCCCCGCGGGACGTAGGGGACTGGAGTGTGTGTGCGTGTGTGTGTGGGGATTGGGGGGCAGCGAGCCGAGCCCGACCCTAGCGCCTCCCCAAAGGGAGCCCGGCCCACGTCGGGGGACAAACTGCCGGGAGAGAGGGGATGCGGAGCTGCGGGATTACTCTCTCGCCCACGAGTCTGTCTTGCCAGTAGCGTGCGTGGGGGGCACCCTACCCCTGCCTCATTGTAAACAGGCTCGTTCCCACTGGAAATTTGCCTCGCCGAAAATAACCCCAAGCAGCGTCCTAAGTCAGTGCTGCTGCAAATAGTCTCTTCGTCAGGAAAACAGACCCCCAGCTTTGGAAAGAACACAAAAACCGACTCCCCCCACCCCCACCCCTAAATAATTAATAACATCCTCCTCATCAACAACAGTAACAATAACAACAGCGCGACCAGCAGCCGAGGCCGGCGGGTGCTGTCGGGGCCGCAGTCGCTGCGGGTGGGGAGAGGGCTGCCCGCCCCCTGCCCACTCGCCCCCGGCCGGGGGGCACCGGGGGATCCCGTAGGGTACCCGGGGGCCGCGGCGCCTGGCCGGGCGGCAGAGAGCGGGCGGCTCCGCGCTGCTCCGCGCCACTCCGCAGCCCAGACGGCGGCACGGCTGTGCCCGCTCCTCCGCGCCGCTCCGCGCCCTGGGGCCAAGGCGAGGAGGCAAAACACTCTCCCGGTGCGAGCGGCACCAGCTGCCGTGGAGAGGGCTCTTCCTGACTGAGCGAAGGCGCCTTCCCCACCAAGCAATTAGGCATTCATTACTGCCACCCTCGCCCCTACACCGCTCACAGCGACGTCTTTAACGTCTCAACAACTTTGAATATCGGTTGTACGGAAAGCACTGCCCGGTTTTCCTTCCGAGAGGCTCGATGTCCTCCCTGGCGCCTTACTGACCTTCGCAACAGGGTTTCAAGCGATGAAAAAAAACCCAAACCAAAACCCACGACCCAACAACACCAGCAGCGAAGGGGAAATAACACTTGTCTGACAGGCAGTGATCTGCGTTAGATGTAGCAGAGGATATACCACCCGTCTTTTGCCATTAAAGGTATATTTATTGCTTTGCAAAAGAGCACAATAAAACTGACAGCTGCAACCTGGAAAAAAATTAAAATATGCGTTTTAATAATAAACACACAGAGTTATCTGCACGGAGGTTTGGCAGGTTGAGCTAATTAGCCGAAGAGGTAGATATGTGTAAACACAAAATGATTCTCTTTAAGTTAGCTATTACTGCTTAGATACTGAAAACCAATCTTGCAAAATTAAAGATCAGGGAAGCAGTAGGGAAGTACAAAAAAGAGATGAAATCTAAACAGGGAACCCTTAGAACTTATATACCTCAGTGTACACAAATGCTGCAAGTTCGGTATGCTCACATGAATATCCTTGCAGAGCACACAGTTTATCATTACTTGTTCTGAGGAGAGGCTACCTCACTACAAAAGGGAAAAAAGCCCCCAAACAAACCCAACAAAAAATATGTACCCTCAATAAGATTTGCCTGACGCCAATCCTGCAAGTTATAAAACTGCAGACACAAACTTGTTAAAGTGGCTACATACAAAATAGAGGAATCCTGAGTGAAAGTAGGATGTTAGAGGAATGAATTAAAGATGGACCATGACCTTTGTACAATCATTTCTCATGCATGAAAGCAAAAGAGGGGGGGGGGATTTTTATGTACTGTCCACTGCTCAGTGGTCTCTGTTTTGAACAGGGGCAAATAAAAGCCATCAATAAATCATAAATCTTACATTAAGAACAAGCACGCATAGCATACTTATGGCTTAGCATTTTTCCCCGCTAGTGGGACATGTGCCATCCATTACGTACAAAGATGAAAGGTATATCATACAATACAGTGGTATTGGGTTATATATGTATATAGATAGAAAGACAATCAGACTATTACTGCAATAGATACCACCAATACATGTGTTACACATTTGTAACTTTCATCTGGAGCGTATAATCATTATTAAAGCTACTTGTGGTTTCCTTTGTATTGCTCAGAATCCTGCATTCAGCCCAGCTCATGAAAAGAAATGCATCATGAGTAAGTGTAGCAAGAGCTTGAGCTGCCTGTCATCGTTCGTTCTCATCCTCTACAGGATGTGTATTTCTGCCTGTATGGTTATTTGCATCCACATATTGTGACTTTTCTAACTCTGTTACCCACAACTTCTGTTTTGCTGTGTAAACAAACATGTACAGGGTGAACTCAAGCATCTGAAAACCCTGCAAGTATGGTCTATACTTTAACAGTTTCACTGCCAAATATATGTTTTACAGATCAGGAATTTTTTGACTGTATAAACTTCCCATCTGCACATATAATGTATCTGACCCGCACATTAGAGGAAATTTGATGTCTTTATGATGATATTCCAGTTTGCCTGTAGAGTGTCTGCAGTGCACTAGTACACTTGCTTTCATGAAAGGTTGGAATGAAAAAAAAATCTGTTTGGAGGAGGCAGGGTGGTAAATGCCCTCTAGCCCCAGGACCCTACTTGATGACACCTACTATGGGCAATGTTGCAAGTGCAATCAGAAAAGAGGCCACGTCATTCCCACTGTTATCAAGAGTTCCAAAATGCATGGGGGGCCTTGGAAAGAGGCTGGGTATGATCTGATCTGAAGATAATACGTAGTTGTGCCATGTGGTAGGGCAAAATGTGTGTGTGACGACTGACTACAGTAAAAAGAATGAGGGCTAGGGAGAAGATAAAAAAGGATGGATGTGGTGGAAGGGTTAGGAGAAGCACAAGCAAAAGTTTATGGAGGAATAAGTAGAACCACAGAGGGGCAGACGTGAGAGAAATGTTTAAGAAATTGAATGCAGTACCATAGGAAACTGAGAAAATAAGCAAGAACGAAAGAAACTGATGGTGAAAAGAATATGAAAGAGAGAGCATGGCAGAATGAGGAATGAAGAGAGGGAAGATGGAGGCAGGGCAGGAAAATAGGAAGAAGAGAGCTTCTTTCTTGGAGATGCTGTGTGTGTTTATGTTAGATGCTGTGACAAATCAGATGCTGCCACGTATGATAATGATTTGACACTCAACTGCAAAGTTTTCCATTCTCTCTCACAAAAATACTTTTCTGTTAGGGCTACAATTAGTCATAATATATTTGACAAAACATGCTTATATGTATATTCATTGTAACATTGTAATTGTTTAATTATTTGTCTCTCCTGGATTTGCATAGGATTTCTTTCTCCTAAAAATCAAAATGAACTTGTTTGTTTGTTTGCCTGTTCATTTATTTTTAAGAAAGCATTGCTTTTTCAAAAGAAAGTACCCTCCTGCTCCTCGCCAAACCTCCCTCCCCCAAAATCTCCCTCTCCCTCTCTGTAACTCCTGTAGGTCAAAGAGGACCCCTGCTCTGCATATGTGCAGAAACTATCAGGCCTATAAAAACTTGATGTGAGTCAGCACTGCTCTATAAAAGGTCAACTACAGCTGAATCAAGCTACTCTTAAAAGGCATCTACCACAGAGAAGAAATATGAGACAGACAGGAACAGTATAGAAAGGGATAGGTATTAATCAGAGCAAAAGACAGAAGGCAAAGAACAGAAAATTCTGCCAAGCCTTAATACTTTTCCACTAATATGTTCAACAATGTCCACATACCCTGCACAGTCTGACTGGCTAAGGTCAGGTTGATCTTAGCTATGTAAAAGGAAGCAGCTGTCAACTGTGGCACATGGCAGATGGAGAACTCTTATCAGATTTTTTAAAACCTGAAATTACTTTTTTTTTTTTTTTTAATTTAGAGATTGATTTGCTGTGTGACATTAGAAACCCTAATACTTGAACCACATGTTGCAATGAACCATCTTCCACCTCTACATGACAAGATAAGAATGTTTTTATGACGTGTGTATATTTTGCCATAGTTGGATTTTCAAAGATAATTGGGGTCAGCCTCATTTGTTTCAGGCCTCCTGCCTCTTTATCTAGACTGCACTATAAATATTACTCTGTTGATATTGAAACTGTTGGGTTTGACAACATTTGCGTATGTGGTAGAAAGAAAAAAAAGCCCCAGCTTTATTGCAGGAATTATGACAGGAGGTCAGAATAGTCCTTCCTCTTCCTCAAATCTACCAAACTCTTGGGGCTTCACTGACATGAACATTTATAGCACCCATGACTCAAAGGCTGAGCAAAGGGCTACCATGTTAAGACAAAAATAAGATACATGAAGCACTTGTTTAGAAGCACCCCTAAAAATGAATTTCAAATATACTTTGTAACAAGGCTGTAATTATTTGTTTTAATAATAATGATAATTCTATACTCATTTGTTGATTTCTCAGGACCTCAAAGACTCAATGCAGTCATTACCTCAGGAACTCTGAGAGAGCTGGTGTTGTTCATTTTGGAGAAGTGAAGGCTCCAGGGAGACCTTATAGCAGCCTTCCAATATCTGAAGGGAGCTTATAGGAGAGCCAGAGAGGGACTCTTTGTCAGGAAGTGTAGTGACAGGACAAGGGCTAATGGTTTTAAATTGGAAGAGAGGAGATTTAGATTAGACACCAGAAAGAAATTCTTTACAGTGAGGGTGGTGAGGCACTGGAACAGGTTGCCCAGGGAAGTCGTGGATGCCCCACCCCTGGAAGTGTTCAAGGCCAGGCTGGATGGGACTTTGAGCAACCTGGTCTAGTGGGAGGTGTCTCTGGCCGTGGGAGGGGGGTTGGAACTAGATGATCTTTAAGGTTCCTTCCAACTCAAATGATTCTATGATTCTATGATATTATAGATATAGATAGATATTATAGAAATATTCATTCACACCCATACTTGTTATGTGTGTATATAGTTTATGTTCTTACACACACACACACACACAAAGAGAGAAACGCCAGTCACTGTCCAAATTCACCAAAAGGAACAACACGATGCAATGCTCTCAGTTCCGGGCACAACAGTGGATTTTGAGTATCACCAAATCATTAGGTTATGACAGAAGGTGTGGAGTTCCCACTGTGCCCCAGCACTGGAGTAAGTGCCCTCCTTTACACACAATTCAAGAGAGAATATCTGTACCTGTGGTACCTTTTCAAAAACAAAACCCTGAGAATGTGCTGCAGGGCACTGGCACAACCGAACATACATACACCAAACATTTTAGCAATATACCACCCAGAGACTGCAGTAAATCTAGAGATTTTAATAACATGTATGACTCTCTGGA
Organism: Gallinago undulata; assembly: GCA_026546715.1. Classification (NCBI taxonomy): domain Eukaryota; kingdom Metazoa; phylum Chordata; class Aves; order Charadriiformes; family Scolopacidae; genus Gallinago; species Gallinago undulata. Next base: position 170,435,385 of record JAOTQQ010000001.1, read on the forward strand.
GCACAGAAGCAGCAGATCCTGAAACACAATGGTCCTCTGCTAAAATGTGGGGAAATGGGAGGCCGTCTATATCCTGGTTCTGCAGTGCAACAAGGGAAATATCCCATTGTTAAGCTGAAATTTACTTCGCTTGTAATCTTTTTTTTTTTTTTTTTTCCTCCAACCTTTGTATCTATTCCTCTGACATATGAAGCCTGGATAATTACATTTATAATTTGTTTCATTAAAAAGACAGCCTAGTTTCATGGGACGAGTTGAATGTCATGGGACGAACCACAGCAGAGCTGATAAAGTGAGATGCACTGCCTCTGTGGAAATGACAGATCAGTCTAAGGCAGTTTGCAGAGATCCGAGTCCTGAAGACATTCAGAGGCTGGTGAATACACATTGTGGGGAGCCAGCACAGGATGCTTGTGCTGCTAGTTATCACCCTTTGAGACAAAATACATCAGGCAATGAGTGGGCAACAGCTACACATTCACCCCCAGGCATGACACCCATCATCAAGGATTTTTCAAGAAAAAGGTTAGACAAACATCAGTGCAAGATGGTCTAGGTATGCTGGACCCTTCCTCGGAACAGGAGAATTAACACACTTCCTTATTTATATTTATCTCAGTAATTTACCATATGGCACTCCACAGGACTGACAAAAACACCTCCAGGAGTTTTGTACCTGTCCAATCCTTCCAGCTTCCTCTGTGGTCCTGCCTAGCTGATTTATTACATGTGGTACCCTCAGAGGGTCCTTGTTAAATGAAGGCACTCACGGCCAATTAACAATATACACATTTTTATACCAAAGTGCCATCCACTCAACCACACCAGGGAAGTGATAATCTGTTTCCCAGCTGGTATAAATTGGTCTTCAGGTCGTTTTTGCCCTGAGGACAAAAATAATTGGTCTTGTGGCTAGGTCTCTTCCTGGATATACACTCTACATTTTACACCCTGTGAGATCCATAACTCTGCTTGAATGAATGGATAAGCTGGCAGTGGCTGTTTCCAGACTGTGGACGCAAACAAGATCCCAGTTCAGCTCTCATTCTTGCAACTGATCTCTGCCTTTCCCCTCACAATAACAAGATGGATATGTTTTTCTTTTGCCTTCTTTTATTACACCGGGGAAAGCACAGAACTTAGCATGTATCACCAGGTCTTCTAATATATATAAAGAGAGGAGGTTGCTTATTTACTAGTTTTTCAGTCCTGATCTGCACCGTTACAGTGCATCTTCACAGATCATAGCAGCTCACATCTGCTGTGGAGATCGTTGAGCTCCACTGGTACGTGGTAATGCCTCACTTCCATCTTCTCTGAGCAACACAAAATGTGCATTTCATTTTCCTCAAAGTCATCTGATTTATTCCTCTTGCAATCTGGCTCCAGAAAGTGTTCAAAAGATTTCCCATCCCCCCTCCCCAAAGTGTCCAGTTTTTGGCCATTAATTTTGATTTCAAAATCTGCAGTGGATCATCTCCTCAGAAACATAAATTCTTATCAGCCAATCTTCCCTTTTCCTTTATTTGTATCAGGTTGGTGTGTTGTGAACAGACATTGTAAAGATTAAGTCTTCCAATGCTGTCTCTGTTCCAGTGTCGCTACCAAAGCAGAACTGCACAGATCACATTCCCCTCCAGAGGCTAGTGTGAAAAAATACCCTTATTTTTAAGTAACACAGACGAATCTGTCTTACAATATTTCCTTTATGCCAATTATTTTCACGCTTCTTTTCCTTATCGACCACCATGTCACGGGTGAGGTCTGTTTGGCCCTGCACAATATACCTCGATGCGGAGTTGGAGCATCTGCGGTGGTAGCTTACAAGCTGGAGGAGGATCCCACATTTCATTCCACAGGAGAAATGATCTCACTGAAATTCTCGGAATGCTGCAGGCAGGATAATGCAGAAACTATCACAAGCTAGGCTATTACCTTTTTTTAACCTTATCCAGTCTGGATGGATGTTCCTCTGCTGCTGCTGATAGGGCAGCCCCACCTCTCCTTGGGGTTAGTCCTCACAGCATCCTCCTGGGTCTCAGTCACAGAAAATAAAGGACAGAGACAGGAAAAGAGAGAGACAAAGTGCTGTCATCCACTGCTCAGTCCACAGCAACTACAGGGAAAAAAAAGTAAAGGGATAGGAGACAGAAGAGGAGGTGGCCGTGAGAAACTGTCAGTCCAGTGCAGACCAACTTCTCACACCCTCCTTGGTCAGGATTCAGTATCAGCAGCCCTCTCCGCAGGCAAGGGAGGAGACCATTATGACAGGAGTAGAAAGCTTCTGCACAAAGTTCTCACTTCCAAGGAGTTGGTGAGGTGCTCAGACTCTAAACTCAACTCCACATGAAGAAATGTAATGTAATGTAATGTACACTACTAAATGTAATTAGTCACTGGTGGGGTGTTCTTGGTACCTCTTGTAGTTTGATTTCTGTTCTGTCAGGATTGCAAAAGGCACTACATCTGCTTATTGAAGGTTAGAATGAGGTTTACTTGTTTCCTGAGTTTGTCCTACTTGTTGATTTCTGAGGACATAAATTGTGCACCACAGTTAGCTGTAAAAGATCAACCACGCCTAACTTTTGGAGGGTTTTTCTCATGTGACTTGTTTGAGGTGCTTATCCACCTTCTTCTGAATTCAAGGTGATGATAAACAGATTACACCCACATACTCCTGTTGCCAGAAAAGGTAATTCTGAGAATTTACATCACAAAGGGTGGCATTTTATGACTCCTGCCTGTAGAGGGCTACAGAGTCCTGAATTGCCTTTAGTAATTTTTCAGTGCTTCAGACCCAACTTAAGTAGAGAGCAGGTTTACAGTCTGTGTGTATGAAGACAAGCTTGAATCATGTCCTAAGCACACTCCAAAGGCTGAAAAAAGAATAGAAATACACAGAAATACAACCATAATTTTATTTTTTAAATAATTTGAAAATTAAATTTTATTATGTTTATTGTTTATATGAGTACAACCACACAATACTGCTTCAGTACTGTAGCTGCGCTAACACTTTTGTAAACCAGGTTATCTCCAGGACAATGTGAATACTTCCTTCACTGACTCTCCTTGTGTGGCCAGTGAACTGCAGCTGGTTTGTGGTGGAACGGCTGCTGTCCATGATCGTTGGTGATTTTGTGATTCGAATTGTGTGCTTAAATCCTTTATTTTTTGTGTGTGGACCAGTACTTAATGCAGAAGCCTACTAGCAGCAGCACTTTAGTCCCTCAAGCATGACCCACATCTATACTGTGGCCTCAGCAGCTATGATCCACCTGCCTTAAAACAGCTGCTCAACACACACACTGAAAGACAACTCATGGAAGATTTTCTATCAATTAAGCTTTCAAACCACAGATGATCCATTCACACCTATTTCCTGGAGAACCTGTGGTGACTGGAAGCAGGCTGGAGTCTTGCAAGGAAAAACCAGACTCACCATTTTAAGCAGGTCAACGAAATCTTGTGCAAACAGAGCCCAGGACCAGGTCTCAGTAAACCAGCTTTGTTGTTCTCCTGAATCCTTAACTTGGAACTTAACTAGTTTTGCAAAGGAATAAATATATCCAGCAGCTTGCCAGTACGCCTAATGTAGTTCCAGCCTAGCTCTCCATCCAAATCTACATTTGCCAGGTTTCAGAAGACAAATTGATGTATAACAGGTTTTTTTTTCTCCTGTTCAAAATCTTACCAGCTGTTACAAAGCCAAACTTTGGGGCATTTTTGAAGGCATATTCTATTCAAAACCATTGTAGTTTGGAAAGTTCAAGTAAAAATTCAAATAAATTTTGATCTACTGAAGCTTCATTTTTCATTGGAGAAATGCTATTTTTCTAAAGAGTACTTCGGGCAGAACGGAACTCTGCAATGTACATATTTCTAAAAAGAAAAAAAATGTAGATTAAGTCCAAAAGTAAAGTCTAAAGATTAAAGAATCACACACTTATTTCATCACACATAAATGTTCTCCCCTATGTGCATCTCATTAGATGCTCAAATTGGAAATTATTATTTGGCACACAATAAATCAAGGTATAATATTTCAACAAGATTCCAAAATGATTGTATTTTAAGACAAATGAATTCCCACCTTCCTTGTAAACAAGAAATGTGAGCACAGTGATGTAACTTGCCATTGTCATGAAACAAAGAATGCTAGCTGGCAACATCTGCAGGGATATTCTCAACTATGTATTTTTAAAATTATGAAAAGAGGTATGGAACACTGCAGTCAAACCTGCTGGCATTTTCTGTGGCACAGAAAGAACTGGACAGAAGCAGCACATGGGAGGTAAGTGTTGAGAGTTGTGGAAAGAAAATGAGGAAAGCAATGACTACTACGGGGAAGCAAAATAACTGTCTGAAATGAGAGCAAATCTGAGATTTCATCTTCCAAGAGAATTCAGCATACAGTGCCATGCTCTGCACACTGAAGTACAGAGGCTACTGATCTGAATTTGGCAGTAAAGACTAGGCTACAAATGATCTAATTTATCTCAATTCATATCAGTTTAGTGAATTTGAAAATAGGTAACAAGAGAGTCACAAAAGCATGGATTTTAAAGTCTTTAAGCAATAATGACTCTTCATAATGCCTGATCTTTTTAATTGATGTCCCTTTGGTAAACAGCAAGGAAATCGTGGACAGCAGAATGGGATTTTTGCTTAGGAAAGGTAAAAAATAAATAAATAAATAAAAAGCAGCAGGAAAACACTTTCTGTATTTCTTTAACAAAAGAAAAAAATCACCACAAATTTCACCGGTGAGGTGAAATACAAGGAGAGATAGCTGCGCACTTGTTTGTAGCAGAAAACAGTAATCAGTCAATCATCAGGCATAAGTGATTATATACTTTGATATACAACCATTAAGCATAAAGCTAAAATGCCATAAAGTGATTCTGCTGACATCATTTGCAAAACCAATGCCCTTATGTCAACAAGAATGATTTATACAGGAAAAAAAATCTCAAAAAGAGAATAGGATTTTTAATGTAAAAACATTTAAATCACAAGAGATGCAAGAAATAGTAAAGAGTGTAAATAATGAATAGTGCAAATAAAGATAATTGCTATCTTCTTTCTTCTTTTCTCAGGATAAGACTGACATCAGCATACACCAAAAGGCAGCAAATCCAAATTTGAATAAAGAACAGATTGATTGAGTAGGCAAAACAAAAAGTGTGACCAGCCTGTGGAACGGATTATCACAGGATGCTCTTGAGATTAATAAACCAGCAAAATTAAAGGAAGTCTATGTATAGTCTTATTAATGAAATTGTCCAGCTATGATTAAAGGAAGTCTACCTATAATCTTATTAATAAAATTGTTCAGCTATAAGGTCAAGCAGCAAAACCAAACAAAAATAAAAAGGTGGAACTTAAAGTTTTGGGGATGACCTGTAAAGTCGCCTGAAAACATATTAGGAACCATATGATAGCCTACTAGCATTTGGTATCCTACAAGCATTTGGTACTGGCTGCTATGTAATGTAGACTATCCTCCAAACACAGACACACAGGTGCCAAAAATCAATCAGTGTCAATACCCAGTATGACAATTCCTAAATTAGTATGCTGTGTCTACATTCCATTACAGTTTACAGTTATTGCTCCTGATAGTTGCATAAAATGTAATTTTCCTTAAAGACCTGTCAAAGGAAAAGGTGGTTTTTTTTAAGTAACAAGGAAACCAAAGATGGCCCTGGTGGCAAGAATACCACTGGCAGCAGATATAGAGAGGTGATCCTCCCTCTCTGTCCAGCCCTGGTGAGATATATCTGGAGTCCTGGGTCAGGTACTGGGCTCCCCAGTACAAGACTGAGTTAGAAGTGCTGGAGTGAGTTCATTGAAGGGCCACAGAGGTGATGAAGGGACTGGAGCATCTGTCATATGAGGAGAGGCTGAGAGAGTTGAGGGTGATCAGACTGGAGAAGAGAAGGCTCAGGGCAAAACTTTGAGCAAAATAAATGTCACACAAATTATTGATATAGACTGTTGAAATATAAATAAGTCTTTTTATAAACTAGTGTTGGTTAGGCTACACAACTGGCATAAAAACATATACCAGTTGCTGCAAACCACTGCCTGGGATACTGAATATATTATTATTTCAATAGTCTATATCAATAATTTGTGTGAGATTTGTTTTGCTTATAGTCTCCATTGGCTTTAGATTTCCTACTCTATGCTGTAATTTTTAGGGAGCGACCTGATTTTGTCACTTCTAGTGGAGACAAAAAGGCTGCATGGACTTTCACTAATCTCCTAGGAAAAGCAGAGTTTAGAAATTACAGACTGCACACAGAGAGGTACCTACTCAAACCCATGTGTTTGAGTTGTTCCCAAAGCAGAGGATCCCAGGGTCCTTATTCATTAAATGGTTCGGTTCGTTCCACCACCATTTCTACTGCAGGTTCACTATACCCACACTACGAACTTCTGAGAGGTCCATAAAGATACTTCAAAGTTAGACTCTGGTACACAGCACAGGGAAAAAAAAAAAAGGGCTATGATATTACTAATGTGCTCGGTTGTAAATCAGTCGAGGCTGGACCAAAAAGGGACTTGAATAAGAAAAAACACAGCCTACAGGACTAACTGCCTTAAGCCTAAACCAAAGATCAGAGGGTTGTTTGGGGTTCTTTTTCTCTGTGGTTTTTTTTTTCTTTTTCTTTTTTTTCTGTACACATGGTGAAATGCGATGTGTGGCCTTGGACTGTCAGTCACTGCTTTTTATTATCTTTGGATTTATTGCTTGTTTTGCACTTAGACACTTCTCTCATTTTTCTGTCTAAGTATGTTTGTAGCATGGCTAAAGTTGTATGAGGAAATTCTCATCTTGTCCTTTTTTTCTGAACACTTTCCTCTCTAAATAGCAACTCATATCCTGCCTTTCACCATTCATTACTGTTAGGTAGTAGATAACTGGCCTATGTGAACTGAGTTACTGATCTCGGTCCCATCCTAGCAAAGTGCAGAAATGCTGTCACAACTGTCATTGGTTGGCACCTTATTTATAGACTCAATAGCATATTAATCAGTATCTCATGGAAAACTGCACCACAATATTCCCCTTAAAAAATGACAGTAGTTTTTCAGTAATGTGGTGGCACCACATAATATGTTGTCCAAGAGCCATCTGATATTGCTTCAGTGGTTTTATGTTGTACTTCATATAATATAAGAGGTACATCCCAGGTCATTCCCCTACCCATGGATAAGAATAAGGTTTTAATTACCTCCAAGCTAATCTTGTTCTGAGCTTTTCTGGAAATGAAGGCTGATTTGTGGTATACAGGCAAAAAATCAGGGGTATCATAAGAAAAGTATAGAAAAGAAAACTTGAAACTCTCTTGACAAATCTAAGTTGTGTCCACATTAATCCCATGCTCATTTAACCATATCTTCCCAAATCTATGAAAACCAGTCAACCAATAGATATTCTAACTCAGAAACACATGCAACAATTTGCACTACCTGGCCAGCCCCAGTGCACTCTGTTAGCAGTAGTGGGTCACAGGGGTGTGTAACCCACACGAGGCAAGTGGGCTGAAAGGGTACCCACCCCGTTACCCATCCATAGCTGTTGCCTCAGAGTTTAACAGTGGAGTCTGTCTTCATCTTCGTAATGACAAAGTGTGTCTGAGTGGCCATGCTGACCTAGTGGTCAGGAGACCACCAGCTGAGATTTAAAGAAGCTCCCAGTCCAGGCGGGTTGGTTTCTTCTCAGCCTGGTGGTTTTGCTGCTCCAGGCTACGATGCAGCTCCAGTAAAAGTAAGGTTTGCAAAACTGATGGGCTGGTAAAGCTGTAGAACAAGTGCCTGGGGACAGAGATTTCTTCAGCTGTCTTTGTTACCAACTGAAAATGGCCACTGAACAACACCGAATATCATCATGTTTGGGAGAGCTTCACTTTGGACTATTTCCATCTTTCTTCCATGTAGTCAGTGACCGGGCCACTCTCTCAAAAGATGAAATGCGAAATGGATCACTGGCCAGACATTCCCATTTCTCCACTCTGGTAGCATGACAAGTGCATCTGGCATCTGTGAACCCATCTTCCTTCAGGGACTTGTGACTACTGAGCTGACGGAAGCTTTTTCAGAATGGCTTTTTCAGAACAAAGCACTCCCTTTTTTCAAAGGTGCACACACGCAGAGTAGAGAGTTAAAAATAAAATAACCTTCTCTGGATATTACCCACCTCTTTCAAAGTAAATTTTCCTTGAAGCTTTGATATATTGCACTCAGGCCCGTACATGTAATCTGCTTCCTTCAGTTTATGCATCCTTTTCTTTGTCAGAGACTCCTATCTGGCTGCTGGTAACAACTTATTGTTCATCTTCATTCCTGGTAAAACCTGCCATCTTTAAGGTTTCATTATCTCCTCTGAAACTAGGTCTGGCCTGGCAGAAAAAAATTTCCCAGTCTAGTGAAACCACTCCTTACTAAATAACTTCTGCAGAGAGAAACTGTAGCTTGTCCATCTCCAGTAGCTTTCTCTGTTCTTCTAGTTTTACCTCTTAAAACCTTTAACTCTGTTTAGACTGGCAGGATAATCTCTACCTGTAAATGGAGGTTTACAGGGTATTGATAAGCAATCAAATCAGTATCTTTTCATTCTTGGCCAAGTGACATTAATATAAAACGCCATTCAGATATATTTTTTTAAGTTAATGTTCCAGAGCTCCAATTTACTAACAGGGCTCCAATTACTACTCATTTAGCATCTGTACTGTGTGAAAAGAAATCATAAGGAAGTGTCCAGAAGAATGCAATTTCCTATGTTCTCAGGAGAGCTAGGTGGCAATAAATATGGGCATATAATCCCCTTCTGCTCCATACCTCAGTGGGGAGTCCAATTATTTAGGATGTGGTTAGGCTCAGGTTAAATTCCTTCCTTTCTTTGAAGGGCTTTGAAGCCAGTGCCAGGACTTTACAAAAAAATTGCCTGGGGAGGAAAAACACAACATTGTGATAAAGAGAATAGGACATCTCAGCACCTGAGTACTTGCATCTAAGTCATTGTTCCAGTTCATTTTCAATTAAAAACAAATGCAAAATGGCCCTCTTTGGGAAATGAAAGTTCAAATCCCTCCAATCAAAGGAAGAAAATGAGTCAGGGTTTCTGTGTTTCGAGAATGTTTTCTAACCACTGCTTTACTGGGAAAAAGCCTATTGGTTACTTGGAGCTTTATAAATATCAGCCATTGGAAAATCAATTACTGTCGCAGCCCTAATTGTAATACAGAGATCATGATGGGTCACGATGTTGAGATCTGGATTTTATTTTGCTGAAGTTCCCCATCCTCAAAGAAGACGTTTTCTCCATAGTAGAAATGCAAGATTCAGTTTTCACTCAATGATAATGGATGTATTCCTGAGCAGGACCGTGGGATTTGTTTTATAAATAATGATGACTTTTGCCTTGAGATCCTGATAGGAAATCTGCACTGATGATAATTTACAGATATCATGTGAATTCTGCTATTTAAAAAAAAATCTTCTAATCTAAAACTAAGTGAGAATATTTACCAATCTCACTGATAAATTTTCATTCAGAATCCTCACGTGAGTCACAGTACATAAACAATGGCCTTTTGTAGGTAATATATTAATATATGGGAATTACATTTGGAAAGTGTGTATCTTTTAACATGATCTAACACAGAGCTTAGTCACATTAATATAAATGGAAACCTGATTGTATTACTGTTTGTAGTCGCATAGTGCACTGCACTGATAACAGACACGCTAGTGCACAGACTATAGGTTATGCAGGACAAAGAAGGATTTCACTTTGTGAGTCTTTGTTGCTGAGTTTGTTACAAAAACCAGAGCATTTGGTTTGCAATGTCATTTTTTTAGTGAAAAGTCTTAAAAAATTGTGGAAACTGCTGAAAACTATGCAGAGAAGATGAAGAGACACATCTCTTCCCCATATTTTTCACGAGTCTTTGAGTTAAAAAAAAAGAATAAAAAGAAACCTATTTTTTTCCTTAAGAAAAAGTCCTCTCTGCAGCAGATGGTTAGTTGTTATTTCCACAGACCCTGGGTGGGCATCATTTCAATAGCTGTAGCAGAGATATACATACAGCAGAAAAAGTGCTCAGAACTAATTGCTGATAAACATTTTCAGTAACATGATTTTTTTCTTTTCAACATTTAAGGGTCCAGCGCATTGGTTATTATTTACTTGATGAACACTTACTTTCTGTTCTCTTTCAAAAAAATGAAAGCATGTCCCCAGACAGCTGTAAGAAAAAGTAAAATGTTTTTGGATATTTACCCTACATATTCATCAATATATTTACCTAGTAGTCTATAAAATCTCGTCTTTCTCCAGAAATGTCTTGTACCCTGTTCTGCCTAGTTTAGATTTCCAAAAAGTACCAGATTTAGAAGCTAAAGCCCATTCTCAAAAGGGACTGACATTTTGAATCATAAGTCTCCTTGGCAGTTAATGTCATTTTGTTTCTAAATTACTTCTGAGAACAGGATTTAGAAGTGCAAATCAATGAGATTGTTATAAGCATTTTTTTTTCCTATGACCTGCAGGAGCAAATTGAAAAGCTTGAAAAGAAATGTAAATACTAACTAACCTGCTCTGCTTGCTTGTCAGAAACTATGGATTTTATCAGTTGGCATGCCTGGTTCAAGCCTTCTCAGCTCTGTAGGCAAAGCTGAGTTTTGCCACCTTGGGGTTCTCAAAAAAAATACTCTAAAAAATGTTTCTGAGAAAGGCCACTATCTATGCCTTCCCTTTCTTCTTCCCAGGAGCACACGCAAAAGTTCCAGCTAACGGACTCAAATAAAAACAGAGGAATAAAAAGAGGTCCAAAGAGCAAGGCACAGCAGTGGACCTCTCATCATCCCATTCTTGGTTTTGTGCCTTGCTTCTGTCTTGCGCTTCTGCAGCTTGGTCTCACCAAGACAAACCTGTGATGGAAATAGAATTGGCTAAGAAAGAAACATTCAAAACACATAACTTGATGGATTAGGCATATTGATGAGAATAAGCTATGAGCTTTGCTGCTTAGCATTTATCAATAAACCAGAAGTTATGACTGCTCCTGCCTTTCTTCCTAACAACTAGACTTGGGTGTTTAACCAACATCCAAGAGGGGAATCTTTCCTGATTTTACTTACAGAAAGACCGTACTTTTGAGGGCTGCGTGTCTTAGAACAGTAGTTGCATCTGTCTGGAAGAAATGTCTTTACAAAAGAGACAGTATCTCAAGAATTATATACATTACAAGGCTGATTTTGAGTCTACTCACTGGAAATGAAAATTGAAATTTATCCCTTGCATTCAGGGTGCTTGATGTGACCCTGAGGTTATACAGTGTTGTTGCTACCAGTCACTGAAAGATTTGGTTCTGCCCTCAGATATTGGGCTGGCAGAAGTAGCCTTGCTCTCAGCTTATCACAGATACATATCAGGATGTGAATAGCATTAGTGTATTCACCTGTAAAGACATATTCACATGATAGGGAGCTGTTAGGTAAAAGGTGGAAATGATACCTACAACTGAAGCTTTATAAATGCAAATTTTGTCTCTGGTTACATCACTTTCATGTTCAGAAGCACATAGCATTTTTATTAGAGAATATAAGAGCAAGACCAAGCTGTCACTTCACAAACTGAGCTAAATTCTCTTTTTAGGTGTACGAATTTCAGGCTCCTGCAGTCCTTGCAACCTTTTGCTGATGTACTGGGGGGAAATACGGTCATATAACAGCTTGGTAAAAATAAAAATCAGGTAGCATTCTTTCTTAATACTTTCAGGGGCTGGTAAGGAAACGCTGAAGGACTGTGTTTATTGCCTGAAGGTAGAAGTCCTCAAGGAAATCCTTGTAACTGAACAACGTAACTAAACATAAAATCCTATGAATCACAGAAAGGTATCAGAACACACTGGTAAAATAAATATCTCACTGACTAAAAAGAAAAAATCCACCTACTCTCTGGGGTTACAAGAATACCCAGGATCATTCTAAAACAGGACATTAAAAAAACCTACAAAAATTGCATGAAAATCATGGGTGATTTAAATTTAGTATTGTAAACAACTCATTTACATGGAAAGAAGAAACAGGTTTTAGTAATCCTGAGACAGCTGGAGATATTTCTTAAAGCCAGACTGAAGCTTACCATTTTTTTGATTAATCATTATTATTTGCTGTGCTTTATCAGATATAAGACTGAATGGTTTGTTTCATTCCAAAGATAAATACTAAGGTGCTTTACAGACAAATGCTAAATGACAGAAACCCTGCTCTAAAGAACTTGCATCTGGTTTGTTTATATACAGTTAGAAACACGAAAGCCCCAGAGAGCGTATCACTGCATTTAAGCTATTCACAGGGTAGGGGGTGGGGGGAGAAAAATATGTTTCTTCTGTTAAGCCCAAGAGAGCTGTCAGCTGTTCAGACTCTGAGATATATATTTGCTTTGAAGGTGCAGCAAATAGAGAATGAAATCCAGACAAGGGACAATCTAAATAGCTAGAACAAATGAAACAACTGAAATAAACATTCCCTAGAGGACTCAACAGCTTCCACATCTACTCCACGCACACTGACACTTCTGATTATAATGAATTTCATAACAGTGCTGACTTTTCCTACAAGAGTTTCCAAAAGCAAAATAGAGTAACAACAGACGCTTTCACTTTTTGGCTCTGAACAAGGCCTGGTGAAATGGGGGAACTTGACCAAACCTTATATTCTGTGGTCTTGTCTGGCAAGGAAGGACAGTGGAAGGTGGAAGAGCTTCCTATCCACACCAATTTAAAGTTTTTCAGCCAAGATTGCAAGGAACACATTGAGTATTCCCATAAAATCGACCTTATTGTTGTTATAGAATACTTTTTATTAATGGTGCAGATTTAATTTTTAGCCTGGATTCCTTAGATTACAGGTTGTATAGGATCAAAACGTGTTCAACCATACATGTCCATCTTTCTGTCCTTCCCCTTACAATTTTTGAATATAGACATGTATTTCAGCAGAATCTTACTATCAAAAGTAAGTGAGCAACTACAGAAGGATCCCCATGACTGTTCCCTCTCCTCTAAGGGAGAATCTGCAGATATTACTCAACAGTAACAAATTTCTGCAGTGAAAAAAAGCATGCTACGAATGTTCCAACAAGCAAAAAGCTCCAGCTGAATTAGATCAAATAAATCAACTGGAAGACCAAATTCCTTTGGAAACCAGGCTTCCTTATCTCTGCTGCTGATAAAGCTAGTTTTGTCTTTGCTTGCTTTGAAATACAGTGATTTTCAAGTGTTCTTGGACTCCTAACCTTCCTCATTTTTAGAGGTTAAGGCAGATTCCTGAGAACTGAACACCTCCCTGATAAATTCTAGGGGTATGAAAGTAAAAGTGTGCAAGGTTTTATGTTAATTAGTAGGAAATCACTAGCTGCATTCTGTGAGACATTGCTACTGACAGAAATTATTATAGACAGTGATATTCAATGAACAGTTTAAAGTTAAAACTGTAAAATATGACAGTGAACTTGGGGGACAGACTACTGACTTATTCCTACAAGGTGGACACCTCTAGCTAGAAGAAGCATACAGTCTACGTATTTGAACTCATCCTGCAGAATCTATAAGCATGTTTGGTTTATAGCTAGAAGACTGTATGGGTACACTGTTTTGGTTAATAAATTGTAATTATTTCTTCAAAGTAATGCACCTAAATGAAAGTTAATTTTTCAGAAACAGATACGGTACAATGAAAACAATGCAAGATTAATAGCATTCCCCAGTTGTCAACCTCTCCCAACATTATCCAGAAATGATGAAAAAGCCTCTGATAAAACCTGCTAAGACTAATTTACATATCATCTGCCCTGGCGTGAAATCCCTTTTGGTTGATAAAGTCTTTTTTACCTCTAATGCTATGTAGGTTTTAAAAATGAGGAGTTCATTCATGAAGACTAATGAAGACCTTCTCCTTAAAATATGTGCCTTTTTCAGTTTTCTAAGAGTTATTGTAGGTATATACTTTTTCATTTCTGTTGGGGTAATGCCAGAGGAATTTACCCATTAAACAAAAGCCAGTATGAGGGCAGAGGATGATGTGAAGTGTCTGATTGCCAAGTGGCCTGACTCTCTTCTCTTGTTCCTGCGGTGTATGTGCAGAGCTGCAAACAGCAGGCCGAACTCACTCATGATGGCTAAGTTCAAAAGAAGGAATCACTGGATAACTTCCTCCCTAAACCTCTCCTGTGAAAGGAAAAAGAGGTTCCCACACAACAATGGTGACAGCAGATGACCTGAGAAAGGGGATAGCTCAGAAGGGACAAAGATATTGTAACTGTATGTCTTGAGGTCATCTTTACAGACAATAGCTTTTGACTGAAAGATAGCTAGGTATAGCCTTAGCAGCTTCAAGCATTAGAGCTTAAACATTAACTAGTGAGATTTGCCTCCATGCAGCAAATTCACCTCAATAAATATCAATATTGCTCAGATACAATATGTATTATATGTCCCACTTATAGACTTCTTTAAGCACTCCATGAAAATAAAATTTCCAGTGGGGAAAAGGAAACAAGGTTCTGTCCCCATAAATAAAATGAAACAGAACATTAACCAGTGCTGCCAGACAGGCTTTCACAAAAATTCAGTTAACAGATTTGCAGCTGCTGACACCAAAACAGGAATAAGGCACTTCTACCTCAACCATGCTTGCCTCTGTAGTTTGCACTTCAAGAGACCCTTTTATCTGAACACCTCAAAGTGCCTGAAAAACATTAAATTTGTCAATAAAAAACTTCCAACACATTATCTTCCTGGTACCTGAAAGGAAACTGAGGCACAGTATGGCTAATCAAAGTTTTCACAGAAATAAAGAAACATAAAAAAAAAAAGACATAGAAAAGCTACCAAACACTACAGAGGTGGAAAGATGAACTTAGGTAACCGACTTCCAGTCCTGTGCTTTAATCATCAGCCAAAAAGTTCCTTTGTAAATGAGATATATTTTGCTTTCCTAATGAGCTGACAAAGTGCAGCAATTCTGATTATCACAGCACAACAATTACTTTTGAGTTATGTTGGTATTTCTGCATAGCTGCTAAGACTGAAAGATACACAGGAAGCCAAGCTGACACTATAGCAACCTCTCTTGCACCCTGCTATCACACATTAGAGACTAAGCAAGTTGTTGAGCTAATGGGGTCTATGGAGATTAACATTGGTTTCTCCTACTATTTCTTTATTTTTGAACTCCGAAATTCCAACTGTGAGAGACATATATATCTGTGAAGGAACAATAGAGGAGGCTGACGCTGTCAAAAGTCTCCCTACCCACTTTCCTCAGGGAACCTTCACAGAAAAATATCTTCATGAGGATTTTGCAGCCGTGGACCAGTTTGGCCAGAATAGGAACAGTAGCAGGTATGAGTACCATCTAAGTGCTTCTGCACTGTGGGCAAAACTTCTCTGTAACAAGCTGCTGCTGGGAAAAAAGGGTTAGTTAGCATGTTTCTGTGAACTGAGCACTTGTATATTCTTGAAGAAAGCAAAGCATCTCTGACAGGCTCCTACAAACGCTCTCTTCCTGGATACAATTCTCCATCATTAGGTCGAGCTCAGAAGGGATGAAATAATATTTAATTACTTGGGCAAAAATGAAGCAGCTTGTCACCATACCGCCATGATCAGACAGTAGACAAAAATTCATATGAAGATTTAAAGCCACTGATATCCTATGTGTTTGCTCTATCCTTTCAGAAAACTATTTTAAAATGCAGACATTTTGGGGTTTTTGCAAAAAAATCCTAAAGAGTCTGAAAAGAAATGACTGCTGTGAAGTTGCATCACTGAGATAGTGTAATCCCCTATTACATGCTATCATTTTTAGATTAATTTAATCTCTGTTGAATCCTGAAATACTTTGGAAAGTATCTTCCTGAGGAAAAGCACAGAAATCAACTTTGTTATTAGGAAGTGATAAATTCTTGATGGTAACATTGTCTCTGACTTCAAGGAGGTGTACTCAGGATCTGTCCCCATTCCAGAAAAGTTCGTGGCAAATATATACTTCACATAGGAATATACTGGTGTATCTAATATCTAATATATAGATATCTATATCTAATATAGAATATCTAATGTGAATATCTAATTTACTTACCAGCAGTGGGAAAACTGAGACTGGAATCAACATATCTGTAATGAGTTTTGATCTGTGCCTTTGAGTCGCTAGTATTGACATATACAAAGATGGGTAAGGGAGCGAACATGTGGGCCTGGCAGAATGTGAATGGGTGTACAGCTGTATAACTGATAACACACTCTGTGTCCCAAGGGCATTACAACCCCCTTTGCCTTCCCACCTTCAGTAAAATCAGGCCTGAAGTAACAAAAAAAAAAAAAGAGTGAGATTTGTAGAAGCAGTTCTGACCTAGCTTTTCGAACCTGGCATTTAATCTCCTTCCATCCAGACCCACACAGAATTTCAGCAAAGCCTTTCAAATATAGAGAAATCGGGTCAAGTTTTCATACCCAGCTCCTCCTCCACCTCCCCTTCCTGCACCAGAGTCTCTCCTTGCAGGGATGTGGAGAGGGTCAGGGGTACTCACTCCTCTCCTGTGTCAGAGACCACATCAGGGAGACATAACGGTTTCACACCACGTTCCTCAGCTGCACAAGCCTAAAGGGCAGTCTGACACTCAGTCGCTGCGTTGGCAGACGAGAACAACTCACATTTACTGGCTGAGAGAGCAGGAAGCTCTGTTTAGCCCAGGTCTCAAGTTTGAGGATCTCAGGCTTTAAAAAAGTAAGACTAATCTGGAAGCTTTCCAAGGAAACACTGTCTCAGGATTATTACACCTCACTCGACATCTGTCATTCCCTACATCTTCACCTGCCCATAAGCCCTTGTGTGGGACGCAATAGCCCCCTCTTTGGCTTAAAAAGTCTGGTCTAGCCCAAGCGAGAGAAAAATTACTTATTAATGTGTTGTAGATTTCAACTATTCAGAAACTTTTATGCTGTATCTTTCAGTACTTCAAAGGGAAGCAATTCCAGTAATAGCAGAGGGTCTTTTTAAAAATAATCTTAGTAATATAAGAAAGTCCTATTTCATCCTAGTCAATAGAGCCATGTTTGTGATAGCCGAACACTGGCAGAAAGGGACACTGGAGGTTTAGCTGTATCCAAATGTGAATGACATTTTTAATCTAAATAGTATCAGAATGTATTAAAAAAGATTTCAGAAGGGAACACAGAGAGCCGCAGTGTTAAAAAGTCAGGTGGAAATCTGAATGGAACCTTTCTTTTCCTTCATCTTGAAATCCGGAGATGACCTGCCTGTCAGTACACAATCTGTATTTGTCCACCACTGTCCAGGCAAGAGCAACTCTAATGCCTGGCGATCAAATCAGCTCCGTTAACTTTTGCCCGTCTTTGCCCTCATTAGGTTAATGAGATGATTTCAGACTGATGATGGGAGTATGAGAAAGAGCCTTCCTTGGTCAGAGCCAGTGTTTGCACAAGCAACAGTACAAGTCAGACTGGCAGTCTCACAAAGAGAATATTTTCAGTTCATTTTTCAGGGAGTATGTTGAAGTCAGAGCAATGTTCTCTGTTTTTGTCACTGCTGTATGGATGTAGGCACTTGCATAATACTATTTTCTTCCAAGAAAAAAGGACAGAAAAGGAAGTGTTCTGAACAAGTGTTTATCAGAAAAAAATAAATGTGCTGCTATACAGATTGTGAAATGTTAGACTTTAATAGTGGGAGACCTGCCTGAGCAGATGTAAATAAAAGTGTGGTTATAAAATACAGGTGTCCTAAATCAATGGGCCAAGCATTAGATTGAGAGGTCCAGACTAGCTGCATTTGGGTTTCTTTTAAATTTGTGCCACTGGGATGAGAAACTTTCTGTACGTGCTGCAGAGGTATACAGTCAGTGTTGTGGATGGAGGAAAATACTGATACTTGAGAAGCACAATAGCTCTTTAATATTTTCAATGAGTTAATTACATTTTGCTTGCATTGTCACATTTCTCTTGGGGATTTTTTTTGCCTTTTATTTTGGTCTTTCATGTGAGCCCCTCTATAATATTGCTACATTTTGTACTGTATTGTATTATGAACAAAAAAGTGGCCTACAAAATGCCATTTCAGACACCAGAAGAGCAGAGTGGGATAAACTGACCTATTTAATAAGCAACCATTTTACTTCACAGAACAGCTACAATTGATATTGCAGCAGTACTCTCATGTTGAAAAGTGCTCCACTCTCTCAGGTACTGTACTCAATGAAAATACAGCAGTGCTTCTGTCCCAAAGATCTTATGAGAAAGCTTAAACAACACATTAGAAACACATATTTTAAATTAAAGCATTTCAGAAATCAAATGGCAAAAAATTCATGCGATTTTCTATAGTAAAAAATCCAATTTGCTTTCTAATTCAACAGCTAAGCTTCCAAAGCCAACAGCGTTATGTGACTGTACAAGTGCATGAGATTAGAATTTCAAGAACTTCAGTCTTTGAAAGTTCTTAAACATTTATTGGGTTATACCAAGACAAGTAACTTAACACAATACCATGAAAAAGTGAAAAACAAGTCTTCTGTAAATATCTGATATACTTCTTTATCAAGCATGTCAAAATCTGTTTTAATGTACTTGAGCCAGATTAAAACCCAAATGAATGCAGCTTTCCGTTAGAAGACATGAAATGCAAAAGACAACAGGTTTTCAGAATTACTCTGTGGAAAATGAAATAAATCAGAAATTAACTTTAAGAAAAAGCATCATTTTGACAAAAGTGCGTTACAATTAGCATTAACTGTATTGATTGGTCTATAACACTGCACCATTTACCAATGCAATCTAAAACCATCTGCTGTTCTCTAACTGCTTATTAAGGTGGAAGTTTATGAGTTTTCTATGCTAAGTGTCTCTCTTTAAATCACTTTTTCTTGCCAGTTATTGAATGAAGGAAGAATACCTCTATCTTCTAATTAGTTCCGTGACCAGAAAATACCAACAAGATGGCAACAATAAGGCTTTAAAGGAAAGTATGTTGCAAGGAGAAGGAAGTACTACTAAAATTGTTAATATTAACCAAATAATAAAATTATTTTAAGAAATGTCAAGAATGTCTCAGAAGTTGTTAAGTGGTTTATAATAGCTGTTAAGTTCAGGCTAGACTAGAAAATTTTGTACCATATACACTGCTTCATGACGTGGAAGATTGTAACTACAGATAGATCCATTTTCTATTTGTCAGTCTCTGCTTGAAAAAAAGATCAGAGGCAAAAAAAATATCATTACCTAAACAGAAGAGAAGCCTTTTTTTTTTTTTTCTGAAGAGAAAAAACTACAGATGATAGGTGTGAGGAAATGATGGAGACCGCATTTTGCACAGCCCTGTCTGTCAAGACATATTTTCAAAGTAATCACTTGATTTCAGCTCTTGTAAAAGTATAAATTGAGCAATCACCCCCAAAGAATCAGAGACTCTATCATAAAAATCAAATGGAATACAACATCCTTACAGTTCTCTAATTTCTGTTCTTGCCCCTTGCTCTGGAGTAAGGCATTTTTATTTCTTATCATTAAAGAAGAAATTCACTACAACTGAGCAAACAGGCCATGGGCAAGAAAAGAGGCCTATCTAAATGAACGCAAAAGTTTCCACAAGATCAAAATACAAAAGAAATGGACAGGATAATTCTTTACTCAACGTGGAAACAAGTGAATTGCATTTTAAAGGATTTAATTAAAAATCAGTTTCTAAAGCAACAATGGTTAGTGTCCAGCTCTGTCCAAGCTAATGGACAGTGACTTCCTGAAGGACTCTTGGGTAAAAATGGCAAAGCAGCCCATTCATATCCAGAAATATCATAAAGAAATACTGATGAAGACAGATCAGAACGTCGCATTTTTCCAATATTTTTCCATATGTTATCCAGGAAACCCAGCTACTTCATAAAGGAACGTGACCACCTAAATGTGAGCAATCAGAGATGAATAACAAATAAGAAAGCGAATCTACTTCTGAGTAAATATGTTCACAAGTGAAAAGTATAAAACTGGTCCCAATGTAAATTTAAACAACTAAGACAAATGTATGAAATGGGAGAAGCAATTTTGCAACATGGATGTCAAATCTAGTTCACATCTGGGTATAACTGAGGAACTTTACCAAATAGTAAGTACAGTTTGAATAGCAGGATGATACTGTAGACACTAGGATAGCTGGATTAACATTTGTGTTCTAAAATAATTCAGACTGACAACATTTTGTAAATTGAGTTTCTTCACAACTTGTGCTTCTGATGACAGTACTTTAAAAACGCTGACCACTTTTCCAGTTTTCTTCTAAATTTTTATTTTTAAATTAATTTTTAATTGTTATATCTTTGGAATTTCCTTAATCCTTATTCACCATCCAATAATGTGATCTATATCTTTAAATACGTATATAATCTGATGAGAGTAATGCTTGTATCTTTCCAACATATCCAAATAGAAGCTGAAAACCAATCTTTCTCTTTCTGTAAGTAAGAAGAAAAAAACTTGCATTTGTATTTTAATGGATATGGTTGTACCCACACGTCTTCCTATGGCATTTTGCATTTAGACTTGAGCGGTAAAACAAGGGCCACCAAAACATTTGCTGAGTTATATACTTTAGAGTAAGAACTCCTGCCAAACAAATATCCTATTCTCACACCCCAAGATGCATGAGCAATACCTACTAGACAATAATCTTAGAGCTCAGGGAATACATGTGTTATATGAGGAGACTTTACAGAAAGCTGCACGCACCAGTTCACCAAACTGGAACCAGATTATGTACTCAGACTGTGTATTGCTGGAGTGCAAGAAAGCAACAAGTTACTTCCATGTTTATGATAAATTGATTTGCTAGACAAATGGGTGTTGGCATTAGCCATTGCAGCTGAAGCTTTAATGGGGCTTTATAGAAGTTGGAAGATGCCTCATCATGCACACATGGTCTAACATGGAGATGTCTGTTAGGAGAGGACTCAATTTTTTGTTTAGTTGCTAAAAGAAGCGGACCTCGGTGGACACGGGGGACTAAGCAATTTGGAAATATTTCACACTTGCAAAGCCTTGCAATTGAGACTGGGTGCTTAAAAAGAATGTACAACTAAAAGATATCACTGAGATATGCTGCTGATCTTTCTCTTAATGTAATGAAAAGTCAAAATGGGCATCCATCTGCTTGTAAAGCCCACACAGCACAGGTACCCACTTCTATGATCACATGCTGAATGTGAAATACAGTTTTTGTTTTCTAGGTCTCTGTGGTTTGGAACCTGAAGAAGAATATGCAGAGGATCACAACAGCAATCATCTCAGAGAAATAACCTAAATGATTTATATTTTTGTTTGCATAATCTCAGAAACAGGGCAGCTTAGAGAATAAATGAGGAGAAGGGAGCATATACCCAAATAAAGAAAAGAGGGCAAAAAGAACAGATCAGTGAAACTTCGCATGTACAGAGAAGAGGTGTTGGTGTCCTCTGAATGCACATGCAAAGAGGAGTGCTGGTAATAAGAGAAAAGTCTGTAATGAAGAATCAGAATTGAATTTGTTCAACAATCCTTCATGAAGCAAGAGAGGAAGGAAGACTGGAAAATAAAAGTTCCAACACAATTTTCTAAAAGTCTGAATTAATTCTCTACTTTGTTTGCATGTGGAAGTAATTTTACTTCCATTATTCTTAGTTCCAGAAGATCGAATCTTACTTAACCCAATCTTTATCCAGGCAAATTTGTTAAAGACTTGAAAGAGCAATTAGCCTCAGTAAAACTGAGCAAGAGAATAATGATATGGCCTTATGTTTGTTTACATCCTACTTCTAGTTACTAGTTAGCAGTGTCTAATTGACAAAAGGAAGACAATGGAACAGAACAGGCATGCATTAGCAGAGACGCGTGGGAGTGTTTTCATGGTATCGATTTGCCCCATACCTGTCACAGAGAAGTATCATGAGCACTAAATTAACCCAAAAGTTAGAAAAGAACAATAGGTGAGAGTTTCTGGGATAATTGAATAATAAAAAAGTTTAATAAAATGGAAAGATAGTTTTGCTGAACAATGCACACACAAAACTGACTAGTGGTGACAAGACAAGGCACCGTCTGATATTTCAGATCAAGTAGACTAAGGATGAAAATGTTTTCTCTCCAGACGAATGTTGAACCTGCTGAGACCACAATTAATAATTATTTCACTAAGCCCAGGTAGGATCCTACAATGGATTCCCTTTTATCATTGAAAAATAAATGGACAGACAGGATTTACAAAGATAACAAAGAAATAATTGGTATGTCCTCCAATTTCTTCTAAGTGAAAGATCCTTCCCTATTACTGAAATATTTTTCCAAATAATACTGTATTTCTCTATACTTGGCCCCAAGGGTCAGACATCAAGCATTCACTAACCATTTTTAAAGCAAAATTTCCAGAGTTAAGAAATAAATTTAAATACTAAAATATCTGGATAAAAAGTCATATAATTTTACCAATGCCTCTCTTCTGAAAAACCTGTTATCAATAGAAAATAAACCTGAACACAAAAGGAAGAAAACTGATGTCACACCCAGCTGAGAACCTTAGGAGTGCTGCTATGCATTTTATGTCTCTGTTTTAGAAATGTCTCTTCCAAAAAAAAAAAAAAAGAAAGGTTTATATGGTATTTCCATGATTCATTTCCATCCTCTCCTCACTCTTTGGTTCTCACTCATTCTCCTAATACTACACTGAAGCTAAGGTAGACTTTTGCAATACTTTATTTTCACAAAGGCTAGAGATGTTATTTGTTTGCTGACAGAATGACTTGGAAACCTGTAGGAAGACACCATTTTCTAGGAGGGTCTCTGGTATTCCCAGTAGGGCACCCTTCCATTTCAGGATAGGTTTTTCTAAAGCGCTTGAACGGGTTATAATTTTCTCAGGTGCTCGTGCCCCACTGACTTGGAATTGTGTCCCTACCAAAATTACATTATGAAACCGAAACAATACAGCCTTCTGGAATATGGAGGCACAACACAGCAGAAGGCAATGCTAATAGGAAATGCCAGGTCAGCTATATATTTGTATATATTGTATTTTGTATTTGGGTTTCTTTTTTATCCTTCAAATCCTTTGAAGGATCTTACTGTTCAAAGTAGATGCCCATGCTTTACCTATTAGATTGACCAGTAGAAAAAATGCAACTGAGGAAAAGCCTAACATTCTACTAACAGCTGGGAAAATGGATAAAAAAAAATCTTCAAGTATTTTTATGCCTAGAATATTTATTATGTAATATCATGTTATGAACTGGGGAAAGCAGGTAGAAATTCCCGAAGTTAAAAAGTATTATGACATTGTGGTGGACACCAGGTGCCCACCAAAGCCGCTCTATCAATTCCCCTCCTCAACTGGACAAGGGAAAGAAAATGTAACTAAAAGCTCATGGGTCGTGATAAGGATGGGGACATCATTCACCAATTATCATCACAGCCAAAACAGGCTTGATTTGGGTAAATTAGTTTAATTTTATTACCAATCAATTCAGAGTAGTACAATGAGAAATAAAACCTAAATCCTAAAACCCTCCCCCCACCCCTCCCTTCTTCCCAGGTTCAACTTAGTTCCGAAACTCCCTACCTCCTCCCCTAAACAGCACAAGTAGTCGGGGAATGAGGGTTGCTCTCAGTTCATCACACATTGCCTCTGCTGCCACATCTTTCTCAGGGGGACGACTTCCCCTGCTCCAGTGTGAGGTCCCTCCGACAGAAAACAGTCCTCCACAAACTTCTCCAGTGAGAGTCCTCACATGGAGTGCAGTTCCTCATGAACTGCTCCAGCATGGGTCCTTTCCACAGGGTGCAGTCCTTCAGAACAGACTGCTCCAGTGTGGGTCTCCCATGCGGTCATATGTACTGCCAGCAAACTGGCTCCAGCATGGGCTCCTCTTTCCACAGGTCCACAGGTCCTGCCATAAGCCTGCTCCACCTCCAGCTTCCCACGGAGTCACAATCTGCTTCAGACATCCATCTGCTCTGGCATGGGGTCCTCCATGGGCTGTAGGTGGATATCTGCTCCACCGTTAACCTCCATGGACCTCAGGGGACAACCTGCCTCACCATGGTCTTCACCATGGGCTGCAGGGGAATGTCTGCTCCAGTGCCTGGAGTACCTCCTGCCCCTCTTTCTTCACTGACCTGGGAGTCTGCAGAATTGTTTCTCTCACATATTCTCACTTCTCTCCCCTGGCTGCTGCAGTTCAGGTTTTTTTCCCCTTCTTAAATATGTTTTCCCTGAGGTGCTACCACCACTGCTGATGGGCTCAGCCTTGGCCAGTGGCAGGTCCATCTTAGAGCTGGATGACATGGACTCTATCGGACGTAGGGCAACCTTCTAGCACTTCTTACAGAAACCAGCACGTAGCTCCCCTGCTACTGAACCCTTGCCACACAAACCCACGTAGTATCAGGCTATAAGACTGGTAAAGTCAGTAGAAACCCCAAAAGCAGGAAAGTATGATGACATTTTTAATGACTCTATATTAAAAAAAAAAACCAAACAAAAAATCAGATTTGGAATAAAATATTGGAACATAAAAAAAATTTACTCACTGTGGTATCTTCAGATGCAGAATCACCTAAAAAAAAGACATATTAGCACCATATGAAATTTGAATTGAATGTAACCTGCTGGGCCGCTGATTCATGTGATGTTGCTGGCAATTACATCATATTGTTCCCTCTGTGAAATGATTGTATCATCTCTGTTGGAGGCTTATGAAATATGACATCATCCTCAGAAAATATATTATGCATAACCCTGATTATCAGACTATTGCAATGACATTATATGCAAAAGACAAGCTGCAGAAAAACCACCTTCTTCACTTCATCTGTTCATCTCCCACCAAAATGCACTAGGACTAGAAACAGACATGCTTCACTTCACTGAAAGAAAACAAAACTGGATCATACTCAGCCTTTCTGCAAATTGTTCTAAATCACCCTAAAGTACTCATCAAACTTTTTTTTTTCCCCAAGCTATATATCAGTAAGTTTAATCAAACTTGCCACATATCCCTGCAAAACTTATATCATTTATAACCCTTGAATCATCACAACTACAATGTTATTTCTACCTGCAAGCCAGGCATTTTTGCTCCTCCTGGATGAAAGATCACAGACAGATGGTATGTCCTTCCTACTACATTGCTAATTTGTTTTGAAGTTCTATTTGATGAAGTAAAAAGCCTAGTTACAACATTTTAAATTAGCTTAAATGACTGTGTTCAACTATGTTCATGCTAGCAAGGATGATCTTTATTGAGGCTTGATTAAGATTACCCTTAAGTCTGAATTGGTATACACAGTACCTGTAGGAAATAATTTTCATTGTGATACAGACATCACATAATTATTTAGATTTCTTACCTGCTTGAGTGGACAAAAAGCACAACACAACTGGCATTCACTAATGAATATTTAAGGGGTAAATTCTTCACTGGTATAAATGCCATTGAACTATCCATTCCAAACAAAGCTTAGTTTAGAATATCTGAAGAGGTGATATCCAGAATTCTGACCTATTACAATAAATTGGACTGTATCCTTGTGTGCTGGACAGTTCTAACCCATCTCCCCTTGACTATGTAAGTCTAAAGTCCTTCTGACCCAAGTTATTAATGCGCTTGGTTCTGGAAGTATCAGCTTGCCAAACTATGAAGGACCGAATAAATGAGTTGGAGAAAGGAAAGAGAGAAATAAATATAGAAGAGAGGGGAAATAAGGACAAGAGTATTAAACAAGAATTAAAAAAAAAAATGGTAAGAGGAAAATAAGCAGATGAAAGATGAAAGAATGCAGAGTAGGGCAGAGGAAAGATGAAAGAATGCACAGTAGGGCAGAGGATGGAAACATTTTGGATTTGTCACTTCATCCTCACAAAGCAGAGCTCGAAGAAAAGGTTGATAAGCAACTGATTAAATTCACTGGGTAGTTATTTTGCAAAATCCACGTACTGTGCAGGCTCATAAGAGCATGGAGTTAACTAGTCAGGGGACACAAACAGAATTAGGTATGAGAAGCTGGAGGGCTAACACTCACAAAGTTGATGTTAAGCCATAGAAATCTTTTTCAAACATTAACAGTTCACTCTTAGCATATGTCACGTATCTAATGTATGGGTCTCAAGACTCCAAGACAGCAAGAGTGACATGCAGCAACCAACATATGCCTGGCACTCTTTAAGAACTGACATACTGAGTGAAACAGCAAGTACAAGGTAAAGAACAGCATGAGTGTATTAGCATCTTCCATTCTCCTGGAAGCTGAGAGTGAGAGACATTCTGTAGTTGCCAAAGGCAATATCAGCTTTACACAGAGACTCTAAGACATGCAGGACGTGCACTATGTGTGTTTCTTGAAAAACACACTGCATATGCAAAGCTGGATGTCTAGCTAGGCACCAAAATACTTAGTCAGTCCTCCACCAGCACTTATTTTATTTGTTCAAATGTGAAATTGTAGAGAGGCTGGCCAAGTCATGGAGCCTATTTTTACAAATGGTAATTGTGTAAATGTACACGTGGGTGAACAATGTAAATCCCACATACAGAAACGGCACTAGAGGAGATCCTGAGGGTTACAGACTGGACTGGTGATTCTGGCTTCCATTACTGTTAAGGTGGTAGTGTTTATAATAGCAAATAAGATCACGGAGAGCCCAGATGAACGTGGACTGCTGAGAAAAGAGTTGGCATCGCTTCTGTAAAGTGGAATCTCGCAATGCTAATCTGTTGCTATTTGAACAAAGTGTCAGTAGGTGCCTAGGCAAAAGAAATCTGTCTACATAATGTATTTGAGTTTTTTAAAGTCTTTGATAAGATTCTACATCAAAGATTATGAAAGAAACTAAATTGCCATGAGAAGTGGTGGAAAGGCTCTTTTATGAACTGAAAGCTGGTTGAAGAATAGGTGCTACACAGAGGGGTTAATGGTCACTTTTCTAAATGAAGAAGAATCATCAGTGGAGTCTCCCAGAGATCAGCATGGGAACTCTTTTTACCAGCAGTGTCCTGGAGAAGGGAATAAACAGTAACATTTCCTGGTCTGCAAAAAACGAGGCTACCTAAGGCAGAAAAGTTGGGAGGTAAGCTTCAGTGTAGACAGACATGAAGTAATGCAGCTATAAAAAAAGAATCTAAAGCCTGTCTACAAGGTGCTGACTTCAGAACTGAAATTAAAGCTAATGAAAGAGTTTTTTAAAGTAATGGAGTTGACAGTTTTCTGAATGACTGGCTCAGTGTGGGGTGGCAGCCAAAAACTTTGCAAAATCTTGGTCATCGCCACATACGTGCTGTGGACAAGTCAGAAAGGATGTCCTTGATGCTATACAAAAGATCTACTGTGCCACACACTGAGTCCTGTATGTCATTCTGTTCTCTGCATCTCAAAGTGGAGCTGGAGACAGTACAGAAAAGGACAGTTAAAATAGTCTAAGGTGAGGAGTAGCTGTTTTATTAGGAGTAGAGGCTGAGACTCTTCAGGTTGAAGAGGATAAGCAGAAGAGAGTATATGACCAAGGTCTGCAAAATAATGAAAGCAACAGATAAACTGAATGCAGAACTGCTATTTACCAAATCTCACATACTAAATCTGGATTGAACTGTAAGAGTTAAGTTTAAACTGAATAAAAGAAGGTTTGTTTGGTTTTTTTTTTAAGCAGCAGATAGTGTTCTGACCACAGAGGCTGTGGAAGCAGACAGTATCAGCAGGATTTAAAAGAAGTTAGATAAATTCATAGACAGCACATCTGTTAAGGTATACTAAAAGGACTAGACAGAGAAGCACTCTTTAACAGCTCTAACACAACAGTTGTAGACTCCAGGAGAGTATAAAGGGAAAGGATCATAGAAAGAAGCCAGTCTCATGTGCTCTTCCTAGAAAGCATCCTCTTATGACACTATCAGAAACAGAATACTGTCCTATGCTTTCTATTGGCACCTAAAAGTTAGATACAGCTCAGAGGTATCCTGCCTTGGGAGACAGATACCTATTCCTTGCCAAAGTCCCAAAGCCCCGGGCCGAGATGGTTAGGTTTTACATGTGTTCATAGGTGAAAAACATAGGTTCATAGATGAAAAACACCTAACAGATACTGACAGAATTGAGTTAATTAAAAGCAAATACAGCTAATGTTAGTGAAGTTGAGTGGTACCAGCACAGAACTGAGCTAAAGCACAGCATGGCTTTTATACTGACACTGGCCCACGCTGGTCTGACTCAGACTACAAGTGAAACTACGTTGGTGGACAGCTGGCTTAACATGAGCTAGCAGTGTGCTCAGGTGGCCAAGAAGGCCAACGGCATCCTGGCCTGTATCAGGACTAGTGTGGCCAGCAGGAGTAGGGAAGTCATTGTGCCCCTGTACTTGGCAATGGTGAGGCCTCACCTTGAGTACTGTGTTCAGTTCTGGGCTCCTCATTATAGGAAGGACATTGAGCTGCTGGAGCGTGTCCAGAGGAGAGCCACCAAGCTGGTGAGGGGTCTAGAGAACAAATCATATAAGGGGAGGCTGAGGGAACTGGGCATGTTTAGTTTGGAGAAGAGGAGCCTGAGGGAGGACCTACAACTACCTGAATGGACGTTGTAGAAAGATGGGTGTTGGCCTATTCTCTCAAGTGAATAATGAGAGGACCAGAGGAAATCGTCTGAAGTTGCCACAGGGGAGGTTTAGATTAGATATTAGGAAGAATTACTTTACTGAGAGGGTGGTCAGGCACTGGAACAGACTGCCCAGGGAGGTGGTGGAGTCACCAACCCTGGAGGTATTTAAGAAATGTGTAGACATGGCACTTCAGGGTATGCTCTATTGTCTGAGATTGTTCGGTTTTGTCTGTCTGTGGGTGTGTGTGTTGGTTTGTGGTTGTGGTTGGGTTTTTTGGTTTGTTTTTTTTTGTTTGTTTGTTTGTTTGGGGTTTTTTTTTGTAGTTGGACTCGATGATCTCAAAGTTCCTTTCCAACCATGAATATTCTATAATTCTGTGATTCTGTGTCTACAAAAGATCATGTAAGCTCTGTCTTGGAGAGAACTAGTAGAAGTGGTCCAATGCAGAGAAAAGGATAAAACTAATAGTTACAACAATGGTGATGAAGGTCCAGTGCACAAGTTTGCTTCTTGGCCTACTTTGTGTAGCAACAGACAAGCATCCACTGGTTCTGGATTGTTTCACCAGACTCACTGAAATGGAGCCACACCAAAACCAACTTTGCCATAGTCAACTTCAAAATCATGAGAATGGCTCATATTGATGTGTCAGAGACAGCTTTAACACTGGCTAAGCTGGGTCCTGCTAGCAGTATCATGAGGGCAGACAGGAGCTCAGCATGGTTATATCTCGTAGTTACATACCTACAATCTGCATAGGTTTCCTCTGCAAACTCTAAGCTCTGTGTTGTTTTTATTATATTTTGTTGTAGCAGAGCTGGCAGCCTACAGGAGTTGCATTGCATTTTTGGCTGCAGCATAAGCACATCATAAAAGCTGAAGCAGAAAAGGAGGTAAAGACCAGTGAGATCACTCTCTATGCCTGTAATTTATCGTGTACAAGTCCCCTTTTCCCTGAACACACTTAAAAATGTAGATAGGAAGGGGAAAATATTACTTTGTCATTTCACCCAGGAGAGAAAATTTTCCCTGAGATTCTTTGTTGGTGCTTTTCCTGGCACAAATTTGTGTCCCACTTGTTGGTAACTGATTTGTCAACAACTAGGAGCAGTCACATTTAGAAGACATAGGTTCACTCCTTCACAAGACTAATAGACATTGATTCTCAGCTTCACTAAAAGTCATTCTCATCTTATAGAAATGTAATAGTAAACACTGGCTGGCTTAAGTTCATGTCAGTCCCTGACTGCTCAAAAGGGGTTGTTGCATTATGTTTCCATATATTTTAAGTTCCCTCCCCTGACATGGCAACTGCATCAATTTACAAACTGCAGATTTCTATGATTTTCAAAGAAAACCTTCTATTTAATAGCAAAACAAAGAAAACTTAACAAGCTGCTGTACATGGAAGACAAAATATTTTCTGGAAAGGAAAATCTCACTATGTGCAAGGAAATCAAAAAACAGCTTGCAAGATGTTCCCAAATTAATCAAGTTGCACAGAATAAGCCCATAGATAGGGGGCTCTGCAGGACAGGAGATAGAAGAGTTTCGTTTTCTAGCAGAGACTTTCATAAATCTAACATGATTTTTTTTGTGCTCATGTCACAAGTACAGTAGACCTTGTCCCCCTGTTCAGATGATAAATGGTGATAGATATTCTCCTTAATGCATTTATGTATATATTTTTTCTTTACAGTACAGAAATATTTAGTTGTACATAGTGTAAATAAGACTACAGTTTAACTGATTAACAGAACTATGTCATATAACCAGCAATTCTGTGTTACCATAGTTTATAGCAGAAGAGCCCCTCAATATGCTTATAATCATTTTCTTTAAATCATAAACTTTGCAACCTCTTGTACATGCAGTTCCACTGTTCTGTATTTTACAGTGTGATGCACGAACCTTAATGATCGTCTGTACTGTTGCAGAGGGTAACTGCAAATCTAGGACACTAAATGTTTAAAATCACTTCTCAGACTGCAGCAAATGCTCTTTAAACTTGTTTAGCTAAGGCTAGTATGGCACAACACAGAAAAGAGCAGGAGGCAGGATCTCCCTGTTTGGCTCTTATTAGTGAATCTCCTTCTCTAACATTCAGAGGTCCAAGTGTGCTGGTGGCGAGCCTCTCAGCGGCTGTAAGACACAGCAGCAGCAAGTCTACCTCAGTTGAACGTGCACACTACACACGCCCCACTCAGTACTATCACTTTGTCTTGCAAGTCACCAGATACCCGAACTAGATTATTCCATAAATCCTTCACTCATTTCTGTGCCAGCTACCATCTCACCCCCTTTTTTTTTTTCTGACTTTTAGCTGTCCTATGTTGTTTCTGACCCACAAAAACATCACTTGATTACCCTGAACCAATATTTGCATCTGCTTCCCGCCTCTCCCCTTTACTTCTCTTATCCGACATCATTGCACTTATTTTTCTTCTGCCATTCTAACAGCCTGGCTTCTTCCTGTCCACTGACTGAATTATCTTTTTGATTATTCACAACCTCCCCATTTCATTCTCCTTTGCCATAAATATTTGGTATTGCCCCCACCCAACACTCTTCTTATATACTCAAAGCATTCTCCTCTGCCATCTCCTCACTGAAGATTATCCACACATTTCCTACACTTACATTTCCTTTATAGCTTCCACCATGTCCCATCAAATTTAGGACCATGCTGTCTTTGTCGCCTTCCATTAATATTTCCTCTCCAGCATTCCTTTCAGCTAATGTTTAAGCTTCCTCTTAATCTGCCTGATGAGCATCTCCTTTCTTCTCTGCTCTCAAAACATAACAAATCTTTTGAGCTCCATAGGATCCAGAAAGATTCAAAGTATCCAGCAGGGTTGCTTGAATGGCTCATCAGGTGGGACTGTGCCACACAGCTACCTGAGCTGCAACCTGATATTCTCTGTGGCTGTCAAGCTTTCACTCATGTCATGCACAAGCAGGGTTTCTGGGCAACAGACCAAGCTTCCCCATCTGGATATCCTTCCCACTAGCACTGACTCCTGATGAAGCAGCAAGAAATTCCTCCTTTCCCTAACCCAAGCACTTGACTCTGCCTCGTTTCTCCTGGTGAAGAAAGAAACTGCACCAGAAAGGCACAGAAGGGTCTAAGGAGAAAGAAACATTAGTCAACTCTGCTAGTAAAAAACCCATTCGTGATATAAGACTTTTTTGGTAATTGATCTTAAAATAATCAATTGTTACACTTTTTACATATAACGTGTACTTTGAAAAGGACAGATGACTTGTGTGGCAAATTTATTTAAATATATATAGTCTGGTATGATACTTTTTCCTCCCTCTGTGCAGTGTGTGTGTGTGTCTCATAACTTTCCATAGTAATTCTTCTGTTTTTATCTTGAAATCTGATTACTTTATCACATAGAGTTGAATCCATCATGTTTGCCTCCTGGTAATAGTTTTCCTTCCCTTTGTCTTCTTGGAAAAATATACTTTAAATAACACAAGTAAAACATCAGGTAGATAAGACAACAAAGAGCAGCCATTGGAAGGAAGGGGAAAAAACCCACCCCAAAACCTGAGAGACAAGCAGTTGAACAGTCAGCCAGGAAAGAAAGCATTTAATACTTGCAATACTGAGAAGAACCAGGTCTACTTCACTATCTACAGCTTGGAGACGACTGCACATATATTACTCTATCCAGCAATTTATTTGTTAAATGGCTGGGTTGCAGAGTGGGGAAACATCTTAGTAAGAACTTAATGAGGTAGAAAGATTGCTTAATACGTTCAAATAAATGTTTATTCAAAGGAAAAAGACGAGAGAAAATCCATATCCTGGCTAAGAAGATATTGGCCACTTAGAGACAGGAAATAGACAGTTTAGGAAGGGGTGAATTTTGCTAGCACTTTTCTCCCTAAAATGCGCAGCAGTTGCAATTAAATGTCTGGTGGCCTTCTATGTTTGTAGAAACTTTTGACTGCAACATCGCCTTTACAGACAGATTTGTTCAACCACTGATTAGTTGCCAGTTACTTCTCGGTCTATCAAGCATTACCTTGAAATATCTCCTTTTTGTTTGATGAAAAATCCAATTTCCCACCAATATAAAGAGTGCTGGGCTCCTTTACAATCACTTCACATTTAAACCTGTCCTTTTAAAGTATGACTTGAACAGCCAGCTACTGTTTTTTTGAGGTGTACAGTGCATGTGAATTTGAGAAAATCCATTCATTTGTTCAACAGACTTCTGAAACCAGTCCTTGATCACAGATTACTGAGCTGATGGCCTAAAATGTGAGCTATTTTAGAATTTGCTGTAAGAAGTTGTAGTTACAATTGTTTTTGCCATCCAGGGTAACAAGGTGCTTTCTATTCCGAAAAAGTCTTATCTCGGTGAACTGCTGCATTTCTGCTATTGTCACAAACAGTGCAGTAAGACCTGTGCTGTTCCCTCTACAAATGTGTCTCATCTCAAAATAAAGACAGAGGAAGAAGCTTTTCAGATGCACATTAATTAAGCCTTGTTATCAGTCAAGCAGACTATACTACCGGGAAAGCAGAAAGCTGATTTGCCACTCATGATACAGTTCAACAGAAATCAAATATCCATTCGGATGAGTTGATACGCACATTCA
This sequence comes from Gallinago undulata, assembly GCA_026546715.1. Taxonomy (NCBI): domain Eukaryota; kingdom Metazoa; phylum Chordata; class Aves; order Charadriiformes; family Scolopacidae; genus Gallinago; species Gallinago undulata. The sequence goes on from JAOTQQ010000001.1 coordinate 170,468,700, forward strand.
CTGTAGTGGAAAGACCTCTCTCCTCTGGTTTCAATGGATGTGACTTACATACGCTCAGGAATCAGCTTTTTTCATATCTACCTGATGTACAACACAGGCAAGCACAGCTATGAAAAGCACCGTGAAACTTTATTTTTGATTACATTGTCTCCCTTCCCTATAGTCTTGGGTAATACAAAATTGATCTGAAGAACAGATCAGACATCAGTGTCCGGATAAGCAGTTGGAAGGGGAGGTATGTACAATTTCTATTATGTTTCTGATCTCTGTTATACCTTTTTGACCTCATATAAGAAGACTCAGCTTAGTTAATTACACAAATTTCCTAGGAAACACTAATGGCAAAAAATAGCATGGAACTATTGCATTCTCATTTCTGGCAACTCCAAAATGGTACATCAGAGTAGATATCCCTGTTGTGCATCAAAGGTTATACCAGCCTACCTATCAATGGCATCTTTCAATTTTCACCTTGATTATGCAGGAGACAAATAAAATCAACTTCTTTTCAAGTCTGTAAGAAAAGATGACATATATGACAAAATTAGACCAAAGGGATTACAAGGTAAAACTGCAGTCACATCAACTTTGAGATTTGAGACTTGGGCGTTCTTTGGGAGACTTATGCAATCAAGTCAGTAATCCATGTTAACATCTCATCTCTGAAATGTTGACCCAGGTTTGAATCAATAGTTCTAGAAAAAGGATTCACTCCTCCTTAGTTTCAATCTGATTATTTGGCTTAGAAAAATACTGCTTTAAACAGGAGACTTTATACTTGTGTGGGTAAATTCTGTTCCAATTTTTATTTTGGCCACAAGTCAAAGATAACAGCTGTACACTTGTGGGTTCATTGAACTTTACGTGCTTGTTGGCTGCATCACCAACTAGAGGGAATAACCAATAATTAGAACATTTTGGGTCATCTTGAAAAGAACAGAGTTTTCCCATGTTTGGAAAGGTCATGTGACCTCTTTTTTGGATGTTCCCAAATGCAGAACCGTCCACCACAGAGCACAGACCTGCATAAACAAATAAAACAGCCATTGTTGCTGTGAGACCAAGAAAAAACAACACAAGGACCTACATCTCATGGTGAATATTGTGCAGAGATTCTTAGCTACATATAACAGTTCTAATTTTTAACTATCTAAGTTCATAGTGGACCTAAGCAGTGTCAGCATAACTTATTCATGTATTCTTTGCACATAGGCAGCCGTGGTCATAATGATTTGCAGCACAGCATTGAAAGCCTTAGTTTCTTTTTCCTTTTTTTTAAGAAGTTGAATCAATACCAGTTTACATAAATATATGTTCCTGTTTTCCAATTGTTCCTGCAACAGCATTTATGTCTATCCTCTGACAAGAAAAACAACAATAAATGTAGTAGGATGAAAGCAGAAAGAAGAAGAAAATAGAGATGATTCAGATTAAATGGCTTTAGGTGTGTGCAAATTTTTTCTCTTTGTTGGAAGTGTAAATTTTTTTCATCACTTTGAGATTATTATGAAGAAAAATAAAAGGTACCAGTCTTTGGAAAACCTAGCTGACATAACTGTGCTTTTCTTGTTACTAACAACACAGACCCCTCCTAATATGGAAAGGAATGAAAATAATTTTTGTGTCACATCTTTTAATCCTCAGGTTTCCTAAAGCTGTTTGTGAAAGTTATAGCTAGAAGCTCATGCCCTAGATGGGTAATTTATTTGACAATATTGGAGAACTTATGGATATTAGAAAGTATATGTATGTCTGAAAGATTGAATAAGAGGTGAATTCTTGCAAGGCTACTACAGTTATCTCTTTATCACTACAAAATAAACCTTGGGAGCTGTCAGTTACAATTGGTGTACCATTAGGGAAAGGGAAGTACTTGAATATCACTTGATACAGCCAAATGATGGTACCATTGAAAAGAAAACCCCTTCTACCCTTCATATCAATATGTACTGTAATTCAAATACCAGAGTGAGGACTTGCAAAATGCAGAGTGCTGCAGTTTCCTTATGCTCCATGAAATTTCTCAGTACATATGAGGTTGAGGTGAAGACCAGAAAGACCCTCACACACTGTTATTTACGTGAGAAAGAGTAAAATTAAAGTGCATATTCAAGGTGATCCATTCCAGCATTTGAAATTTCAGTCTCTGACATCCCAGGTAAATGCCTAACCCACCAAGCTACTAAGCAGAGGAAACTGAAAGGTTTTCTAGTATCTCTTGTTAGAACTGATACTTGCTGTATAAATAAATATCCTTCAGAACAGGCATCTGATCTTTCATCTCCCATACCCAAAAGCAGTGCTGAAACCAGTCTTTTTCAATCTCCCTCAATGCATTATTAATACAAAGCAGAACATCTCCAAAAGGAAAGATATATCCAGAGTAGTTGAAATGTGTGACGATCAGGCCACTCATCTAAGAGTAGAAAGTCTGCAGATTAAATCCTTCTTCCAAGTCACATAGAATGGCATCTTCATACCAATCTCCCACCTCATCTTCAAGAGCTCAGGGCTACCAAGTGTTCTGGTGGATAAAAGTCTTTCCTGTTTTGATCATAAATTCCACCACTGTTGAAACTAACATACGTATTCCTGCATTTTTAAAATTATTACCTGTAAATAACTTTTTGCATCAAATAACTTTTGAAAAATCCTGGCCAGTTCTATTTACAACAACTATAACCCCACTGTTTTATATTTTAAACTAACCACCACTGTGCATACAAATTATACATGTACATGTATACATGTAAGTACAGAGTTAAGTCTGTTGTTCACAAGATACTACTAAAGTACATTGATGAGGCTATTGGATGTGCATTTTGCTTTAAGTTATTCCATAAATGCCTTCTGTATTTCTTTGTGCTCCTATAGACAACACTTGGATGTGATGTTGACTGTAACCTTGTGGTATAACAAAATTGCTCTAGTCTTCTAAAAATTTGAGTGCATGAAGGCCCTGCAAATGCTGTAAAATATATAGAACTGTGATAAGAATTCTACGAAAGACACACTCCTACTCTGCCTTGGGGACAGTTACATTTCAGATTAACACTTGCAAGACATTGTCCATCTCCTGATGTCTTTTTGAGGGACAAATCTCCAACACAGAGAAGAACTGACCTGGTAGTCTACAGAAAACTTGAGCAATGCAATTCCTCCTAATACCTCTGAGGTGATCTTTCATCTTCTCTGCTGCTTTATTTTTCAACCAATTGAAAGTGAATAACTATTCAATAAGACTCCAGGGCAAGAGAGGAGGGAAAATGAATCTGGATAGCAATAGGCAAAATAAGAAATTAATATACCTAAGGCAGCCAATTCCATTTAGAAGCATTAGCCTGCACTGTCCAGCTTTTAAACAGCAGTTTCTAGGTGCCTGCTTGTCTACAAATCCTTGATAAGAGGATGGGAAAATTAGTTTTGCAGAAGTCTCTCGGTCTTTCAATAATATTTATGCCTAAGACTACAGCTCTTTTGAAAGCCTGCTTGAACAGCAAGGAAGGGGGACAGTTGTTCACTAACCTCTGCACAGAGCAGAATGAGCAGAGCATGAGATTTATGGGGATTAATTTTATATCCTGAGACAAGCCTAAAAAGCTCAACCTATGTAATTAAATTTGATACTGAGGTTACTGAAGAAAAGTCATACAACAGGATGCTATCAGGATATAATGCTAATTTTTATCAGATCCTGGCATCTGCATCTCAAAACAGTTCTCTATTACTCATGCCAGAAGCCTGTTAGTAAAACAAGAGAAAGGTTACTAGTGTGATGAAGGTAGGTACAACAGCTCTGTTGAAATAGCATGGACTCATACTTACAATGTAACAGTTGAAAATACTGGAAGGGATGCAAAGATAAACTTGAGCTTGCTATACAGCAAGTAAGAGTTACCTTAGATTCATTCTAGATCAACACAAAAAGCCACTAATTATTACCTGAGCCGTATGTTTAGTCATACACAGTCTGTCTTTGTCCAAACCACATGCTTAGATGCATCCACTGACTGAAGAAATAACTGTCATTAAAAGCAGATAGCTCCCCAAGTTGCTGGAGGTAGTGAAAAGAAAGAACTATAACTCTACTATCCTTTTTATTAAGAGACCAGTATTATTCCCTAGTCCATCTCTTCTTCAGTTTAGATATTTGGGTTGTTAATTTTTTTTTCTGAACATTTCCCAGCTGTGTAATATCCACAGAGCATTTGTGGAGCTTTAACGTTTTGCTATAATTAAAGGGATTTATTTTACACACAAAATGTCAACGTGTATCCGTGACTCCTAAATTTGATGAAAAAAACAGCTGAAATACTGGCCTCAAAGAAGTCAGCACCCAAACTACTGTGAAGAGAATCACGTTTCCAACTAATGACAGTGGAGCACTTTCTGCATCTTCTGAAAAGGCAAGGTACTGTATGACCACAACAGAATATACTTCATCAATTGGTTTATATTTTCTTATGATCTGTAAGTTGTTATCTAGAACACAGTAAATTATTCTGGTCATTTGGAATCAAGAAGAACTATAGCTGGTTTAAATATAAGGTGTTAGGATAAGGACTGAAATGTAAGCCCTTCCAATGAAGACTGGCTTTCTACTTCCCAACAAGATGAAAGCCGTGAGGCAACGTCACCTGTTTCTAAAAGTGCACTGCAAAAATGGGAAAAAACTATTTAAATTAGAGAAGGAGGCTGGCAAAACGCCTAACTGTGTAAACATAATTAAGTCGTGAATTAGGCAAGGGTTTCTAACCTTTACAGAAATGAGGTTTTGAACAGCCATCCAGTAGTGGTAATGAGATTACAATCCCAGTCTCTAACATGGCACTTGATAAATTTATAAAGTCAGGTATGTGGCTGCTTGCAAAAGGAAAACTCTTGATTTATGACCTAGGAGATTTTTTTCAGACCTATGTAAACACCAGCATCTCCTGGCTATAAAAATATGTCCCCGAGGGACAGATTTCCCTGGGTTTTGACATCAACACTCTTGTGTTTTTGTGTGTATATATTTAACAATTCAGGGAGTGGGGCAGATTTAATAATCTAGTAAGTATCAAAAAGGGTATAGCAGTTCTGAAACTAGTATTTTTTTGCAAGATAATTTAAAATAAAATAGTAAAGAAAGAGGCAAGATGGACGATTGTTTTATGAGTACTGAAAAACATTTCATGTTTTAGCCACCAAGTAAACATTCTCTATATTAAAGGTGCCACTCCTGTTCAAATCTACTGTATGTCCCCTTTTATTGTGCTTAGGTGTATGTAATGAATTTTAAACGTGTTTTGACCAAATAAAGTCTTAGTGTAAGGCTTTTCTCAGTCATATGAAAAAACTCTGCATACCAGGAAGGCTGATCTTACCAGTGACAGCAAATTCTCTGGGAAAGTGACCCCATAGAATTCATGGAAACAAGCACCAGATTATTTAAAACTGGAGAACTTATCAACTCATAGCAAATTTAAGAATTCAGCTCTTTATGCTTCAGCTTCTCAAAATCAGGGGTGTAGCAAGGGCCTGTGGCTTCCTAAAGAACAGGGAGAAGCAGGGACTCCCCATTGGCCTGTCCCACCATCCCAGCAAGGAGCAAGGCAGCTGAGGGGCACCAGGCCAGCCCCAGCCCTGGCATCAGGTACCTCCTTAAGGACAGGAGCAGGCTGACCCAGGACATGGGCTCATAGGTGGGTCCAGCTTGGAGGGGTCCATAGTCAGGTGGGGCAGATCTGCGGGGAACTGGAGACTGGCCACGCTGCAGCATCGCTTGGGCAGGGACTGATTGCCCTGGGGGCTGTCTTGGGGTCTGGGGTCCTGAGTAGGATGGGAGGGAGCCCCTGTAAGGTGGATTGGGACAGGCAGGGCCCCAGAGCCCTGGCATTGTGTAATTCTCAGTACTTTTTCTGCCCAGACACACCCGAATGCAAGTGAGTGAACAGGAAAACAGGAAGCTATGGCTCAAATTCTGTTTGTGCACTGGTGTGAGTAATCAACACTGAGAAGTTACTGGAAAAGGCCTTTTTTTTTTTTTCTTCTTTTGTTTACGTACAGCAGCATGAATGCCAATCTAGTGAAGTGTTTGTCCCCTGTTGTGTCCCTGCTTCTAGTTCTATCTCTGTGCCCTCACTGGGAAGTGTATTTTTATCCATAACCTTCATGGTCTGGGCTGCTAGAGCTCTCCCAATTAGAAAAAAATACTCAAGATTCTCCTGATCACCAGAAGACCAATGTGTGCTCAGCTTGAACCAAATAGGTATTTCCTATTTGTTACATGGAGAAAAAGAAGAATCTCACCAGTGTCTTCTCTCCAATTATGAACCATTCCTTTTCTAAAATTCCCTGCTGCTTTTTATTCAAAAATGGTCTTCAGAAACTAGTGGTGAAAACTTCTCAGCACTCCAGCAGGGATTCTCTTATGTGTGCTCTTTTGTTTACCTGCTCCTCTTGTATTGTCAGATTCCCTATCCTGTCTTCATATGCAGGGCATTAAGCAGCAGATCACATTTAATGGATTCTGACAGGTCTCAGTAGCTGGTACCTCCTATAGTGACAGCCCCAGAGACAAACACAAGACTATGACAAGGTTTAACATCTCTGTGTTTAATCACTAGAGCTCACATAATTCCTCTGCCTACTTGACATGAAACCACTTGTGTGATAAATAATATGCTTAGTTAAAAATTGAAAAGAAAAATATAAACTCCTTTCACAGTAATTTTGGAAAATGCTTTCACATATTATATACTATGCATTTTACTTGTTCATCAAATAAAACTTTTGTCCACACCTTACTTGAACTTACTTTGGCATTTTGAATCTCTGGATTCAAAAAAACTAACGAAGGATTTCTGCACCTTTTAAGTCAAGTTTTCACAGTCCCACCTCACATCAGTGCCATACAGCAGTGCAACAGGAGTAAAAGTAAGCCTTTCTGAGAAGCTTTATGCAGAAGACTTTGAAACCCAACTGTAAAACTAAAAATTTAGAATTAATTTCCTTTTTTTGAGGAGCTCCCCTGGGGAAGAGCTAATTTGTCTGCTATTGTCAAGGACTTGTGCCAATCAGTGGCACTGGTCAGTAGGTCACGAAGTGGCACGCTACATTATCTCCTAACAGAGCACAAGCTCAGCGGTCAGCTGCTAAAGCTCTGGGCAAGGAGGATCTGTGAAACATTGAAGCTGATTACATGGCAATGAATTAAAAAAAAAAACTATAAGTATTTCACTTCTTTAATTAAAAAAAAAAAAATCTTCCAATAATTCAGGATATAAACTCAAAATATGACATTTACTTTTACATAGCTGAAAGTGTCCTTCAGTGTTAACACTGGGTATCGCCCTGCTGTTATCTTTAAGTCAGCAATAAAAAATTTGTCTTTTGAAAGAAATTAAAAATCCTGCTATTAGAATTTATGGTTTCCAGTTGTTTAAAATGAATTATTTAACAGTAACACTCCTCTGGAAGTGAGATATAGTAGTAAAAAAAAATCATACATCTAGATATATCTGATAGCTGAAAAAACCTGTTTATAAGTTTGGCACTTTTATGAAGCCATAGCCACCTATATAGGCAATTACAGTGTCCAGTAAAAAGAAATGCATATCTTTTCATTTAAGAGAGAACAGAATTAGTCCCCCAGATTGAGGACTACACAGTAAAAGAAGTCAGTGCAGCCGTTCAAGCAACATCATGATTCTTCAAAGATCTTATTAATATATTTGTCATTAACATAATGCTTTTACTACTGCTCAGGTGAAAATTAAATTTCTGAGCAAGTTACAACACAATTTAAAAAGAGACAGGGAGATATGCAAAGTTTCAGGAGTAAAAAGTCCACCCAAGCTAGCTGAAAATACAAGCCTTCTGCAGATCATTAATAAAAGTAATAGTTGTTAATACATGATTGCCTCATTATAATGGTGACATTCCAATTAATTGTTTCAGCACATTTCAAATTGAACAAATTTCCTTTTGACATTCTTTATTGTGCCCTTCATATTCTCTTGTAAAAAAGAAAAGCCACTAATCTGCTTAAAAAGCAAACAAGTGGGAACTTTGCAGGTCCTATTTTTTCAAGTAAGTTGGTGGATTTCCTCTGTTAGAAGAAACCATAGGAAGTATAAATCATATTTTCACTCAGCTAAGAGAGCCATGTATTTTTCAGGATCTGAATATATTCCAGATTTCTGCACTTCCATTATCATGTGCAGTTTTTTAATAACCGTTAAGTATCTGCCAGCTAGAGGAAAACCATAAGTTATGCAGCATGCGTCAGAGGCATATCATTAAAAGGACATATTTTTACACCTATGCAATATGATTTGTTGTTCCTTTTCAGCTAGGATTTGAAAGTAGCTGGCAAATAAAGCAGTAATTAAGCGTAATAAAGTACAAGTAGCAATAATTTATTCATCTTCCAGTTTCAGCCCAGTGCTTGTACATACACATTTGTGCGCACGGGACACTAACAGACTAACAGTGTTTGAAAAGGAATTCTTTAGAGTATCTTAAACATGACTTTCTTCACACCATTCCCTTTGGCAGACAGTGCAAATAAATATTTGAATTATTGGTATGTGTTATCAGCAGTCCATTTCAACATCAATTCAATACATTTCAACATCAAGGGCAATGTCAGCTGCAGTGACCATGGAAAGATAGAGTTCAGGATTGTGGGTAACATACAAAAAACAACAAATAGGACTGAAACCTTGGATTTCAAGAGGGCTAACTTTGTCCTTTTCAGAAAACTGCTAGGTGAAATCCCATGGGCTATGGCCCTGGAAGACAAGGGGGCTCACGAGACCTGGGCAATATTCAAACATTGCCTTCTTCAAGCTCAGGACCAGTGCATTCCCAAGAGCAAGAAATCAAGCAAGGGAA
>JAOTQQ010000001.1:170489869-170532780 GCA_026546715.1 Gallinago undulata
TTTCTTTTTCTTTTTCTTTTTCTTTTTCTTTTTCTTTTTCTTTTTCTTTTTCTTTCTTTTTCTTTTTCTTTTTCTTTCTTTTTTTTTTCTTTTTTTACAGAAGTGTACACAAACACATACACACACATACTGTTACAGAAGCCTCTTCCCAAAGAAAAATGTCACTTATAGACATATTAGGTAACAATCACAGTTATTAATCTCTTATACCCAATTTTTCTTAAAATAATTTTAGACTGTAGCTGGCAAGTCCAGGTGATTATTTTTCTTCCATTTTTCTTTAATTTTGTTCTTCTGAAAATATTGAATTTTCTGTCACCTAAGTTAAATGCATTGAATTCTTCCAGCGTTTTGTTGTCATATATATTAAGGAAAAGGTGAATTCAGTCTTTGTGTTTCTATTTTCTTTTTTTTTTGTCTGATTTGTTTTGTTCTGGTTTTTAGTTTTTTTTAATCTTGTTTTGCTTGTTTTTCTTCTTATAAAGTTTTGGAGAATTCTGTACTAGTGTATTTCAAATTTTAGCTTTTTTTGTTATTTTGAATAGTTTATCTGATTTTATTTTTTAAATGGATTTTCATTGTCTAGCATCTACAGCAATCAATTCCGTGTGGTTATGGTGCAGGCAGTACTGTGTTTTGCTCAATTAAAGTGAATTTTTTGCAGTGTGTAAATTTTTAAGTATAAGAAATTTTTAAAATGCAGCTTCAGATTGAAACAACGTAATTTAACAACTTTTTAAACTATTTGTTTTTAAACCCTAAAGTATCTTGGAAATATCAAAATCTGTACTCAGACTCTAAATTTCAATTAGCCTCTTAAAAATTGAACTCAACACAAGTTTGAGTGATGGCAGGTAAGTTTTGTCACTCAGAGACTCCATAATGTTCTTAAATATTTTAACTGATTTTTTTGTTTATAAGTATTTACACAATGCTTCTCCTCAGATTCAATTGTATAGTTACCTTGGATTCACCTTAAATGAACAATTTAAAAACTGCAGAAATAAAAAGGAACACAGTACTGGAAGGATGTGTGTTTCAGATATTCCCTGAGAAAGGAGGGGAATCTAGAACTCAATGCGTTGCAAGTTCACAGAAACCTTTACGTACAGGTATAACAGCAAATCTGTTGAAACTGTTGGAGACCAATTTGTGAAGAAATCAGCCATCTCTAGAGAAGTGACTGAGTATTCTTAGAATCAGAGCTAACTTTACAGAAAGCTGTTATTAATTGCTATCCAAATTGAATTTGATATGGCAGAGTCAGAAATATTTGCTCAAGAAACTACGGAGCATGTCCGTCTATTAATTCATTAAGAGTGCAATCTCCCAGACATTGGCAGAACACTGGCAGAAAAATTGTGGTTAACAGCACACAGTTCACTGGAGCTAGTAAGCACCAGCTTTACTGCACCTCCTTTACATTAATATAAAGTAATGCTTTATGAGGCAAATGATCAGCTCTTTTGGATTCCTCGCAAAATATTTTTAGGGAGAAAGATTTTAAAAAAATATGGATATTGATGATGATGGCTATTTTTTTTTCCTTTTGACTACAATCAGACACCAAGGGTGTTATTCATCTCTCTAGAGGCTGACCTGTACAGTATCAGTGAACCAGTTGCCATAGACTTTATATTCAGTAGACCGACACAGGTGTACACAATTCATCCTTTAGGTTAAATGACTCTGATGTAAACTTTAACATTCGTAACATGTACTTTTGCCTCTCCTGAATGAAAAAAACCCTAAGGCCATTAGCTCAGGGGTAGATTCAACAAGAAGAAACAATTAATGTTACATGATATGGTTGTACCTCACTCATTACTTACCTTTGTTTATGTAACTTTTATCCTGTTTGAATGACATTTGCATCCCTGTGTTGCAGTGAGTCTACTCAGTTAAACCGTGTACTAATCCAGTGGTCCTTGCCTTATCAATTTTCAATGTTTTCATACTTCTCAGGTTATAGAATGTAGAATATATTTAGTGAATTATACTGGGATTACCTCATTTTAAAACATACAGCAGTCACATGAAAATATTTTTCACATGAACAAGACTTTCATAACACTAGTGAAAAATTGTGAGTGTCTTCATGGGCTGCAGGTGGTTGTCTGGTTCACTGTTAACCTCCACAGGCTGCAGAGGGACAGCCTGCCCCACTCTGATCTTCACCACGGGCTGGAGAGGAATCTCTACTGTGGTGCCTGGCGTACCTCCTGCCCCTCCTTCTTCAGTGACCTGGGTGCCTGCAGAGTTGTATCACATATTGTTACTTCTCTCTCCAGTTGCAATTGCTGTTGTACAACTTTTCCCCCCTCTTAAATATGTTATCCCAGAGGTGCTACTGTTGCTGATGGGCTCAGCCTTGGCGAGTGGTGGGTCTGTCTTGGAGCTGACTGGTAGTGGCTCTGTCAGACACAGGGGAAGTTTCTAGCATCTTGTCACAGAAGCTACCACTCTAGGGCCCCCAATACCAAAACCTTGCCAGTATCTTGTACAGTATCTTACCAAAACATAAGGAGGGAAGGTTTCTGTCCTAATGACCTTGCAATCCATATACATTCACAGATCAAACAAGATTTTTACCTGCAGCATAAAAATAATTCAAATATTTCACTTGCTTTGTAAGAGATGACATACCTCATATATTCTGGAAGGCTTAGTGAGGACTAAAATGGACTGTAATCTGTCTGAATAAAGTAAGATACCAGCATAGTGGTACTGCAACCTGAGATATCAGAGTCCTTGCATTTTTTTCCAAATCATTTTAGCTTGTTTTCAGAATAAAACATAACAATACAGTCTAAATCCAATGGAAGACGATGGTACTCCTACACATGAATTACCAAGTGGGAAGTTAAGAAATAGTATGGCATTATACTTTTATATTAGGAATGGAAATTTCCTGGTTTTGGTTCTTTTGATGGATCCATGCCAAATTTATGAAAGTGGGAGAATTTCCAAAGTGGCAGAAGCATAACAGTTGAATGAATCTGAAATTACCCTTATAGAAAAAGATGTGCAGAATTAAATAGCAAATGATCACCTTTCTTCAGGAACTGTAAACCTCTCTATAGGAAGGATGTAATTCTCTATTATTCTATAGACTTGATTAAACCTTGAACAGAAAGAAGCTAATTTTTGTTAAATTTCTTAACTTTGTAGAGGATTTTTTTTTATAACTCTATTTCATTCTACAGAGCCTATAGAAATGGATTTTCCACTTCACTAGGTCTACTGTATTTCCTGACTTCAAAAGATAGTGAACAAAGATCTTCCTTTGTGAAAACGAACATCTATGCTTCCATTGACCAAGCCAGCATCTCTTCTCTCTTCTTAGTGTCAAGGGTGAAAGGAGTAGATGTCAAGGATGCTGAGATCTTCTGCAGAGGGAAGAAAGAGCACAGTGGAACCAAAGTCCGTTATACATAATCTCCACAAGTGTGGGCACATAATTATAAAAGGACTAAAGCTTCTGCTTTCTTATGTCCACCTGGGTCACATGGCTTAGGACCATGGTTGCCACTAATACTGTATATAGCTGTAGTTGACTGTAATGGAGCATTATGGTGAAACACTTCAGTCTGCAGCTATAGAATCATAGAATAATATGAATTGTCTAGGTTGGAAGGGAACTGTCAGATCATCGAGCCCAGCCATCAACCTAACACTGACAAAACCACCACTAAACCATGACGCTAAACATCCTGTCTACCAGTCTTTTAAATACCTCCAGGGATGGTGATTCTACCACTTCCCAGGACAGCCTGTTCCAATGCTTGACAACCCTTTCCATGAAGAAATTTCTCCTGATAGCCAATATAACCCCCCCTCCCGGGCATAACTTGAGGCTATTTTCTCTTGTCCTATCACTTGCTACTTGGGAGAAGAGACCAAGCCCCATCTTGCTACAACCTTCTTTCAGGTAGTTGTAGGGAGTGATAAAGTGTCCCTTCAGCCTCCTTTTCTCCAGACTAAACAATCCCAGTTGCCTTAACCACTCCTCATAAGTCTTGTTCTCTAGACCCCTCACCAGATTCCTTGCCCTTTTCTGGACTCACTCTACAGTCTCCAGCATCTGTCTTCTAACATACAAGTCTATCCTGCACTAGTCACGTACATTTTGTCATCTGGGTGGCTCTCCAGGCTCCTCTGACTGTATTGACCAGAAGCAGGATAAATAGCTCAATCTCTGAGGTACTGTAGGATATCTGAGATACCCACAAGGAGCTGACAGATATGATGTAAGACCTCTGGTAGACTTGTTTCCTTCTGAAAGGCCATGAGGGAAATCATAGAGAAGCTTAAATGGCACTGCACCTTGTGCATGTATTGTTGGATTAAGCCATAGATTACCACTGAGAATAATGGAAATTTTGATAGTTCACATGTACAGCTCTACCTATAGACAGCTATGATTGGTCTTCTCAGTCTGTAAACTAAATCCCACCCACTTTCTCTCATTAGGTTCTGTTCAATTGCCTAAACATAATTGCTAAGTACCATTCAAAATTTTCTATAGTATCTGGGAGATACCCGAGTCTGAGAGATTTGGACCAGAAGAAACAGAAGATCCCCTCTTATGGGGTAGCATCTAGAATCCAGAGGGAATGCACAAATGTCTGTGTTTAGCTCATTGCAAATGTTACAGAGCTGTGCTGAAACTATATTATAGAGTTTGGTTTTATTTTGCGTTTAGTTTTATTTCTAGATGTGTGGAAGCATTTTATAGAGTATGCTAAAAGAATATGTAAAAGAGAACTTTAGTGAAGCCTTCTGGAGTAACCATCGCTTGCCTGAGAATAAATTCAGAGGGTCACAGGGTCCTCTTCAGTCCTGTGTCCCTAACTAAAGAAATTGTTTATTATTAGTTGAAATGTTTGTGGTTTTGAAGCTGAGAATATAGATCAGCGTCTGCTGATGTGTACATGGCTAAGTTGACAGTTCTGCACTTTCCAATAAGCTAAATCAGTTATGTTCAGATAGCTTTCCCAATATTTTTCTTATCTGATTATTGCATGCTGTTTGAAGTGTTGGTTCCTCATGCCAAAAAATTCTATACTAGGGATGGAAATGAATCCTATCTCAACTTTTTGTGTGCGCACATATGTTTGTAAATGTTGTGAGGCATCAGGCCAGTCCTGCAAAACAGCTTCAGAAAGCCCTGAGGAACCATTAAAGTAGTGGGATGCTGTGTCAGTCCAAAAGTGCTTTGGACATGTTTCTTCAAGAAGCCTGAGGAAGACAAACCATGAAAGTATTAGAATTTCTAAATAACATGTTAAGCCAGCTGGTTTGAGGCTTGGTAATACACTTTATTTCAGCACCAAGCATTATATAGACATGATTAAAAATAATGACAGCAAACAGATGGTCACTCTTCATGGAATGATACTAAAGACATTTGTGAATTTTTTTTTCAATACATTGCAACAAAATAATATATTTAACAATCATACAGCGTCTTAAAAAATGAAGAAATTTTAGTGATGTTCCTGTCAGCTTCTTTAGTAAGAAATTTTCACCTAAAAAGATGATGGAACTGAAACATAAACATGCTTCCAAATATTTTGGACGTTAGGTATAAGTAACATTTTTTTTTAAATGTGTGTAAAAACCAGTGTAATAAAGCATGTTAATATTGTTTGGAAAGATTATCTTTCTTGTTGAGGAATATAAACATATTTTTCAGTAGGGAAATATGCAGACATATTTAAAAGCTTTAATCTCATGAAAAGCCTGATTTGGACAGAGTACATTAGCCTTAAGTTGCTTTCAGGGTGAATAACCTTTATAAATAAAAATATTTTTAAGTGATGAAGGGCAAGCTAGTAACAAAAGGTTACTGAGAAAAACCAGTGAATAATCCCGTCATATGCATCAATTTTATACATCCCATGAGCAGGTCTCTTCACTTATTTCCCTACAGCGTGTTGTTAAGGCCTCATCATGAATTTCTCTGTTGGGTTCAATCCTCTGGACTTCAGTTTTGTCTGACTGAAGAGTGTAGTGTTGATCTCTACTTGTGGGAACAATTTATCAGTTTTAAAATATTCTTTTCTGTGTATGCTTCAGTTGAACCTTGCAGTATTGTGGTGTCAGCCAGCCTCTGTGAAACCCCACCAGGGTTGTGTGCAAGCACACGAAACTTTGTCCCCATCAGATATGTGTCCCAGGTGAAGGATGGCTGTGTGTGGCAGCTTCCATGGATATTCCATTAGCTCAAGGAACAGAGACCTGCATTGCAGAGCTACAAATTTCACCTCTCCTGATAGCTCATCTGAGTGGTCTGTGCAGTTCTTTGTAGTGAAAAGCAAACCTTATTTTCAGTTTGATTCTTCTAGAAGATGGTAATTATGGATTTGAAAATCCTGATATTAAAGTGTTTTTTTTACAGTTTTTTATGTTATTAAACTACCAGAATATCAGAGCTGCAAAGTCAAACATTTAAATTATCAAATGTATTACTTAAAGTTCCTAAACAATCTTAAATCTTCCTCTTTTTCAGTGTACCCTTTTGATATGAGATCACCTTATACCTTTCAGGTGGTTCCCTTCCTTCAGTTATTACAAAGCTAGCTATTTTTGAGACTACCAAAAAGAATACGACTGGTAAAATTAATGAGGTTTTACCTGTAAGACAGCTACCTTGTTTATTGTAAACACTGATGTGTTTGTAGTGAATTCAGCAGGGAATTGAGGAGCATAAGAGGTTTTTTCTTGTGGTTAATGAAGTCAAATGTCAGCCTGGACATACCTCTGCAACAAGTACCCTTAAATGAAAAATGCAATAAATGTTTCTCATTCGTTGCCTATTCAGAGCACTTGGAATGGAATTCTAATTTCATAGAATCATAAAATGGTTTAGGTTGGAAAGAACTTTAAAGATCATCGAGTTCCAACCACCCTGCCATGGACAGGGACACCTTCCACTAGACCAGGTTGCTCAAAGCCCCATCCAGCCTGGCCTTGAACACTTTCAGGGATGGGGCATCCACAACTTCTCTGGATAATCTGTTCCAGTGTCTCACCACACTCATAGCAAAAAATTTCATCTTAATATCTAATCTAAATCCACATTCTTCCAGTTTGAAGCCATTACCCTTTGTTCTATCACTACATGCCCTTGTAAGAATTCCTCTCCAGCTTTCTTGTAGGCCTCCTTCAGATACTAGAAGGCAGTTATAAGGTCTCCCTGGACCCTTCTCTTCTCCAGACTGAACAACCCTAACTCTCTCAGCCTGTCTTCATAGAAGAGCTCCAGTCCCTGGCCATCTTCATGACCCTCCTGTGAACCCACTCCAACAGGTTCATGTCCTTCTTTGGCTGAGAACTCCAGAGCTGGGCGGAGTACTCCAGGTGGGGTCTCATGAAAGCAGAGTAAAGGGGCAGGATCACTTCCCTCAACTTCCTGGCCATAGTTCTTTTGATGCAACCATATTTATGGACAATGGAAAGGAATAGACGTTACTAGATTGTAATCCCCCTGTCCTATCTTGTTCTCCATGTTGAGAATGACTGGAGAAATCCTAACACCTACAAATTGCAAGTGAAATCAAAAGAAGCTGCATTTTGATCATAGGAAATCAGGTTCTAGATATTTCATATGTGATACAAAAGATTAATGGATGCTTTTGTTGCTCTGTGTGGATGTGACAGCTTAGTTCTGGAAACAATTTATGCATGTAAAAGAAAGAATCTTTCCAATTTCAAGCCTCCATACACTCTTCAATAAACATGACAGCTCATTGGCTTGGACTGGCATCAGCTCAAGACTCTGCACCAGGTGACATTCCCAGTAGTGCAGTGTAGCATACGTGCAGGCAAGACTTAAATCTCATTTTAGTTTAGTGGTCCAGCTGGACAATGGCATAAGCTGTATTTTGGAGACACATTATTTCAAATTTCTGAAACATAAGGAAAATGTCCAAAAGAAAATTAAAAAGAAACAGGCATGATAGATGTGATTTGGGGGTACATATATAAAGGCTTGAATATAAACTAGCATTCAATAGTTATGAGTTTAGAGATAAATCCCATGCCCAGTAGAGATCCCTGTGGATCTTTGTGAGTATTTAGTCAGCATGCAAATTCCTTGCGTGCTTCTGGTTAACTGAAGAAAGTAGGAATTTAATACTAATTAAAAAGTATCAGTCTGTATAAGCAAATAAATAACCAATATGACTTAATCTATGTATATCAGGGGGTAGCATATCTTGATGGTTTTGATAGCTTGGATATCTGGGGAGTATCAGAGAAGAGAGCAAAATCCTGAGCTGGTATGTATAGCTTGGCTACAGTTGTTGCAACTGTTTTTACCAGCTGAGAGTTCAGGTGCTCTTATTGCTCCATTATCATATGCCATAAATCCTACAGAACACACTGTAATATTATACATGTTTAAGCTGTGCATTTGGAAAATTAAAAAAAAAAAAAGGAAAGTTTTAGAAATATTTTTGTTCGGTTTTTTGTTTATTATTACTATTTTTCATGCCCTTCTACTTTGAGTCAGGTTGGCTTCTTTACCATGCCCTCCAGAGCATGGGATACAGACGGAGAGGAAAATGATAGCTAATAAATTTTTGAAGCCTCTAAAAATTACCTTCTGTAAAATAGCTTTTTATACATAATAATGTCACTGTTTTATGGCTTGATGTTGTCTGACCTTCCATTACGAGAAGTTGAGGCCCCTTATCAGTGGTGTAAAGCTCACATTTATAGCCTTATGTGGCTGTAAGATGTTGGTCCTTAAGCATAGTCCTTGTGGAATAGAGAGAATTGCCTGTTCTGGGGCTCAGTGTTATTTGAGTGCATGGGAAGGGAAACAGGGAAAATATGATTTTGATACTGCTTGTCTGAAAAAAAAACTCTTCAGAAATACATTTAAAACTAAATATAAAATTTTGACGCTAAAAGCCCCAACATAACACTGATTAGCAAGATTTTACTCCACTGTGCTGACTCATTACCATAGTTCTGTGTGGGAATATGGTACTAACTGGAGTAGAAGTCATTTGGAAGCAATCCTAAACAATTTATTCCAACAACCATTGAGTTAATAAAGTTCTTAATGAGATAGAGTAAGACAAGTAGCAGATCTTAAATGGGTAGTTTTGCGAAGTGATGCATGCTCAAAGTTATTCATAAATGAGGTTTATTTTAGAAAATCCAATCACTAATTTTCCAAAATCAACAAGGCTATAACATCACTGTTCACCAGAAAAGTGTCAGGTTCTTTGTGTTTTTATTGTAAGCCTAAAATTGTATATTTGTGATATCTGAGATTTGGTCAAAAATACAGGAATCCCATACCTTTTTTTGAATTCTGCTTGTAGTTTGTAAACCTAATATTTTTTTCACAGTTCAGAGCAGATGATGAATAAATATGTGATGGAAAAAAAGGTTGGATTCTTTAACTATTTCTTTTATTAGGCACCTTATTTGCAACTATAAAATTTGTACTGTGCTCTTGAACCATATTAAGATGCAAGGAGTTCACATTTACCGTATCTGTGTGGGAAAGAGCTTATTTTATATTTGAACACTCTCTGCATGTTGAATTTTTAGAACACAGGTTTCCAAACTGAATGACATTAGATTGAATTTTTTCATAGGGTTACTTTAGCTTGAAAATCTTTTTCAACTTAGAAAAATCTTGTGTTTTAAAGTGCTGCTGGAGCTGCACAGGAGTTTTATCTGCAGTAAATCATCTTGAAAGATCACAATATTGAGTCTCAGAGGTTTTAGATATATTAATATTCCAATAGGATGCTAAAGATCTTTTTTTTACTAGCAAGAACTTGATATAACTTGACCTTACAATAGGAAAATAGGATTTGTCTATTCAGAATTTCTAAATGCAATATCAGTGCAGATATGGGCAGAAAGACATCAGTGTTTTAAACACCTCTTACAGTAATTTCATTTGCAGTGTTCTTAAGAAAAGTTGTATTTAAGTTTTTTTTTAGGAAATCAAAATTGAGTACTCCTATTGTTATCTCCTCTTCATATCTCTCACATGTGCATGGTATTAGGCTCTTCTTTTGCAAGGAATATTGCAGAGGAATGAACATTTTGTAAAAGGATCCCTTAATGCTTCAGTACAGTTAATTTAAGGAAAGAGATTAATAGAAATTTCAGCTGAATGCAAAAGCAACCCAGAAACCTTGAGACACTTGCTTAAAAATTGTTTTTTCATTCCATTACTATTGCATATTTTTCGAAAAAATCCAGTGTGTTGCTCTAGTCTGATCAATCCTCTTGTCCAGTAGGAGTGTTTTACTATTGTCTGGATATCTTCAAATTTAGATCTTAAGTTATTATTCAAATGTAGATTTTGTCAAATATAGAAAAAGAACCTTAATAAACAAACAATAATGGATTAGGTGGACAGACTGTAAACACAGGAGGCAGGATAACTGCAGGAGCAATAGTGGTTGTCAGATTACAGTCTCCCTAAAGAACAATCTTCATGCAAAGCGAAGAGGAGAAAAGTGACAGACACACCAGAAGGCTAATGCTATGTCAGACAATAAGAAAATATTATGAGACGGTATTGATAAAAATTCAAAAGCTTGCTTTTAGTGTTCTCCTAGCTCAAAAGTGCTCCAAAGTCTTTGGGAAGCAAAAGACTTTTATGTACTGCTTTAATTAGTTTCTTTTCTTTTTTCTTCTGCTGTCACAAGGGCAAGAGTAGCTGACTCTCAGGGTCATGGCAAATTGATTTTGTGTTGTAAAAAGGAGATTTCTAAAGTTTTGTTTTACGATTACTTGTTTTGAAAGATTTCAATTTTTATTATTGATTTTAGTTTTTTTTTCTTTGCTGTGAGATGCTTTAGGAACAAATGACATCATTTCCATGGAGCAAAAGTATATTCCTGAATGGAATACCTGTGAGCATTTTGGTATTATACACCAAATTTGAAACAAAACAGACCCAAACCCCCAATGCATTAGAAAAGAACTGCAATGACTATTATGTAGGGTTTTTTTTGTTAACTGTAACAGATCTGCTGCTTTAAAGGGCATAACCCTCAATATAGGAGGTGGGGGTTGGAGGGCAGAGAGCTAATCGTGGGATTAATGTAGATTTCATTTATAATCCCTCCTGTGTTTATATGCTTTTATCCACTGTTAGTGTGGAAACAGAACAAATCCTCTTTTAATTCTTGTTATTAATGAAGATTTGTCCAAAGGCTTTATTGTGCCTTCAGTGGAGCCTTGTGCTTGGGAAATGCAT
Organism: Gallinago undulata; assembly: GCA_026546715.1. NCBI lineage: Eukaryota > Metazoa > Chordata > Aves > Charadriiformes > Scolopacidae > Gallinago > Gallinago undulata. The sequence goes on from JAOTQQ010000001.1 coordinate 170,501,115, forward strand.
AAGCTTACCACTGAAGCTGGAGGACTTGGAGGTATTATTCCTCAGGGACTTGCAGTACTATCTCAAGTTCAAGATATACATGGTGGGAGCATGTCTGTTGATGCATCACATCACATTGCATTCTGTTCCAGTACAGATAGGACATGGATGTGGAGAGCAGTGCTGGCCACCAGTCCCCTGCTGCCATCCATACTGGGTGCTGACCGTTGTCACAGGGTCATGCTGAGCTGCACCAAGTTACCCTGAAGACTATATGAATCCTGAGCAAGCACATATAGGCTCAGTACAATTTGAACAGGACACCTAAAGTAGCTCCAGCTTCTTTTTGCTCATTTAAGGTTTTGGTTCATAGTTAACATAATAATGCCTGAACTCAGAAGAGAGGGCGATAACTGTTGTGAGTGACACGAGGAAAGGGATGGATAGTATATACAATGATTTCACTAAAGTTAACCATTCCAACTTTGGACCTTCTTGGTCAGAGCCAAACTGCTAAAATATCTTTTTTCAAATACTAAATACGCCCTGTCCCCCTTCTCCCACAAACTCAACTGAGTGTTGCACAAATTCTTTGCTGTACTTCCTGGTTGGAAGCATTTGGTTCAAGGATTTACAATCCACAGAATCACAGAATGATATGGGGTTGGAAGGGACCTCCGGAAATCATTTAGGCCAACCCCCCTGCCAAAACAGGTCCTCTTAGAGCAGGTTGCAAAGGAACATGTCCAGGCAGGTTTTGAACGTCTCCAGAAAAGGAGACTCCACCACCTCATTCAATAATGGGCTCATATTTTGTCTAGTTTTCATTTTGCCTCCAATATACTTGAAAAAATGCTTCTTGTTGACTTTGATATCCCTCGCCAGGTTTAATTCCAAGGAGGCCTTGGCTTTCCTTGTTTCAACCCTGCATACTCTAATGACATTCTTGTAACCTTCCCAAGTCGTCAGTCCCTTCTTCCATGCACTGTAAACTTCTTTCTTCTACTTGAATTTTTTCATAAGCTCCCTGCTCAACCACACAGGTTTCCTGCTTCTCTTGCCTGATTTTTTGCTCTTAGGGATGCACAGATTCTGAGCTTGGAGAAAGCAATATTTGAGTATCATCCAGCTCTCTTTAGCTCCCCTACTTTCTAGAGCTCTAACCCACGGGATCTCTACTTTTGGAACTTAGAAGGTCCTTCACCAAACTGCACTTTTAGAACATGCTTCACATTCTCTTCTGAATATACAGATGCTGAGGTCTCTAGTTTGAAAGTCTGGTATAAGGTGCCCAAATTTTAGTGCTGTGTAAGAAAGACAGCTAATACAAACTGAAAGGCCTTTGCTTTTTGTTCTTTATTGACAGCCTCACTATAGGATTGTTTTCTCTGAAACATCTGTCTCTGAATTCTAACGAGTTCATCTTGAAGGCTATGTTATAATCAAATGTTTTATTATCTTTGTTTGTGTTGATGTTCTATCAGAAAATATGCTGTTGGGAGTTTGTGCCTGACCAATATACAACACTAATAAATAGATTATCTGCCCTTCCCTGTGGTTTGAGTCAGCACTGTGGAGTGTGCAGGCTGAGATACAAAAGGAACATGGAAGAAAAAAACCCCAAATATTCACAAGATTATAACAAGAATGACTCAAATTATGAGGGAGAGAAATCTTACAAAGGTTTTGTTGATGAAATTACTTTCTTCACGGCATGAAAATTAAAGAATCCCTGGACCCAAGCCCCTTTAATACCCCAAACAAGGCTCTTACCACCACAGGAAGTCAATTATCTCCATGGCAACCAAAACAAATAGTGAATATTGCCTTAGCAGACACACAGAATAAAAGGTGCATCTAAAATTAATTTATGTCTTGGGATCAGACACTTGAGATGAGAGAACTGGTCCATAAAGTACCCCAGAGGAGCTAGTAAAGGGAAAACAAAGTCAGTCCCTTGTTCAGTTATCAAGGGAACTGTGCTCGGAGTGCGTAAATTTGCTTTTCTTCTTTTTCAGAAGAAGAATACTGTCAATGTGTCCATATTTACATGGTTACTCCCTTAACTCTCCTCTATAAATCTAATTCTTGACAAAGAAGGTTTGGTAATAATTGCCTGAAAAGGCAGTTACCTTGTAATCTCCCTCATTGTGCAAAAGGATCTGTTCTTTATTGTGTTAATTAATTTGGGATGAATTAATTTCTTCCTGTTTCCTTCCCTGTCTAAAAAGAACCGCAGAATTTGTTTCATAAATATGTCAGTAGAATAAAGGGCAAAGGATTAACATGCAGACCTGGAACTACACAAAGACTTTGTTACATTTATAAAATGAGAAGACAATCTCATGATATAGTTACTTGTAAAAAAATCTCAAAATAGGGGAGAAGCCACAAAAGTCATGTGATTTCTGTGCAACAGTGCAGCTAATCTCGATACTTGTGTATTTGTAGCCAACACCATATTTCTCCTCAGAATCCTCCTTTCCTGGACAGCTTCTTATGCCTGCAGGATACACTGCTCCTGCTGTGAAAACAATTGCATTGTATATGCTTGATTGTATAAGGGAGCTTTGGTTCATGCTACAGGACCGATGGAATAGCATCCCTATCAGGAATGCCCTAAATCACTGAGATTTATGGAGACCTAGCTGAGATCACTTATTATATTTACCCTTTTTCTTATACTATTCCCTAAGCATCTCTGGTAGCCACAGTTAAGAGTACAGGGTAAGGTGAGAACCCTGGTGCATTAGGGCATTTCTCATGTTCTTACAGTAAGCATAAATGCTTCCCAGAGTTTCAAAATATTTCAAACCTGACATCTCCTACTACAACACCTAAATAAATGAATTCTTAAAAAACTATTTCTTGAGTAGACCTGTTGTGTATTGAATCCTTTGAAAGTCTGGCCTTGTGTCTAACATTTTTATAGATTTTACTTCTTTGTGTATTATGAAAAGTGAAATTTAGTTTTGTCTTAAAAGTATACTTTTTCTTTCCCTTCTCTATCTTGAAAATCTGGTATTGACAAAGTGGTTATAAAAAAAAAGTCCTTTGAGTCATTAGTAAGACATAGCAAAAAGAATCTGAAAAGTTACACAGAGTATAATTGCCATTATTTAATTTCAATAATACTTTCTATGCATTTCAGCTTTTGCTATTAGTTATCATCTTCCATCTTTCTGTAGAATAATACAAAGTAAAGAATTTTGATCCATCTGATCCATTTGATTCCACAGGTGATGACATTTTCGCAAATGTAACAAAATAAGAATGTTAAAGACTATTTCTTGTCATTTGAATATTATTACCAATTGTTAAATGATGAAAGGACATTACAGCCAGTTCTAAGATGTCCCCAGAGAGAAGAGACTGTGCTTGGTAAATTTTTTCTTTTATTAAGTTACTAAAAATAGAAAAGTAAACTACTGCAAATATTTTGAAATGATAGTGTATGAGCTAAAGTTGACTGCAGACTGTGGTCACTGAAATTAATTCAGCACATCTTTTTCTGTTAGCTGTAGAGACTTCTATCCTGGAAGTTAGTAACTGAAGTCAGAAATTAATTTGAGCCTTGGTTGCTGGTACTTTTGTTTTCATTCACTGAATTTCATAAAAGAACACAAATGTTTAAAACAAAGTTCTGCTGTTGCTTTAGCAGTTGGTTTCATGAAGGGGGGAATCCATGTGATTGTAATTGTAATGAAAAAAGGTGCCCATGAGATAGTGTTTTTATCAAGTAGTCTAAAGATTAGATATTTAGGCTGTATTTGTCAGAACATTCATCAGAATTGAGGAATGGGGCAGGCTGGTGCCTAATACCCTGCACATTTGCTAGTAACTGATGTGACCCCAAAACCACGTGACCACACATGACATGCCTGTTGTGAACAGTCCTTAGCACACTCTTGTTCCTGAACTGTGCCCAGGAGCTATTTGGGAAAGTGGTAACTGGTGCCACCGAAAATCATGCCAGCTGAAGTCTGAGGAGGTTAACACCATTGATGATCTGGTTCCAGTGCTGAGAAGGGATCCTATGTGTTGTTTAGTTTAATAGCATAAATCTATCCCCAATTTAGGCGTCTGTTTTAGGACAGGTAAAATCCCATCCCTGTGTGGTAATTCCTGTCTTTTTCCACTCATCAATGAAGGGGTATAAATGATCAGTTAGGACCACTTGCCTATATTTTAGAAGGCTGAATCCAGAAGATCTAAATATAATTCCTACAGATATTTATTGTGTTTAGAATATTTTCTTCAGATGTTATCATATATTTCCTTATCACAGAAGTTCCACAAAGGACCTCTAAAAGCAGAACAAGAATGTTTTAAACTGATGTGAAAACCTATATACTCTGTCTTGGACCAATTATGAAACGTAGAAAAGAATCAAGTATGTAGTAAGAGAAAACAAATGAAGGAAAACTCTTATATGATAATATTATTTATTGCATAAGGACAACATCTCAAAAAGCAATCTGGATCATAATGGTTCACATTAGTAACTGTACTGTAAATATCATTTCAGTGCTTTAAAAAGGATGTCTATTTAAATAATCAGACCTTGAACAATATTCTGTTCTGGAACTTCAAGTGTTTTAAAAGTCATTGGTAAGAAATCTCCTATGTGATTAACATAACTATCCTTTTTTGTAACACTACAGCACTGTGATCTAATAAAGACTGGGAAATACTTGAATATAAAATACAAAACAATGAAAGGGAAGTTCAAAATTGTGAGTAGGGAAGAAAGGAACAATTCAGAACGTGATCACACATCTTAATGCTAAGCAGGGTTTAAAAACTAGAAGATGTAACAAGACATAACAAACAAACGAGGAAAATTAGGGAACTTGGACAGAATATATGTATTTCATAAAAAGATAAATGAACAAGTGGAATAAATTACCAGTAAAGGCAATTGAAACAAAGATTATAAATAAAATATGAAATATAAAGTATAAATGAGATTGGAAGACTTAGATATATTTCCTGAGAAAGAGGAAAGTGAATGATCATAGAGGGAAAGTGGGAAGGTAAGACTAATATATTAAAAATTGAAGGTTGCAATTGTATTAAAGAAGTTATTTTTCATACTTCACTGAAGTAATTATTAAAGATAATTTATAATATATAATTAATAATAAGTAGTCAAGATGAATTTTTTTTTTTAACTTATAATTTTGGAAGACCCCTTGAAAAAATGGAAAACGGTCAAGGAGGTCAGCAGCACAAATAATAAGCATTATGTATAAGCTAAGCACCTGGTACTTTACCCAGAGAAGTTACAATGTAAATATTTAAAGAGAACAGATGAATTTGAGGACTCCCAACATAAAATAAAATAGGAATAATAAATACCCTGCAAGTTTGAAAGGTCAAAAGTCTCTCAAACACAGATTAAATTTTCATGGTGTTTTTGCTAGAAATATGACTGTGTTCTCCTAACAGAATCATGACCTCAATTAATTTGTGTTCTAAATAGACCAAAAGCAAGACAGAACAGCTTTTCAATGTTTTAAAATAAAAATAAGTATACTAAAAATCTTCAATATACAATAGGAAATTCGTAGAACTTAATGAATATAAGGTTTCACTCAGTTCTTCTTGCACATTCAGTAGCAGAATCTTTAAAGGTTGAAAGAGTCACTGTGAAACATCTGCAAATGCTTATTAGATAATCACATTTGGGTAATTTTTTTTTGTTTAATTATTTTTGTAGTTTAAGAGAACAACAGCACTATACAAGAACATGCAGTATCATTTAAAAAAGGAGAAAACAGGGACCTAACCTTGAAATAACCTGTCTTTAGTGGGACTGTGCCTGTGGATCAAGATACTTCTCTTCTAAATCCTAGTAGCAGTAGTGCCTTGGGCAATATGTTACAGAAGACAAAGAATTTCACTTTTGCAGTCAGTACCACAATACTAAGACATCAAGAACACTAACCTCAGCCAAATCTTTCAAAGTTGATGTTCGTTAGCTCAGTGTTTTGACAATGGCTTTCTCAAGGGCATATACCTTTTAATGTTAATTTATTTGCAGTCTTTTATCTCCATAGAAAGAATCAATGCCATTTAATACTCAAACCTCTTGGAGGGGAAACAGCAGAAGCTGGACTAGGTGGAGCCCAGAATGAACTTTCAATCAGCATGGCACGAAAGCTTACAAAGACCCTGAATTGATTTCTGCCTCCCCACAACTTGTAGCCTACAGCTGGAAGGTTACTTTTCTCTGGCCACCTTTTCCTTAAAAGAGACTTGTAAGAATCCAGTTGCATCCCTGCTCCTGCGTAGCCCTGTATTTACCACCCACACCACTCTGAATAGGAGAAGTAGTAAAGTAGCTGGAAGGCACCTCTTGTTAAGGTGAATGGCACAGTAGAGAGCACTGGGCTAAGTCACCAAGGAGGGGCCACAGCTGAGATTCCTTTACCTTTGCTATACCGTATTCCTAGCTCTCTGGTTTAAATGGTTGCCCATCATATACAACAGGGACCTCAGCAGTGAAAGAGGGGACTAGAACTTGCAGAAAGCCCTCCAGAACTGGAATCTGGTCTAGTGGCACTGAGTTTCTAGCGTTTTGGCATAGGTGTTCGTTAGCACTTATGTATAATGCTTCAAATCACCCAAGGTAAAACAAGTGAAAACATTTGAAAGGTTAGATTTAGCACCAAGGCTGCCTTTACAGACAGCGGAGTGGAGCAGTTTTGATGGGGCTGATTATGAGCAATCTAAAATTTTTACTTTGAATCAACTACTGGAGACTGTAGACTACTTTTACTGACTGTAGACAAAGCCTACGCAAACTACTCTTAATAAAGCTAAAGATAGATTTTGTGAATACACTGCACGGTCTCCTCTTTAAGACTCATAATTTGAATGCCTTTGCTGTAGGTCTGGGTTTTATTTACTCTGTGCTGGTGTATTATCTATTGCAAGAAAGTGTTCATTGTGCTGTTGAAGGCCTTGAAAATAATTTGCAGTTTTAAACACTTGAAATACTTGATCTATAAAGGCTTTTCAAGTCAGATGTTTCATAAATTTGAAATAAAAATAAACAGAACACATTTGCATTAAGAAGGACTGTGGAATGAGCAAGACTATAACAGCACATATAAAATCTTACAGCCATTACACTGTAACGTCTGTGGAGCACACAGAAAGTCCACTTTAATAGAACATTCTATTAGAATATTCCCATCACATAAAAGTAAAACTTAAAATCATTTAGAAAGAAAAAAAGTCAAGTGGATATCACTAAGGATGTATTAAAATGGGACTTAATTGAGAAGTATTATATGGTAACATTTTATTTCACATGTATAAAGGCAAAAAAGGGACGCAGAAACACTCCTGATCAGCAGTTCTGTTGCCTAGAAGAAAACACCTATAGATAACAACTGTCCATTGAATTTAGCAGCCATGTGGAAACATAGGAAAATATTTACACCTTTGAAATTGTTGTGTTGTGTACTTTAGAAGTTGGCTGTTTTATCCTCTAGATTTCCTTCACAGACTTTACTGAACTCTACAAATAATAAGAAAGCCTCACTGCACACTATATACTAGATCACATTTCTTGGGTGGACTAGAACAATTTAAGACTTTCTCAGTATTACTTCACTGCAAAGTGTGATTCTAATTTTTGAGTTAGGTGCCAAAACACAGGCACATAGTTCCATTTGAGGTACCCCAGGTATTCAAGACAGACAGACATGACATGAAGCAAACCTGTCATGTTAGCCATAACTGAGGAAAGACGCTCCACAAAACCACATAATGCCACAAGTTTTTGTTTAGGCAGTTGAGTTTTACTGGAGATATCTACAACACAGGGGTTCCGGTTTGGACTGCAGGTACCTATGAGTCAATGTTTTAGGGCAAATAGCTCAAAAAGCTCCAGTGACCATGTTAATGAATTCTGCATTGTCTATAATAGAAGTTTAGGTAACTAAATATCTCAATAGTTGTTTCATATTTCAAAAAAAAAAAAAAAAAAAAAAGAGAAATATGCAATTATAGTAAGAGGAAATTATTCTGATTATTTTAGAGGTCTGCCTTAGGATAAGATGAAACACACCACTAAGTTCCTATTTCCATACACTGTCAATAAAAGGAAATCTAGCAGATTAGCTCAGATGTAAATGTTTATATGTTACCACTTGAAGGTAACCCAAGTCAGGGGAGTTTGGTGTAAGAAGGCAGATCCCTATCTCTGACTCTGCTTAGAGGCTCCACCAGTGTTTACATCTTTAGACTTGCTGCTCTCGAGACAAGACCGTTGTTTTGTTCCTGGCCGGGAAACCTACCAAGTTTTTTATATTCATGATGAATATATTTACATCGTTTGAAGGGTGTGTTGTAGGAGAATCGGTATTCTCTATGCTAATAGCACTCTTGTCATGCTCACTAATCCTTTGTTTCAGTGCCCCAGAAGTCTTTCCTATGTAAATCAATTCACTGGGGCACTTTAACATGTAAATGACAATCTGTGAGGAATTGATGGATTTTAAGTTCCTTGTCTGTGGGGAAGTAATGAATGGTACTTTTTTAACAGATACTACTACACTAGGTGTTTCTCCAGTACTTAGTGGTGGTGCTGTACCAAGTCTACACATCATTCATAGTTTTAGGAGCATGAGAGAGACGGATCAAAAATTCATGATAAATATACTTATTTTTCTCTTTTATGTACTGAAAGTAGTTCCTGATAAAAAATTCAGTGGTCTAGGTTCTTGACTGAGAATATAATACCATTTTTTCATTGTGGAGTGAGTGCTAACTCCTGTGAGAAAACATTACTGAATATTTTTGACTGAATCCAAGACATTTCACATTAAAAAAAAAATATAGAATTTGTCAAGTCAGAAAAGGACAGACTGACCAAAGGAAAATATGATATATTACAAAACCAGAAATATAAAAAGAGTTGGACAGGCTAAATAGGAGAAAATTAAGTAAAGGAACACTTGTGAAATTAAACACATAGAAATTATTGGTTCTGAAGAATATGCATCCTGGTGTATAAAAGGAATTAGCAACACCATATCACTCCAAAATTTTTGTGAAAATTCAAGCAGACTGCAGGAAAATGTGGGGGTTTGCAAGGCAAAAAACAATCAATATTCAAACTGATATCAAAAGATGATAAACTCCTGAGGACTGTACTTACCAGAGAAAGGTCACAGATCTTTGCACATCCTATGTGTGTGTCTGTATCAATATGAATGTGTTATTCTGGAAAAGATAGACTGTCTTCTTTACCATGAAAATAGAGGGCTTGTTTGTTTTGATTTGTTTCAAGCAGAAAACTGAAATTTAACCTAGAGAAACACATGATAAAATGGTAGAATTCCACACACTTGGTTTGAGTCATATTCTTTATTTGCAATGCAGTGTACTGACTGTATGGTCCTTTTAAGAGAAATGGTCATCACACTCATTTCCACCTGAGTTTTTAATTTATTTTGTATGCAGTGTTTGTTTACACTAAAGAATGACACATGACAACGAGGCTGATTTTTAGAAATGTGACAGGTCTAGATGGTTTTGGTTGGTTGTAAGAACTTACTTAGGCTTATCGTTTTAATGATTACAGTACAATATAATTATCTAGGTAACCTTTACAGTGTAAAATTGTAAGGTAAGTTCTTCAGCACTTAAACTAGGACTTCCCTGTAAAAAAATCCTATCAAAATCAACACCATACCTTTTCTGAAGTCTTCCTTTTTGTGAAGACAAAAATATGGTGCAGTGTGGTTTAGGAGATCAGAAAACAATTTACAAGTGGGAAGAATATGACCTGACATGCTTTTTAGGCCAGAATATTAAAAATATATGCCAGTTTCTGAGAATCTGCATTGTCAAACAATCTCAGAAGGAAATTAAGTCAAGATAAAAGTAAAATCCAGATCATCTTTGGAATTATATACACATACATATGCATAATTTCCCTCATCCTGTCCCCCTGCCCCAAAATATGGAAATAGTCCCTCTCATCTTTTAGTGATATGTAACCAAAATCACAGTTCTTAATTTTCAGATTTCCTCTAATTTTCCAGGCTGAGAAAACAAAACAAAGTTTTGCAGAAACACTTCAAGGGATGGGAGCCAGTTCACTGAATATAAGTATAGAATGTGAAGGACTAAATCCAAATTAGTCATTTTAATCTTCCTTTATGAAGGGAAATAGGCATTTGTACGGTATGAATCATGTCTTTCTAAAACAGGTCAAAAGACTTGTGCCTTCACATGCCAATTTTTCTTTGACTGAAAATGCAATTTCAGGTGAGTGATTCAGTTGTATTTGTCTGAACCTCAAATGTCTAAAATGAGGTGAAAAGTATATTGGCCAAAATTATTTTAATGAAATTACTCATTCGAAAAATAATTTTATGAAGCTAAAGTTGCATTATCGTCTCATACTTCTCATAGAAGTGTATCCAGCTATAGATAACATCCTTCCATTAGGCTAAAACTGTAACATATTTTTAAACTACTATTTAAAATAATCAATTTTTAAATTATTAGGTTGAGTGAATTATTAGTCATTTCTAAAGACAGCTATAGTGCAAAGTCTTTTTCCACATTTGGCTAAAGACGAAGCATAGAACTTGAATGTATATATACCATTGTACTCTTTCAGAAATGGTTTGAACTTGCGCACACGTTTGACAGGGCTTCCTTATTTTTTTTTACTTTTAGAAGAAACATGTTTGAAGTTTTACCTCCTCCTTCTTTTCTCCATGTAGCAGCTTTACTAAGATGAATGGGAGCAAACAGAATCTTCAAAGAACCTTTTCTTCTGTGGTACAGTGTCCACAGAGGTAAGACTTATCTCACCTAACTTTAGGGGTCACCACTGCAATTTTCTGTAGCTCAACTAGTTGCTAGAGCTTTCCTTTGTTATCAGTGGTGAGAAACAGGTGTTTGAAGGCATGATTAATGTTAAATATTAAATTTCTATTGGATGAATAGCTCCTACTGTGATTCATTGGAAAGAAACTTAGTGCACCGGTCTCAGTCATAAGGAAACTCTACTTTGCTCACTAAGAGTGATCCAAGGAGCAAACCTTTGAGCAACCAGTCAGTTATCTCAGTTCTTGGCTCTGTTTTGGATTCTTCCAGGTAGCTCTCTCTTGCTGGAGAAGTAGTTAACTGTACATAATCTGAACACGAGCTAGGCAGTGTCAATTAGTCTTGAGGGCCAGACCATGGTGTTTTATCTTGACATACCCATAAATGTTTACATTCTAGATGTCTACATTTAGCCAAACAAATTCCCCCTAAGGTCTTTGCTTTTATTTATAGTATCTGGGAAAACAGGGCAATAGCCTAATTGCTTAGCTTCCCAGAGCAGAAAAAAATAATTAATTCACCCAGTCCAGTTTGTAGAGAATTTTTTTTGTGTGTGATATCCTTAATTCTTACAGCATGGTTTGCACTACCTACTTTCTAGATGGAACCTGCCTGAAAATATGACATCCATTAAGAAACAAATCTCTCTTCACCTCACTAATTGCAACGATAGGGAAAAACAGAAAGAAATGCAAGACTGCAGCAAAACAGAAGAAATTTAGTGGCATGAAGTGGTTGTTGTATGTGCAATACGTGATTGGAAAATAACCTGGAAAAATGGCTGTTAGGGCACAAATAAATTCACAGTTGCCAAGTTTTGGCAGCTCCTGGTTTGACATTTTCCCTCCTCTTTAACATACCAGTTTATGTATAGCTGCAATTAAACAATAAAATGGATAACATTTTCAAATAAACAGCTTGAGGATAAATGTGGCATCCAGTGGAAATGTAAGCTTTGGTGATGATGCAGTGGTTTGAAATGTTTGAGAATCACTAGCTGCAAACAATAACCTGTAATATGTAGTACTATTTAATGTGCCATACAACTCTTGTGATGTATGCTAATTTCTTCATTTAGCATTTGTACGATACTACCCCAGTGATGACCAAATCTATTTTGTTAGATACTGCTTAACAGCACAATAAAATGATATCTTGTGCCCTTTTCCCTGATACTTATAGCAAAGTCATAATGTTAGCAAACCATTGTTTTCCACAGTTGTTTAGTGATTTTCCTTCTTCTGTAAGACAAAGCTGCAAAAGATTTGATAATCCGTCTGAGAATGATATTTTTTGCCTTGCATTAGAGTTCTTCAGAGTTCAACTTTTCTAGGATACCCGTTTCATATTAAATCTATTATGGATTTTTTTTAACTAGCCTGAAAAAGTGTCTATGCACATTTTCAATTTTCTTGCAGAAATGTTCACACTGCTAAGTCTCCAAAATGAGAGTGAAAAATACAAAAGCAGTGGTGAACTATCATTCCATCCACTTCTAGGCAAATCCTAGTTGCCTGCAAAGGAACCTGAAAGAAATGCTATGGCTTTTGAAACCATTTAAAGTATCTTTTGTAGGTCAGTTGTAGTGTATGAAAAGGTGGTGACAGTACAAAGAAGTGACCTTTATTCATGATCTTTAAATGTTCTTGATATTTCTAAAATGTCTCACAGTTTTGGTGATCTAGTGGGAGGGTTTTGTTTTGTTTTGTTTTCCAGTGTTTGAAGGTTTAGATGATATAAGGTCAATAAGGGACTTGTTCTCTGTACCCCTTCATTTCTGCTGGTATCAGCAGTATTAAGACTTCTGTCCTTTACAGAAAATAGAGTTGAGTTTTTAAGATCACAGTATAACACGCTCACAATTTTTGAGCCTGTGTTTTTCATGTTTACATCTTTAAAAAAGAATATGCTGCATACTCTCCAAAAGACAGAGAGAGGGCAAAGAAAATGCCATCCAAATAAACACGTCAAAGTATATTTGCAGCATCTTTCTGAGGGACGATCCAGTTATTTTTATCTCATCTTTAGATTTATTCTATTGGTGTTTAGTTATATATACCTGGGACTTGTTAAAGGGAGAGCAGTGTGTAGGAAAAGGAGTTTGTTTCTATTGTCACAGCTTTGATACCATTTCGTCAGTCCATAGAGCTTTGCCTGGTTTGGGGGTTGTTTGTTTTTTGGGGGGTTTCTAGAAATCATTGTAAAATGAGAATATGTTTGTTTGTGCACATATATTTATGTATGTATATGTGTGTATATTTCAGTAAGGGGATTATTTTGCCTGGGCAAGCCAGAGGACACCTGCTTGCTGACATGAAAATGTCTCTGTACCTCTTTGCTGCCAGCATGGGGTTAGAGTGTATTTCTGTGGAAATGAGCTCCTTACTATTTATATTTGCTGGCTCTCAAATGATTCATTAACAGTATCACCTCATGTAGCTTGGCACAACTATACCTTCTTGTGTGAGCAAAGTGCTACTGCATCAATAAAAACAAGAAAAGTGCTGTTCATTATACTTTAACAAATGAGGAATTTAAAATCCATCAGATTGTCATGTGTGAGACAATAACGTGATTTACATATTAAAATGCCCCTGTGGGTGGATTACCATAGAAAAGATCATTACATAGTAGAGCTGTTTTTCCCCTTCATCAAAATCTCTTTTTAAATGTCTCTTAGAGAAACAAGCGAAGTGAAAACTGTCTTGATTATATATCTCATTTCATTTCTCTTGTCTTTAAAAATCAGAGAAGTTGAAGAGCCCAATAAAAAAAATGCAACAGCTTAAGAAAAAGGAGAAAAAAATCCTTGACAGACTGAAAACAGTTATGGAAAGAGGAGGAAAAAAGTGGAGTGCAGGGTAAGACAGGAATATATTCTTAGTCTACCAATACATTAGATGAGCTTGCACAAGCAGAATTAGCCTTGAGAAATTTATGTCATAAACAAAAAAGGAATGATTGTTCCAAGATTAACTGCTGTCACATGTACAACAAAAAAAGAACAAGTTTATTCTACCAACTAGTTAATTCTACAAATACATTTTTCTTTTTCGCTTATATATTAACAGTACAAGAACACTCTACTTGCATGGTTAGACAAAAGATGACTACAGTATGTAAAAATTAAGGCTATGATTGAAAGAAGATTTCAGTGTAACACTCACTTATGCCCTTAGAAATTTGCACTCTCATATTTCCAGAATAAGTATTTTTTGCATGACAGATAAATGCTAACCCTGATAGTTGCTGGAGTTAGAATTTCCACATCTAAAACATATCCACATGTATGGGTATAAATTTACACATGCAAATTTAGTCCTTGGACCTCTGCAGAACTGTTACTGGATAAACATCCAGGCAGTTGTCTGTACATGCAAAGTCTTTTAGATACAAGAAGAGACCAATGTGAAAATTAGGCTACAAAGATTTAAATTTCCCCAGGTGCCCTTATTTAGCATTTTGTGGCAAAAATACACACAGTGGTGATTTTTGATTCTCAGCATGGGCTACATTTTTTTTTCACAAAACAGACTGTACTGCTTTTCCTATGATTTATATCTGTTTCCTCTAATGGAGCAATGCAATGATGCTGTGTACCACAGGATCAGCTTGAACAGTTTCCTAAACTGTAGCTTGTAGACTGCTTATGATTTGCAAAAAGCTTGTTTTGTTCATAAAGATTGTTACTGATCACACAGTTCAGCCCTCTTACTTTTCTTCTTTCCTTATGAGTCATATTAACAAAAAAATATCTAAAAAAGGTCATCAAGTAATTTCCTAACATTATGTTTTCATGCAAATAATTGCTACTGTGTGCAATCATTAGTTACTTGTTAGTGGTCAAGTGTGAACAGCGGGTGGTCCATAAGACAGATTGTATGTTTAAACACATACCATTAAGAAGTTTCTGGAATTGGAGTTGACAAAATGTCTCTGTGCTGGCTGCCACAAATTCCTAAAGCCTGTAGCTGCTGATTTAGAGATTTTTGTGAGATTGTATATTCTTGAGACAAGTTTAATAAAAACATTCTGGTTTTGTATAATCAATCTTTTTGTCTGTGTGTTTGCTCTGATCCAAAACCTATTAAAGTCAATTAGAGTAACTGTGCAAATGAAGTGATGTAATGATAATGTAAGAGTCATTGTGCTGTGACTTGCATTAAGCTCTGAGCCAACTTTTTGTAACTAACTCAGCTATTTCCATAAACCTCAGCAGATTTGCAGTGACCAAGTGATCATTCAATTAATGAAAATGTCATACACTATCTGTTGATAAACTGCTGTGTGAAATAGTTTCCAATATTACACATCTTTGCCTCTTAAGTTCCTTTTGTTTGTGGATTGTTAGTGGTCTATATCAAGTAGCACTGACATTCTCTGACATGTTATCAAGCAAAAATTATACAGAACATATAACATTATTATTAATACTATATTGAAGATATAAGAAATGAAGATTTCCTCATTATATTGCTTTGGTTTAGTCCATAAAACCTCTGTCTAGTGCATGCTTAGGGAAAAATGGTCTTTCTTGCCCCCCCCATTTTGAAGAAAAGAATACAGTTAATTTAAAATGGTTGTTCCTGTGTGGGTTTTTTGTTGTTGTTGGTTTTTGTTTTGAAATCTGACATTTTATATGAGAAAACAAGAGATACATAAGGATGGAGAAAGAAGAAAATAGAAGATAAGAAGAAAGTGGATTCTGAAGATGTATGTCAATTAGCTTGCTAAGAGTCTGCAAAGATGTGACAAGACCACTGCCACCATGCCAGCGTTCCTAGGCTTTTCAAAATGTTTGGTTTTTTTTTCTGTTTTGTTTTTATTTTTGCCAATCTGCTGCAGACAAATCTTTTTTTCTCTAGGTTCAGCATCGATTTTAGCATGAAATCAAAGCACGAAGGAGGTACAATAGTAAGTGGCAAAATTGGAACACACAGAAGATTGATAGAGCAATAGAGGAAAGGAAGGGAGTACTAGAAAGAAGGCTGGATTTCCATTTCTTTTCAGAGGACATGCTGAAAGAACTGTTATTTGGTTCCTTCTCTTACTTTATTCTAAGCAGAGCATTTTTAGTGATCAGGGAAGGGGGAAAAAATAGTCAGATAATAACATTGTTATCTTGAGGTGGTAACGCTCACTAAAAGGTAAGAGTGAGAAACAAGCTGCCAAATGGTCTCTTTTAGAAACGCTTTATAAAAATAGCTACCAAACTTAGCTCTCAGAACTGTCTATCAGATCAATAATACAGTAGTGTCAATGTGCACGCTTATTCCATTGTAACAGCAATGTGATCTGGTTGCTGTAGCAGTCCTGTAATCTTGCCTCAGCACATGAGCATTTAGTCAACAGTCCTAATTCCATCAGGTATGTTTTCTATTTTTTTGATCCAATTTTTGTGTGTTTTCTTCCAACAACATTTTTACTCCTATCATGTAATTTTCCGAAGTGGATGTTGTTGTCATGATCGTGTTTTTTTTTTGAAAACAAAAGGGCTTTTATTGACTCCTGTGAAAGTGAAGCTAGGCCCAAACTTCATATACTTGAAAATTGCAAACCATTATATCTTCAAATCTTTCTGTGATCTTCAGTCTCACTGCAGTTCACTTCAAGCTGCTTAGGACTTCTACCCCAAAGTTCTGTAGACACAAATACAAAGACGAAGATCAAAAGACTTGCAATCAGCTGTTATTCATCTCATATACTTCAAACAATGAAAAGTTAAATATTTGGTTTGATTTAGATGCTACCCTCTGTAGCCAATACGCTTTATCTCTGGAGTATCCTCTTTCATCCTAACAAGTTTAGGCTAGTTGATCTGAATTGCATTTTTTAATGGTGAATTTAATCTCTTTAATAATGCTTATTTCTATTCTTTGACTCTGAAATCAAACTTCAGTTAGATATGTAATTCCTAGGCAGTTACAGCTAAGTGAGAAATCCTGTTCCTTTGGAAAAATTTGAATCCTTTTTGAGCACATATCCACCATAAGGTATTGATATTGACAAGGCTAAGATTCCTCATAATTTCAGTCAGGAGCTTTTCTCCCAGTGTTACAACTGGCACAGGAAATATTTCCTCAAATTTATCAACCAGAGGTAGAATGCTAAGGAGCACCTCACAGGACCTTAGAATCTTACTACTTTTCAATGGAAGTTGTGAGCTTCAGATTTTTTTAATAAATTGCGTTCAAGAAATTCTAAGATACCTTTGAAAGGACAGTAAGAAATTATTAGAACAAGACAGTAAGATGAGTATTACTTTCAGTGATAATCTTGACATCAAACTGATTAAGGTAGAGTGCCTGCTAGCAGAATTTGTGCCTTTCTAATGAATGACCATCTTCTGCTTGTCTAGTACCACTGGTGTGCTGATACTGAGGGCTCACTAATTCACTCTTCAATAAGCACCCCGTCTGAACATGAGGGACTAGGGCCACTATACACACTATAATATTATTTAAATTTGTCTTTAGAATATTACTTACATTTGGCTGTTATCAAGAAAATAACATTTTCTTGACACAAGCAAAATATGCCAAAGCTTCAAAATGTGAGTCAGGACATTTTTTGGCAATATAAGAAATTAGGGCTAATTATTGTACAGTGCCAACGGCATTCTTTTCAGGACCATAATGAAATTCCTTCCTCCCACTCTCCCATTAATTCACTCTTACCTCTGTGTAGTTTCTGCTAATGGCACTGTGACTCTGTTTTAACAGTTACAATCAGTGCTTGGAAAAAAGCACTGATCCTCACCACCTCAGGAGAAATTCTTGAAGGTTTTCTGCAAAACTCTTCAAAATTTTCAGTGTATGCAGAAAATACGTGGATGCAAATGCAACATCTTTGAAAGTGACTATTGCCTTCACTCAGGATTCATTTTGGGGGTGGAGTTAGCTTTATCCCCATCTTCTTCATTTCTCTTCCTTTAGGAGCACTGGGGCTCCGGGAATAGCAATGTAGGGACAGTCCATACACCTAAAAATTCTGATTTTTTTTTTTTTATTTATGCAAGATAATCATAGAGTCATAGAATAACAGGTTGCAAGGGACCTCAAGGATTATGTGTTCCAAGCTGTCTTGGCAAAAGTACAGTCTAGACAAGATGGCCCAGCACTGTGTCTAGCTGAATCTTAAATGTGTCCAATGTTGGGGAATTCACCACTTCCCTGGGGAGATTATTCCAATGGCTGATTGTTCTCATGGTGAAAAATGTTCCTTGTGTCCAGTTGGAATCTCCCCAAGAGTGACTTGTACCCATTACCCTTCATTTTTTCCACATGACTCCTTATAAAAAAGGAGTCTCCATCTTTTTTGTAACCACCCTTTAAATACTGAAACATGGTGGTAAGGTCACCTCTAAGCCTCTTTCTTCTCAAGGCTGAACAAACCCAGTTCTCTCAGCCTTTCCTCATATGGTAGGTTTCCCAGTCCTCTGATTATCTTTGTAGCCCTTCTCTGGACCCTCTCCAGCTTGTCCACCTCTTTTTTGTATAGTGGGGGCCGAAACTGAACAGAGTTATTCCAGGTGTAGCTTGACAAGTACTGAGTAGAGTGGGATAATGACTTCTTTGTCTCTGCTGGTGATGCCAATATTTTCCTTCTATTTCTGCTCATTGTTTACGTACCTAAAGAACTCTTTCTTGCAGTTTTTGACATTTCTGGCCAATTTCAGTTCAAGTTGAGCTCTTACTTTTCTTACTGCATCTCTGCACTCTCTGGCAATGCTCTTGTAGTATTCATCCTATTTTCTATCTCTGGCATGCTTCTCTTTTGGTTTTGAGCAGACTCAGATGCTCACAGTTAAGCCAAGGGAGTCTCTTGCTCCGCCTACTTCCCTTACCTTTACAGGGATGAATGGGTTTTGTGCTTCCAGTAGAGCATTCTTAAAAAACTCCCAGCACTTGCTAGCTCCTTTATCCTCCATGGAAGCTTCCCACAGAATCCCTCCCAATTAATCTCTGAGTGACTGAAATTTGCTTTTCTAAAATCTAAAACCTTTGTCCTAGTGCAACCTTGAGCATGCACAGCAGGATCCCAAACTTCAGAATATTGTGATCACTGCAGCCAAGGCTATCACTAACTGAGATATTCCAAAGCAGGTTTTCTTGGTTTCTGAGTAGCAAGTCCAGAAATGCTTTGTTCCTGGTTGGCACATCTAACATTTGTATGAGGAAGTGGTCCTCTACATATTCCCGTAACTTGATGGATGACATATGAGCTGCTGTATTGTTTCCCCAACGACTGCCTGGGTAGTTGAGAACCCGTAAGAACCAGGTTCTGTTGACTGAAAGCTTGCCTAAGTGACCCAAATATTGTTTCATTGGCCTTATCATCTTGGTTTGGCAGTTGGTAGGAAACGTCTGCTGTAAGACCTCCCTTGGAGACGACTCTTCTGATTTGACCCAGAGCTATTTGATAGGGCTTTCACAATCACCATAGTTGACTTCTATACGTTCAAGGTTTCCCTTAACATAGAGCACAGCCCCTTCTCCGCTTCTTCCCTGACTCTCTTTATGAAACAGCCTATAGTACCCATTGCAAACCTCCAGTCATGTGAGTTGTCCCACCCATCATGTTTCAGTTATTTCTGTGATATCACAACTTTCTGACTGAGCATGTATCTCCTGTTCCTCCTGTTTGTTCCCTGGGTTGCATGCATTGGTATACATACACTCAGGTGGTTGGTCTTCTGGTTCTCATCTTGGGCTGTAGCTAAGGAGCATTTATCACTGCTCCAGTTGGCCTGGCTTATTTCTCAGTTGCTTGCAATGATGTGAGCATTTCCACTTTGGACCCTGCCCCTTGAGTCCTTTAGGTTAAAGCCCTCCTCACCAAGTTGGCCAGACTGCTGCCAAAGATTTCCTTGCCATCCATCATAAGACATATTAAAATATAATACTATCTTTTTCACTCTTTAGCATGAAGGCCAAGTTGAATTTTCCCCTGTGTAATATTTGCCATGTATAGAAAACATACCTGTTAAGTTCACTTGCTCAAATACGGAAGACAGAAGAAGAAAAAAAATGAAAATATATATATGTAGAAATATCTCCCCAGAGTTCATATATTTTTAAACATCACACTTAATAATAACACAAGGATTTTCATTTTACTTGTCTCCTAATCAGCTATCAGAAGCAACTCCCAAAAGCTTTTTTGTTGACATTCAACGGCTTTGTAGGCTGCCAAAGCTCCACATACTTCTATAGAAGATGGGAATTATATGCCTTACAAGCAAAGATTTTGCTGGTGCCAGCTGGGGCTAGCTGTACAGTTGCTGTGCAAGATATCTGTAATAAAATTTTACTCACCTACGGGGACAGTTGAACCACAGGTTTCCATCCTTCTTCTGTTCCTGTTGCTGTGTGTGTGATCTCTTGTGCATCTTTTTTTGTTGACATGAGCATAGCTTACCAAAGAAGCATCTTCAGTAAGTATTTTAGAGCAGGCTAATACAGTTTCTGTCTCAGTATTTCTTTAAAATTGAATTCTAGGCTTCTGAGTGACACCAAAGAAAACAAATCCATTTTGTTTCAGTGAATCAAATAAGTGAAATACACTAATTCATATGAAACTCAAATAGTGGCAATGGAGGTTTCCCCACACCTCAAACTCCCCTTAATTTGCTTTTGAGGGAAGACTTCACAGCATCAATTTTAGAAGGTGCACAGCTGAGATGTGAGAGTAATTTAATTTGACTGTTGAAATAAAGCAGCACTGACACATATTTGGGTAGAAAAGCATAGAGGCAGATTCTAACCATAGCAAGGCTATCTCACTTCAAATCTGAATTAATCTACAAAAAAAATGCAAAATGACCCAAACATTCTTGTTTGTGATTTGTTGCACTGTAATTAAAATAAAAGTCCTGCTTGGATATTAGGGATTGAACCATTTATGCCATTGGAAGTCAGTTTTAATTTATCAAAATGGCTCCAAAACTGTGTTGGCATGGAAGATAGGATGCAGTTTGTGACAGCTCTATTAAATAGCTTGAGCAATTTCTCATCTTTACAAGAAAATCTATACAGATAACATATTGCACACTATTTTTGCTTTTAAGAACTCTAAAGATAGATGGAATGATAATGACTTACATGTATGAACATACTTTTCATCCAGAAAGATTAAAACTGCATGCAATAAAATGAACATAAAAAATAGCTTGACAAACCACAGACACGCTGTCACATCTGTATTGTAAATTCTGTAAATGCTTAACAACACACAGCACCACTACAAAAATGCATAGTGGGGAGTAAAGAAAATTATTGTACTTAATTGAAAAACTGTAACAGGGAATCTGATTTGAATGTAGTGACTTACAGTGGAATTTTTTGCTCTTTTCTACCCAGGTTTTTATACAGCCCTCACCAGTGTAATATGTGAATATATCCCAGAAGATCATTAATTGATGTGACTAACATTTGTCACATCTTATTCTCACTCCTTTCCTTCAAGTGGAGAATTATCTGAAGTTTTTTTTAGGGAGAAGTATATTCTTATGTAATTCATGCCTGAGATACTACAAATATTTGTGATTGAAAGTAAGACCAAATTCACTCTCACTGCATTTGAAATGGCAGCTGCTGAAATTTGTGTAATGATCATAGTATCTGGGAATTTCTCCCACACTTTGAGAGGCGACCACAGAAAGCTTTATTCAAACATATTGTCTTCCAGAGTAGAACTGCTGTTGTTTCCTTGTTTGTTGTGTTTTGTTTTGTTTTGTTTTGTTTTGTGTTTGTTTGTGGTTTTCTGTGTGTGGGTATATTGTTCTTAAGTACTGTTCCCTTATTTATAGTAGCACAGGAGTTTCACCTTGCGACAATGCAATAAGCTTCACTGATATTTATTTCATAGGAATATATGAACTACGGATAATCACAGTGGCTAGTAGAATCAATTCTTCAGTATAACAGAATAATAAAAAGGGGGAAGAGAATGACTGTATATTACTATATTTCTTATTTTTAGGATCATGTTAGGATGTCCCTTACACATCTAAAAGTTTTTGAGGAGACTTTCATATTCAACCATATTGACTTGCACTGCATTTATGTGTAATTTAAAAAAGCCCAACTACTGGCATAAAAAGGTTAATTGTAAGAATTTCCTTGGTGTATGTGGTGAGCAGAATTTATTTTTTTTTCACTTCATCTTTAGTTCAAGTTAGATATTTGTGACTCCAGAATCCAGCAGGAAGTGTGAGATTAATTATTACCTTTTCTCCCATAACATGGTAATTTGAAAAGCTGCTGAGGAAGCACTGGAAAAGAAAATGAGAAATTGGAGAGGTGTGCTGGAGGATACAAAGAGATATCAGGCAGATCTCGAAAGCAAGACTCAAGAAATAGATTTTATGAGATAAACGGAGCAACATGAGAAGAAAAAGATCTCATTAATCTCCCATGTTTTTCTCTCTTTACAGATTGAGCACTAAAACAGAAATAATGCAGCGGGTTTGAGATCAGCAGTTTTCTTGCAAACAGAAGTCTGAGAAAACAGATCAGTGAGCACCAGTGTTATAGGGAAAAGGATGCAGATTCTCCCTTAGCTCAGTCTTTCAAACTATTCCAGCCTACCGTGATTGCTCTTGAAAGGATAAGAGAGGCAGGACTCCGAGCCCCATAAATCATTTAGGTAAGTCAGCTATATTAAATTTAAAAAGGAGGAACCACCATCTCCCCATAACCCCCCCTTCCTGTGTTGCAGTAATTCTGCTTCATTGTTGATTTATTGTATTCTGGCTTTAGGATGAGGTCCTGCACACTACTTTGAATTTGACCATTTGATGGAATATACTATAGGGAGGGATTATTTTCCTTTGCATTTAAAAAAATGGTATGGAAATTTTTCTTTAGTTTTTATCTAATAAAATAACAGTGGTAAACTTAAAAGATATCATTTCTTTAAGATCACATTTGCAATTTAAAAATTTGTTTAGAAGTTTATGTCTTTAATAAGGTCAAGTAGAAACTAAGTCTGGATACATACATTCTGATTATACTGTCTAAAATGTAGATGTTATTCTATTGTTATCTCGTAAAGTGGATTGTTACGTCCTTCAGACTTCAGCCCTCATTTCCTCCCCTGCTCTGCAGTTACCGTGTGAGTCATCCAGACTTTAAGATTCTCTACAAGGTCAAGGTTAATCACAAGAACACCTTATCCCTTTTCACTACTTCAGTATCCGCACTGTCTGTTCCTCGTATCCACGACATGTAATGCTTCTGCAATAGAAATTCTTACCAGCTACTCTGCTCTGAACCCAAGTACCACGACGCCTTTGACAGCCAAAGGTATGCCTTGGCTAGCATGTTTGGAAAAGGGCTAGTTACTTTGGCACATTCTGAACTGGCTCTAGCAGGCCAGGCAAGAGATGTGATGTGCTCCTTGAGCTAGGCCCTTTGTCTCTGTATTGCTACTGTTGGAACATCTGTAGCTGTAATAGCCCCGACGTGTTGATTTTGATAGTCCTTTCTATTTGCGCTTTGACAGATTACATCCATGGTTCTTAAATGAAACTCTGGATTTTGTGGTGGTGTTGCAGTTAGGTCCAGAAACCTTCAAGATTCTTTGTCCTCCTGTGCAAGTAAGCTCACACTTTATGTTAGTGAGACATAAAATTCTGTATATTTTCTTTTTAATGGTTCACAAAGTCGTGTTATGTCCAGTTCTAAGTGAGGAGGCACATCAATAGATTGTGACTATGAACTGGGTTTGGATGTGAAATGTAATATGAACCTAGGTTAAACACAGAGTAAGGTACCTTTTGAATGTGTATGGCAAAGTGTCTGTGTGGTCTCAATGAAGGAGAGCAAGAAACAGAACAGCGCCATGTAGAAATTTGTGGAGAAAAAAACCTAAGTGACAATGAAATTGTATGAGATTTAAACAAAGCAAATTAATTCTAAGAAATTTTTAGATTCTTATATGGAATTCTAACAATAAATGCAAGATATGTCTAAATATCAGAATATGGTAATCTTTAAAATGAAGTTAGTTCACTGAAAAATGGGTTTAATTTGTTGCTTCCTAGAGAAATATTCTAAAAAGAGCTGTAGCAACTGAAAAACGCTAAACTGAATCAGGATGTGAAACTGAGCAGAGAACTGCATTCAGCCTATGACAGCTCCATTGTACCAAATTTAATGTGTTTTGTTTTGTTTTTTTTTTTTTTTACTTCAGCTTCATGTATCTTCACTGTAGACATTTGAATGAATACAAAATATGTCATTCATTTAAATCTGAGAGACACAAGAGACAGTTGCTTCAGTGATGCTCAGTTTTATTTTTATCAAGAATAACTGTCTGAGCTTCTCTTCTGGCATGTATATTATCATTCTTAAATGGATATGAAGGTGTTATCATGCTCATCCTCTCCTCTCCCCTTCATACTGATCTTTACAATAGACAGAAATTCTTAACCTTTGGAATTTATCACAATGGCTTTTCTTACCTTATCAATTCTAGTGGTTTGAGCTCTCTGTATCTGCATCAAGATCTTTCACATCTTCTTGCTTTTCTCACATTTCAAGAAGTCTGTCTAGTTGCAAAACTCTTGTTAGAAGACATTACATAAATGTGTTCTAATAAGTAAATAAGGGTTTCTAATCTGTTTGAAAAAGAAGTGGCTACACACTCCAGGAATTAAAATTATGTCACAAAGGGAAATAACTCTTCTTCAGAAAATCCTATGTCTGAAGAAAGTTGATTATCTCTGACTTGAACCCTTCCTTACCATCCCATTTACTGTTTTTCTCCTCTCTTAAAATTTCAGATTTGATCACATTGCTGCCAGAACATTTAGTTTTATTTAAATGCAATGGCACAAACATTGCTAATCTGGTTTCCCTTCATTTGTTTGTGCATTTGCTGTCAACAATGGTTTTATCAGCCATCAAAATCTAATTGAAATGGCAGTGCTGCATGTAGTCATCCAATAATTATGAAATAAATAGACTGAAAATTCAAATGCATTTGAAAAAACAGCCTCAAAAGCAACATAAACAGAAAAAAGTGATTAAAGATCTCCCTTTATGATTTTTATTTTTTAAAAATGCATATATATATAAAGAAATCACTTACAAGCTCCAGAAGTAGATTACCATGTATTCTTGTAGCAGATTACTATGTGTTCTTGTATTACAAAAAGAAGACAGACTTTATGGAGTTAATAGGGAAAATTGTTCTAGTAAATAGTACAAAAAAGCACTTCATCATCGCACCACCAAAACATGCTTTGCTTTCTCTTTGGAGAACTCCTGTGGTAATGCACACACGACAGTTAATAATAGATTATAAAAGCAGTGCCCTTTATCATCTAAACACCAAATCTTTAGAGACTCACAAATAGAACAGTCTGTTCAGTGATTGTAGAAACGTGACGTCAAAAGGCTGTTCTACTCCTTATTTGAAATCTCATAGTGTTATTCAATATACTCCACACCCTATCTTAAAAAAATACAGAGCTGTGAATTGTCCACGGACTAGAGAGTTTCGCCTTAATGGAAACAATATAGCAGTAGTGTATTTAAACTTTTGAAAGAAAGGGTAACAGAGCTCTCAAAATAAGCCCTGGTCATGAATGTATATATATAGTCCTGTGATGGGTTGGCATAGCAACTATTTCTTAGAACTCTGTTGCTGCCTAAGTAAACAGCTGAAACACTGAGCATGTCTGTGCTGAGCCGTGCCCATCTGTAGTGCAAACATGTATTTTATGTGAACATTTTCTTCCATAGATGGGGATATTTTAGTGGTGCTCACTTACTGCCATTGTTGTCAGTGTTTTTATCATAGAACCTTATTTTCTTACTGCTTTCGTGATGTATTTGAAATAATATTCTAATTTAAGGAGGTTTTTTTCAATCCAGAACATAGCTTGGCATAAATAAGCTCAGCCTAGACACTTTTTTATACCATTGTTTTGTGTAATTTTTTAATAGCATATTTTGCAGAATGCCAACAAAAGCTAAATGTGAACATAAATTAGTGATGGCAATCACTTAAATGAGCAGCATACCAGATTGCACATATCATGAATGGCTACTCCATAATTCAGTCTTTTTATGTGTATTAGTGGCAATTTTTATTCAATGTGTTACACTAATATATATTTAAAACTGCTATTGTTTAACCTGGCAACCTTTCTTAACCGCAAAACATGCATATAGTTGTATATCAATTGATCTTGAAAAACAAACAAAGCTTGTGATCTTTTAAATAAAGATTCATTAATTAATAGTTTGTAAAGAATTTACAGAATTATTCTTTGAAATGGTTAATCATTAATGATAAAGTCTAACTGAGTCATATATGTCTTATAATCAGTTCAAACACCTATCAACATGGTTATAACTATGTACAACAGGTGGTCCTAATGTCCATAATGTACTGCTAAACTCTTAGTAAAAACTTTGTAGATGGCAATAATATGTTCATTAGAAGTTATTATTGACAGATACGAGCTCTCCACTATTAGATTCTTAGAATCTATATTCCACTATTAGAATCTGTTAGATTCTTTAAAAAATGACTAACCATTTTAGTTAATAAATCTTTGCAAAGTATTTATCCATTTTTAATGAATGGAAGAATGTTGCAATTAGTAAATTCTAAGTGCCTGATTTCCGCAGTGAAATGTTAGGTTCTCTTTGATGTGGTTTCCCTGATCGTTTTGCTCTGCACCTCTCTCCCTAGTGAGTTTAACAATTCATGCCATCCAGGCTCAGTAACACACTCTCCTCTCCTTCTGCCTTAGTTTGTTTCTTTGCTAGGAACTTTTTATAAGTCTTCTTTTCCTTCTGCTGCTTAGAAAAATTTAATGTGTGGGGGAAAGCCCTCACATCCCACCTCAGAGCATGTGGGCACAGAGGATGGCAGGGAACCAAATTGCTCGGCTCTTGCTCTGATGTATTTAGATATGATATTAGATTCAATGCCCATTAAAAAAATTCAGGACAGCATTGATAGCAACTATAGTATTGAGCTGAGGTGGGATTTGCATCCTGTCACATTAGTTCTCCCTATTCTCCTTCATTAGACTGCCTCTGTCATCAGTGGAGAGAAATATGCATGTCTTAATAGGCATATGATATCTTAAGAGAGGTGCCTTAGTAGGTGTGATGAGTCATTCTCTGGAAGGGCTTAGCTCTCAAGCTTCTGCTGACTACAGGAAGAAGCTGGCAACAAGCTTTGGCTGAACACTAAATTCTTGATAACTGAAATTAAGTGACATGCATGATGCCACTAGTGTGGGATTCAGCTCAAGGTTAAAATATCTAAATTCAGCTGTGTGTAATACATCTATATGTGCACCAATTATCTAAACTTCCATCATAGGTGGTAGTGACCTGTCAATACATCAGTCTGGAGACTGGACAGTAGTTATCCTCTGTAAGATAGGGAGATATATTTGGTGAGCTGAATAGCCCATAAGACTTCATTGGCTGCAGGGGATATATTTCCAGTGACTGTAATAGGATCTTATGCTTTTAAGTCACATGTAGATGCTTACATTTGCAGATAACAGAATTTAGAGAATCTGAATTTTGCCACTGATGCCCAAATAGCACACTGCAATGAAGAAATAATCTGTGTTGTCATGCAAACAAAATGAACAGTTATAATTATGACTGTGGGCTGTTTCAAAGCCTGTTGGGATTTTGTGTAATTTCATTGCCTTTTATCAACTATCGTCATTAGAATAAAAAACTTTAGCAGGCATGGTGTCCTGTAGCCTGTCTTCTGTTTCATCACAGGCATTACAAAACTACTCTTGAGGTTTCAAATACCTTGTCTTAGTGCAGCTCTGCTGCAGGGCATGCAATGTCACTGCATTCTGGATGAACGGGACACCATTCCTGTATGGCTTTGGTGTATACCTGAAATAATTTTTTTTTACTGACCTTAGGTTTATGATTCAGTTGACTTTATATATGATGCTATCTTGAATTCTCAGCTCATCTGGGCATTTCCAGTATTCCTGAGAAGCCAGCAAGGCTTCTCCCACGGTGTCTGCCTGTCCTGACAGAGTGTGACAGAATGATAGATGCAAGCACTTGTAAATCTATGTCTTGTATCATTTGTTCTTAGATATGTTGTAGCCCCTACCTTGAAACTGGCACATAAAAGACTTAGCTGATGCTTCTGTCTCTCTGCATTTTCTGCATTAATATCAGGCTAGAGATTTCACATTCCTGTTAAGTTCCTGTAGTTGTGCACTGCAAGGCTGCTCTGGATAAGAAATCAGCAATGTATTTGTCAGTCTCTTTCATGCTTATACTTTGCAGTTTCAGTAGCATACACTAAAGGCTTTCTGTGACTGACAGTGGTTTTTAAAAAGCACTCCCAGGTGATTTATGGGTACTTCCTACTGGGATATTTCTCCTATCTTTGACCATATTGTTAAAACTTTTTGCATGCAAACACTGTTATAAGAAACTGCTTTTCAAATTTAACTTATTTGGATTTGGGTGATGCTAGTAATCTTAGACATGATGACTTCAGGCTGTCTCTTCTGTTAGAGTGCTGCCCTGTGTCCTATCTCACTAGCATCATGCTGACAGCAGTTTCTTTATTCACATCCCTGTACTGACACATCTAACGGCTATGTTTTATTGAACTAATTGTCATATGGCAGATTCTTTCAGCAGTAACTTCAAAGATTTACACACACAGGTTGTTTTCCCCTCCTCAAAAATGTATCTTGTAATTACTAGTAGCCTCTGAGTAATTAGTCTCTCAAGTATGGACTTTTCTCGCTTTGTGTTTATCTTCTTATTTAATGTGTTCGGGAAAAAAAAAAAGGACTATAATATGTGACCTGTACAGCTGTGAGTATTGCCCATCATGAAGTCAGCTTATACTTACACGGTTTGTGATTGGTTTGCCTGATTTTTATATCATGCAAAGGAAGCTATGACTGAGGTCCTCCATACCCTCTATGTTAGTGTGTATGTCCAACATCAACTATGATATAATTGGACTAATTTTCTTCCAGGAAACATCCTCAGACAATTTGGATACACTTCTGTTGTGCAGTCTGTGGTGAGGTAGCCACTTTGCTTCTCAGGAATACTTGCCGATATCTACCTTTTGCATTTTGGAATTTGGCACTAGGTCTTTTTCCTGTAATTTTTAATTTTTGCTTTTGCCAAGTCAGGTAATATTTCATGACTGTAGACATTTGGCAGTGAGAACTTTCTGTGTTTTATTTAAATAGCTTGAGTCTATAGAAATGTGCTTCTTGCCTGACATTTCAATATCTACCACATTACTTAGCCAATATATATCGTCTGTGGCTTTCACAAAGATGTCTTTATCTATCATGTGCTTATTTGCTCCTCTTTACATATTATTTTTTTTTAATGCACTGGACACTTTGTAAGCCAGGTGCTGTTCCAGCAACATTGCTTCTACTATCCTCATATGTAACATAGAAGATGACATGTCAGACTTTAAAAAACATCAGTTTGGGATGAAATTGTCTCCTCCCCTTCTCCATGCCCTCACTTCTGTATGAAAGAAATCCAATTTTTTGGGAGAGGCATGATGATTGTTCGGGGGAGGCTTTAGTTTTGTCTTCCAGTTTGAGCAATCAAGGAAAAGGACAAAGTGGCATAGCCTTGGCCTCCAGTATAGAGACAGTTTTAGGTTGCATCCTTCTAAAATGGATTACTTTGCAGTTTTCCCTGTATGAGCTAAAGGTTGCTTACTTAGCCGGGGAAGTTCTTCTCATGCTCATCTCCTTATGCAGCTGAATTGTGACTTTTTTTCCTCCTAGTCTTTCTTTCTTTTTTTTTCCCTGTCCAATTTTACATTTCTGTTAGTATTCATTTCTGGTACAAAGTGATGAAGGAGAAGAGAGGAAGAGAGGAGGGGCAAAAGGAAAGAGAAGAGCAGAGCCAGAGCAGAAAACCAGTGATGGCTCCAGATCTTCCATTTTTTAAACTGTTGTTTACCACCAATAACCCAATAACCTACTGGAAGAGGATTTCTGTAAGGTCCTACTGATCACAGTATAGGGCCACCCTGTCAGGAAACTATTTATCTTAGTGAAAAGAAATATGAATACAAAATCTGGATTCAACAGTAATAAGAATTTAATAATCTGGACCAATCTGGATCTGGAATCAATAATAATTGGATAATAATATGGCTCTGTATAAAACGATAATCCAGACCTGGATTCAATAATTATAATTCAAGATCCACTATGACTTGCTGATCTTGCAGGCCACAGTCCCTGACTATGCATCATCTTACAATTTATTGTAAGATGAAATTGTTTGTCTCATAGAGGTGTTGAAAGTTTTCATCAGTGCTTGTAAAACGCATTAATATACTTTTCTGAAAAGTGTATAGAAACTGTACACAAGTCAACTTTTT
Source organism: Gallinago undulata (assembly GCA_026546715.1). NCBI lineage: Eukaryota > Metazoa > Chordata > Aves > Charadriiformes > Scolopacidae > Gallinago > Gallinago undulata. The sequence continues at coordinate 170,531,355 of JAOTQQ010000001.1, forward strand.
TTTACAGCTTAAATTTTTGTTTTAAGACAAAATATTCCCTGTACTAGACCATATGATGAAAGTTTGACTATTTTTATTGGAAAAGTAAATGTATTAGATATTGAAACCTATCAAGCAGCAGCCTTGTATACAATGTGACTACATTAATAAAAGCTTTAATAGGCAGGTTTCTTGCCTGTGCATAGTGTTGATACTGATTGTAAATTATTTTGTGAAGATAGACTGCAACTTCTCTGAAGGAGGTAGTTTGATCTATGATATTGATACTCTGTAGATTAAAACTCCTGCAGTTTCTCCTTAATAATAACATATAAGAATTATTATGATCTATTGCTATCAACAATCTGAAGATTCACTTGTTTGTTCCCTTTTAACAATATACACAACACAGAAGCATAGGCAAAAGAAAATATAAAACCCAGGGAAAATTGCAAACTAAGAAATTCACATTTTAAGTTTCAGTACTATTTCTTCAGAAAAAATTTATTGATTTTGCAGTCCTGGGAAACAACACCAAGGAAGAGCTTTGGTAATGACATACCTACTTATGATTCTTTTCGTACAAGTAACAGCAAGCTCAGAAGTGAAAAATGAAATTCTGTCCCATTGCTATTGAAAGGTTTAGAGAGGTGAAAAAAATGCCTACCAGATTTTAATTTTTGTGGCTTTATCATTAATCATCTGGAATATTTTCTCACTCGATAGCACAAGAAACAAGTCAAAAGGGTGTTGCAGAGTGAAGTGCAAAAGTCCTGTTCAATTCTTGCTGTCCGAGGTCAGGCAGTACTCTGTGTAAGGTTATGTGATGGGATTACAAAATAAGGATGCTGCAGGCAAGAAGCAGAAGTGGTGCAAGGGAAATGCTGTAAGGGTCTTGCTTGAGATGCAGCAATAGCTTATATGTTAGGTGTCGATGCAGACTGAACATGCCTGGGGCTAGAAAGCTCAATCCAAAAAAAAAGACACACACATAAAAAAAAAAGACATTATGTTGAGCTTTACAATACTGAACTTTTACGCCGCAGACCCTGGATTGCAATCCAGGATTCTCCGAGGCACCTGCACTTTGTGCAATGTGTAGGGAGAGACAAACAACTGAAGAATGTATTCACAATAAGTAGCAGAGTGTGCAGATGCTGTCTAGAGGCAATTCGTAAAGAAACATGGAAGAAAGGGATGTTTCTGAATGCTTTCTTATTTCTAAAGTTCAAGCATGTACATAGTGTGTTTTTCCCAGCTAAAGCTACTTGTGTGCTGAGAATTTATAAAACAAGAGAGAGAATATCTAAGAATATATTTTTACATTTGTTCTATATCATAGAATCATAGAATCATTTGGGTTGGAAGGAACCTTAAAGATCATCTAGTTCCAACCCCCCTGCCATGGGCAGGGACATCTCCCACTACACCAGGTTGCTCAAAGCCC
>JAOTQQ010000001.1:170537867-170581873 GCA_026546715.1 Gallinago undulata
AGGGCTCCGTCACCCTCACTGTAAAGAAGTTTTTTCTCATATTTGAGTGGAACCTCTTATGTTCCAACTTGTGCCCGAATTCAGTAATGCATTAATTGTTTCAAAATATACTTTTAAATCTGTGTGCCCGCAATCATGTATCTTTTATTCATTGGACAAAATATACTTTCAGATGATTTAAGATAATTATAATTGATAGGTCTGATCCTTTATGAAACTGGATAGTTGAAACAATAGCACCTTCCACCCCAGATTCAGCCATCTGTTACTGTCCAAAGCACTGAGACCAAGTGCACGTGCCCATATGGATGAAAGTTTTGCTAGTTACTCTTTTTGAAGATGTGAGCATCTGTGACAGAGAGATGCAAGCCCAGAGAAGCAGATAGGCAAGACTGTAAGTAAGGATTAGATGTATTTTGAACAAATCCTGAGAATGCAGCTTGAAGAAAAGGTAGAAGTTTCTGAGAAAGGTTCTGATTGAAAACAGCACTGACAACTGTGACGAAAGGCAATGTTTAATGCATTTTTAATTCCTTTGTTTATTTCCTACTTTGTTATGAAAAGCAGGATTCTGAACATTTTCATAAACAAACAGGATTATATCAGAGAAACATCTGACTTTATTACCAGTTTCTCTTTGAGAGAGAAAAACAATACTTACATCCCCTTGTTTGGTTAGAAGACAGACACAAATATATGTGTACGTATGCATGATCTATAGCCTTCTAATGCTTACTTTATCTTAAGATATATGTCAGAAAACAGTCTGAAGTGATCTGTATTCCGTAAGTCTCTATACTTCTTATGTACCAACCACACATTACTTATTCACTATTTCTTACCCCACTGCAAAATCAGTGTGTCAAAACATTGCTTATTGTTCTGTGCTGTTCTAGAAGACTATATCAGCTACAAGACATAGGCACGAGCATGTGGGTTACAAATATTTTTTTTTCCTATACAATCTCTTTCCATAATAAACATAAATAAGCATAGTATTTGGTCTTCATTTTGACCTTTGATTATTGTTTATTATTGAGAAGTTTTTTTCTCGAATAGGTTTTCATATTCTTATCCATGTAAAAATTTGTATAAATACAATTTTAAATTTTTTAATGGGAGATTGAAATAGGATTGCTGTTTCAATAAATAACTGAATACACATTTACTTTCTGAAACATTGTCTATTTATGTAAATATGTATCAGGCTTTTTATAAGATATGTGTTACTTAATGGACTGATAGATCATAACATAGCTCTTGACTAACATGTAGTTCTAAAAAATTTTTTTGTAATTTCAGTAATCTTTTTCACTTAACTGTCATTTGGGAACTTCTAAGACAAAGCCCAACCTACATTAATGTCATGAAATCCCTATTTAAGAGCAAAGTGAGACAGTTTTTTATTAATGAAGACACAAAATATTTGCCATCTTGATTTCTCTGATGGCTTCTGAACTTTGCAAATCTCAGATTTTTGCTTTCTCCCCAGGTTTTCACATGGGAATGTGAGTTCATTTTTCTGTATCAACACCTCATAGTAAAAAATCCCATCTGCTAAGTAGATCCTTCTCATCCTTCTTTGGTTTGGAGATCTCAGTCTATTCAGCTGGGATTCTTCCCTTAGGAAGACAGGAAAGGTAAAATGGTTCTCCCCTCATCTTTGTGATCTTCCAGTGGACTGTGCTAGTAAAACTAGGAAGGTATATATTCAGTGTCCACTAATAGAGGACTTGAGACTCATTATGCTATGTTGTAAGTCACTCTCTGCTTTGTATGCACCCTCTACAGCTTACTTTATATATACTAAGCATATGTTGTTTCATTCTTGCTTTCTTTAGATGGTACCGAAGGTCTGTCATTGGACTGTTGAAAGTAAACCTACGGCTCTGCATGCCAACAACTTAGTCCTGTGCTAATAAAAGTTTTCTTGCTTTATTCTAAAAATAGAAATATTTTACTTTTAAGTTGGGGCTTTACATCTTCATGCTCAGCCTAGAGATTTTTAGTGATACATTGCTAAGCCTGAACAAACTAGAGATGCATATTGTGATACAAAACTCTTTAAGGTGCATATGGCAGTTAGGTGTGTTGAAAAGAGAACGTGCAACAATCAGAACTTCAAGTCGAAATGTGGCTTCATCATAGTCCCTACTAGTGTTTCTGTAGTTCTAGTGTGCTGCCAGCACCCTCCTCTCCTCTATTCTGCTTATTGATGAAAGATGGTGCCATCTTCTCATGGTTGCTGTATATTTTATACATGAACATATCAGGTGTTGCCTTTAGTTTGCTCTGTATGTTTATATAAATGTACATGAGTTGTGATTCTGCCAGTCCTTTAATATTGTGCCTTACCTCCAATGAAAATTGGATGGATTAATTTTAATCGATAACATTTCTGCAAAGATATATTAATAGATGCTGTTATTGGCTTAAAAATACTTTTTATTGACTTTCCATTGGGATTTTTTCCTATTTCTCTTGATGAAATAGTTCTCTAAAATTTTATTTTCAATGAGAGCAGTTCTGTAGAAAACTGAAACTTTTACGATTGCATTCTTCATAGATCTTTGCATTCGGCCTTCAAACAATGGTATTCAGCATTTTCAGAGATCAAGTAACACTGGCTGCCATTCACAAGGATACCATTCCTTCTGAAGGGGGAATATCATGGACAGTTGTATGAGGTTGATCTGCAAAAGCTGACATTAGTAACAGCAGCTTATTTTTCTGTCCAAAATTTGTTAACAAACTTCCTGCTTATGGAATTTAAGACATGAGTAGTGCTGGCTTGTAAGGGAAGGAGCTGGCAATTGCTACATACACGCACACATTTTCCTACTTGTCTCTGCCAATACACCATAATCTTGATTAGTGATACAGCCTGATATTCCAATTCTTCACATCTCCTGAGTCCAGATTTCCAGCCATGCAGAACTGTGCCATATTTGGAGGTTCAGTGGGGTGTGACAAACAACTCATTGGAGACTAAAAGCAGTATTTGAATTTGGATCTCCTGAGGTAAAAGGCTAGTTCACTTATAATTTATGTTATCTAACTCATGACAAAGATTTTCTGCACCAGAAATACCTTGACAGGTGTTAGTACAAGACACCATAGTTACAATTAATGCAACAGCTTTATTAAATTTGACATTGACATGTGTATTAATAATCCTTGGACTGGCATAAGAAAATCACTCAGCTATATTTTGAAGGTTTAATTGTATATGTGCATATTTGTGTTTGGTGTCTCACACTCACAGTCAATTTTCATTGCCTAATGCCTTCTGTCACATTGGTATTATAAAGCAGATGTTTATTATAAATTATACCTCTTTAATACATGAGTACGTAAAGATGCAAAGTGAGTTTATGACTTTTCAAGATTGTGTCTAACAAATTAAACTACATATGAACATCAATCCTACAGATTAATTTACAAATAAGATTACCTGAAGTGCAATATCGTATATCTGAATATTAAAACTCTGGTAGAGAGAAAAAGTATTTAGGAATGGTTGAAATACTGAAATGTATCAAGTCTAAAAGAGACAAAATACTATAAAAACTTCCCTGTCATACTTAGTTCTTCTTCCCATTAGTACTCCTCCTATCTACCTTCTCTGCTGTTACAAAGCTTTACAAACTTTAAAAAACAGTGCTCAAAACCTGTGATCTTTAAAGCTGTGATCTTTTACAAAGTGCCACACATTTCTACTTATTTGTAAAATGAAAAAAGTGTAACATAAATAAATCTGAAACAGACATTTTTATGTGTGTCTTTTCCCATAATTGCAAGAAAAAAGTAGTCTCCTCCAGTGATGGAGTGAAAATTTTCTGCATCATTTCTTTTCTTAATCTTCTTTTCCACTCTCACTTGTTTGAATTCCTTCTCATTCTGAAAAAAATAAAAGGTTTAAAATTGATGAAATTGTATGGCATGGTAATTTGAAAAATAAAAAATCCTTTGCAGTAATTGTAATTCAATGGCATGAGATAATTTCATCTATAAATCTGCTAATTGCACTTTGACCTCCTGGCTGAGTTGTTGGTTTTGAGTCCAGCTAAAAGAGTAGTTTAACCTTTTATCTTTTCTCCACAATTATTGTTTGTAAATGTAAAATCGTAGAGAATTATTTGGAATACATAAGAAGGAAATAGAACCATAAAAGAAAAGGAAAATTCACAGTTAATTTCAGAAAAAACAAATCCCCTGAGGATGTTTTTTCCCCTAGCCTTCCTTTTTTTGTTGATATACTGAAAAAACCTCTTGTTATCTTTAACTGTGGTAGTCAAGTTAAGTTCTGCTTGGGCTTTTGCCCTTCTAATTTTTCCCCTGCATGTCTTCACTACAACTTGATACTGCTTATGAGTAACTAACCCCCTTTTCCAGAGACCATAGACTTTCATTTTCTCCCTAAGATTCAGCCACAGCCCTCTATTTAGCCAGGCCAGTCTTCTTCCCCATTGGCTTGTTTTACAGGACCTGGGGATGGCCTTCTCCTGCACTTTTGAGAGTTCCTCCTTGAATTATGACCAGCCTTCCTGGACACCTTTGCCCTTCAGGACTGTCTCCCAATGAAGATAAAACGAGATATTGAAGTATTTGCTGAGATGCTGTTTTACTTTTATCTTTTTTTGACTTTAAATTTGTGACTTCTTAGGTTTTAAATTTTAGGTTTCATTACATACTGGAGACTAGGGTGGTATGATGTCTCTAAGTTTTTCTCCCTCTTTGTGTCCCTTGGCCTTGTTTTCCTTTTGGCCAGGATTTGTATAACCAAATGCAGATGTCTACAGTGAATGTATGCAATGAGCTCTCATGACACACACTAGACAAAGTGAGACACTGCTAGAGTAAAATTTATCTCATTCCAATGAAAACATTTAAAACAGGTCAGACGAAACACCTAAAAAATGTCTGTTCCTCTCTCTTCACTGTAAAAAGTGCGTGGGGTGAAAACCAAAAAGCTAAGAGTCTAATAGTAGTAGTCTAAAAGTAGCATAAGTGACATGAATCCCACTTTGTTATCTACTCTCTTATCTAGTATTAACATCCAAGAGTATCGCTAATGCAAGCTCAGTCTCTGCTCCTGGCAAATCTCACTCTGCTTTCTAGGAAGCAGATTTTTTAAAGAAGCTGCTGCAACTCCTTTTTATTGGGATGTAGGGAGGGATATCAGTATCGTCTAGTGATGAAGGAAGAGAACAAATACAGCTTATTACATTTGTTTGACTAAAAAAATTTTGATGACAAATTTTCTTTTTTTGGCTTTGGCTCTTGGAACCAAGAGCTCTTTCTCTTTCTTAGTTGGAAAGAACTAACTTTTACATTTTAACTATTTTTGTATTAAACTCGTGTGAGTTTGGAGTTAAATGTTAGAGAGAGTGAAGGAGAGCTAGGATTTCTTTTTATTTTTAAATGAGTTCTCCTTGCACTCCTTTTTCTTTTTGTTGTCAGGGAAAAGGGTTACAAGCCAACATTTTAAAAGAGATTTTATTACCTTCTTTAGACAATGCCACAGCTAGAAGTTTGGAGGCGTAAGAATTGTTCTTTCTGACAATACCTTTTGATGTATTTCCATCTCTGTATACCAGATTTCTTTTCCATGTCTTCAGACCCATTATTTAAGTTCATGTTTCTAAACCATCCATTTCCTGTGGCTTAGCTTTGGGGTCAGGTTATTTCCATCAGGATTCCTAATGCATAGCAATTGTTCATGAAATTATACAGTTAGAAGTTGGTTATGCCCGCTAGTTTCATTAACAAATGTAAACAGCATTCTTTCATTTTAGGATAAAGGTGAGAATCTATGAAACTTCCCAGTGGAATCAGACAACTGAAACGATAGCAGTCACCAGCAGGACATTTGAAATACATACCGGTGTCGAGAGATTTTCTTGAATATTTTGTTTCAAGGGGTCTGGGATCTTGTGAGAGAGAGGAAAAAGCTCAGAAAAAGGAGGAAAGATATAAGTTAGCAAGGAAGGAACAGTCTGGGAAGAGTAGCTGGGAAACATGAAATAGAGGAAAGGCTGAAAGGGCTATATTTGAAGCGGAGTGTTATCTAACAAGAGCTTGAAGAGTCAGTAAGGAAAATGCCTCTGATTCTGGTCGTGTTCTAGGAAACTGTGCTATATACATTTTGTTGTAGATAGACAAGACAGAATCAAACATATCTGATGGCACCATCAATATGTTCCTCTAACTGATTTTGCCTTGCTCCAAACAGTCTAAAATTAGATTAATTGATCAAGTCAAATAATCTAATAGTACACAGGGGAGTAGAATAGTTGGCATTGGCCCAAGTGCACACATGGAAACAGTCATTTCCAGATAAATCCTGATTTTTTCTGCTTTCTTCTTTCATTTTAGCCTTTGAGAGGACTGTGGGCTCTGCTATCATTTCACTGCCTGTCCGCTCACTAGCTGCACTGGTGGCAATATATTATTTTCAGGTCAAAGTGACCCTCCAGTTGTGTTTTGCTGCACCAAACCTGAGGGATTACTCTTGTTCATATTTTTCTCCCTAGCTATTGTTGTCCTTGTTAGACTCCCCCTGTATTTCTTAATCAGTACAAAACTTTGGGCTTCTTCTTCATGGCATACCCTGCTGAGGGCAATAGATGTGAGCGCTTTGAATGTCAAACTCTTCATTACTGAAATACTTGAAAAGCCTCATTAGTAAAAACAAAACAGAAACACCCACATCCTTTTTACTTATCTGTGTCATCAGTGACAGTTAAGAAAGACAAACATGCTTCCCCTCTATTACTGGCATCATTCAAGACATAAAGCTTGCAGGAAAGCAAATGCAAATGAATACATGTAACTTATTGAAATATTTATCTATGGCTCTAGCCTAACATGCCAGTTGAATAGGAGCTGGCAGTGTGTGCAGGTGGCCAAGAAGGCATTGTAGTTAGTATGAGAAATATTGTGGCTACTGTGGCCAGCAGGACTATGGAAGTCATCATCCCACTATATTCTGCACTTGTGAGGCTGCACCTCCAATACTGTGTTCAGTTTCGGGGCCCTCACTACAAGAAAAACATTGAGGTGTTGGAGTGTATTCAGAGAAGGGTGATGAAGCTGGTGAAGGGTTTAGAGTACAAGTCTTATGAGGAACAGCTGAGGGAACTGGGGTTGTTTAGCCTGGAGAAAAGGAGGCTGAGGGGACACCTTATTGCTATCTGTAGCTACCCGAAAAGAGGTTGTAGAGCAGTGGGGGTTGGTTTCTTCTTCCAAGTAACAAGAGGAAATGGTCTCAAGTTATGCTGGGGAGGTGTAGAATGGGTAGTAGGAAAACATGTCACGGAAAGGGTTGTCAAGCATTGGAACAGGCTGCCCAGGAAAGTGGTTGAGTCACCATCACTGGAGGTATTTAAAAGACTTGTTGATGTGGCTTTTAGGTTTAGTGGTGAACTTGGTAGGGTTAAGTTGATGATTGGAATGATCCCAAAAGTCTTTTCCAACATAAATATAATTCTATGATTCTATGTTTTGCAGGATGATTCAGTACTAAATAATGGCAGGAAATACTTTGCAACATCCTATTTTTATCATGAAAGATGAAGTCTGAAATAGAGTACCTCTATTATTTCCATAGGAGCTAAGAGAAATAGTCTTCTAAGAAAATTTCAGAGGAAAGAAATTCTCTACTTCCTTTTTTGATCTAAAACCTGAAAATAATTTGACCAGAACTGAGTCACTGAGGAGTACACATGTGAAACCCTCAGACTGTCTTCTGTGAAATATGTGTACAAGAGCTGCTTGTGTGTTATTAAACCCTTTAATTACTTTGTTTTTTTTAGCAAAGCACTGTCTAGAAGCTGCTGGGTAAACTGTCATCTGCAACATGAAAAAATGCAACTGGTAAATGTATCAACTGCACAACTATATGTACTACGAGATGAAAGTGCTATGAGTGTAGAACTGTTATCACACTCCCCACAGTCTCATTCTCACTTGTTTCTCTGGTATACATGTGTGGTTGGCTGGCAAGTCACTTGATTACAACGTAGGAAGTGTCTAAGTTCAAAGTTAGTCTTGCATCTCTGTTTTCCCTTTGGAGATTTTTTCTTCCCTACCAGTCTTTTTCTTGTTTCTACTTTTTATTTTTTTTTAAAAAAAAAACAACTTATAGCTCTTTATTTCAAAAAACCCTTTCCATTTCAGATTCTGCTGTACATTTTCCCCCTAAAGGATTAAAAGATGGCTGAAGTATCTTGAAAACAAAACCAAATACTAAGCCGAATTTTTGTTGTTGGTTTCTTAACTGAATAAAAAACCATCTAAAGTTCACGCAATTCTACTTGAAACACTTTTGTGGTGAGTGTCAACATGCATATGAATAAGCATATAGCACATAACTCCATACAGTAAACATTTAACTCCCCAGATGAAATGCTGACAGCATTTGGGTTAATGGTAGTTAGCTCGTTGTGCCTGTGTACTGTCAAGGTCTTCTGAGATCTTGTGTCATGCTTTTCATTTGCTCCACCTGGGTTCATGACTTACTTCCCAGTTCTCCTGTCATTTACATCACTTTTTTTCCGCATAGCTGCTAGTCAGTGAAACCACTTGTGCCCATGGAGAGACACACTTATTCTTTTCTTGAAATGTGTCTCATTTTATGCTTCAACACTTGAAATCTGACATGGTTTCAGTTTATTTTAACATAAAGGTTTTAGGTTGCAGTGGTTTGTTATTTATTTTTTTTCCCTTTTGTGTTCTACAAGCTAATTGAAAATCAGTTCTTTCTCATAATTTTCTTTTATTTTTAAGTTCACTCACGGTTTTATAGTGCAACGGAGGAGTTAAAGGATACTAAACTTTTTACACTGCATATTTTCAGTACAAATTCTCTGAAGTGAACGCTTTTACTACAGTACCAAAGCATGGATTTGTGTGATATGTTTGGAAAAATAGTTCTTGTCATTGCATGTACTATAGGTAACCTCAGTCTGAGGCCTCAGCTGAGCTAATGGGGGAAGGAATAGTTGGGCTATAGTAGAAGGTAGTAAAGGACAAAATAGCTTGGGAAATACAGCATGATGTTATTGTGAGTCTCACTGTTCTGAGAGCCAGGGAGATGTGTATTTTATCTAATTGGAAAGCTAAATGAGTAAGAAGAAAATGCAGCAGTGGTATACAGAAAAACTTTAAAAAAAAATAAAAGAAGAAAGAATATGATTAAACTCCTCACAGAGTCCATACTGGTTCAGATACAGAAAATAAATGAAAAATTTAAACTGGCTATGTTTATTGACAATATTTTAGCTCTCACAGTACCAACTACTTTTAGTATCACAAAACCCTAATTCTTTTAAAGGAATGTCACTGCTGTTCCTTTTTTTTTTTTTTTTGAGCTTTTCATAGAACTTATTATCGATAATTACTTTTAGACAGGACATGCACCTCCCTTGTAACCATCAAAACTAACCAAATGAAATTGAGCAACAGATAGGAATAAATCTTTAATTAAAAGTTTAACAAAAAAGACCATCTTTCCCTTTAATAACTTTATTATTTACTGTTAATGTTCTCTAGCTTTCTAACTTGATTTTAATCTGCTTTCCAGGTTTGGTCTCGGCAAAGTTGCTGTGGTAGAACTTGTTCAGATAGCTATGATAGAACCCTCATAACTGGCCCCTTTTCATGCTTAATAACTGGTACTCAGTCCTGATCCATCTTCTACCACATATTCTACCAGCACATTCTACCTGCATGATTTCAGCAGGTGATGGGGCCAGACCGCTAGTGAGCTGTCGTACCAACCACACAGCTGCTGATTTATTGTTATTTTTTTACTATTTTTCTTTTTTTCTGAGATACAGCTTAGACTGGATCATCCTAATACATCCTAGGCTGGGTGTGTTAACTAAAGAACATTGCAGCAGTCACAGAAGTCTTTTGGCTTTGAAGGGACCTACAGGTATGCCAGGCAGTTGGTGCCTTTGCGTTGTGGGTGGTTTGAATGTTTAATCCATATACTTATTTAGATGCCTCATAGAGTGTCTGAGAAGTCTCAACTATTTATCCTTACAGCATCTCTGAGAGCTAGGGAATTGCTTTTGTCACTGTTTTATAGCTAGAGAGCTGAAATGCAGTGTTAACTGGCTTGCCCAAGGTCACGTAAGAAATCTGCAGTGCAGAATGAAACTGGCTAGAGCCCTAACCATTGTGTGATCCTCCCTCTACCAGATATAAAGCAAGAATAAGCTAAAACCTGAATCTCAGAGGTAATTTTTCAGGGTCATTTGGCAGGATGTTGTATTTCTAACTGTTTTATTAGTTAAAGTTTTTCCTTTACACTTAACCTAGATGTTCTCTGCTGCAGCGTAAGCCCATTAGTTCTTGTTCTGTCCTCATTGACTAATGAGAATAATTTGTCCCTATCTTCTTTATAGCAACTCTATGTATTTGCAGACAGATCACCCCTCCCTTCAGTCTTCTTTTCTTTAGTCTGAACATGCCCAGTTCAGTTAACCTTTTCCCATAGATCTTATTTTCCAAACCTTTTATCATTTTTGTTGCTCTCCTCTGAACTCTTTCCAATTTGTCTGCCTTGTTGAAAATGTTGTGCCCCAAACTAAACACAGTAACCCAACAGAGGCCTAATCAGTGTCAAGGAAAACAAAATAATTACCTTGCTTGGTTTACATGTGATGTGTCTATTAACATTATTCAATACAATATTTGTCTTTGTGACAGTGTGCTGTTGTGAAATTGTATTTAGTTTTTCATTTACAACAAAGCCCATTTTTTTTTGTAACATTGTTCTTGGAAACATGCTATTATTTTCTGTACCCACTGAGTCTGTAAACGTACTTCCCTTATTCTTCTCATTACTGTTATTGTTTGTTGTCTCTCTCTAATCTGAATTGGAAGAAGCCTTGTCTCTTACAGGTGGGTAGGGGCCATTGTGATTCTAGCAGACTGAAAGGCATGTGAAAGAGGATGGAAAGGAAAAGTTTGGTAGAATTTGTCAAACTACTAATGCTTATCAGCATTGTCTTGAGTTGTGATCCCTGCTTTTTTTGCCATGTTCTCCTTTCAAATGTCTCCACTAAAGAGCTTGACTTTTCCTTGACTTTTTTTAATGAAACCGATGACTCTGAGAAGTTTTGACAAACATGGCTCTGTCCCTTTTGTGCATGGCAGGAGCAGCCCTCCTGCCAAGACACATATGAATAAAGCCAAAGAAACATCAAAACACTGTTGTTTTAGATTAGGGGATTTTTTGTTGGGAAGCTATCATGGGTAACTACTGGGTACATTTGATTATATCATCTTACAGTAGCCACTGCGGACTTGTCTTCATTAAATCACGTTTTACTTATTTCAGGAAAAATAATTTCTTAAATACATCATAGTCATATTGTATTGTAAATGTGGCATTCAATGTCCACATATTCCAGCAGCCATACTCTTTGCCTATTTTTAATTGCTATGTTAGTTCAACTTGTGTGATGTGTTATATATTTTTGTGCTATTAACCTTTGGTTAGTCATTACACAGCTGCCAGTCCTCAGTTTTCTAAACATTTGTGTACTTGTATGGTGTGCCAGTCCATATCACTCCAGTCTTAAAAGTTGTTGCATGAATTAATAGTTCCCCCTGGTGACAGCTGGTATGCAGCGATTTACATTTTTCAGCATGTAGCCAGATTTTCATTATGTAGTTATGTTACTTTATTTACTTATAATATGGAACTCATATTTCAGTTATTAACCTAAATATAAAAAGGCAGTGTGCCCAGTACTAAATGTATGAATCTTGAGTCCTGTACTCAGTATAATAAAAAAATCAAATCCTTGTTGGATAACAGAAAACTAAATTTCAAGAGAGCTGCTGAGTGGATGTAAACTGAATCTGTTTGAGTGACATGTTTGCTTCCATTGTTCATGAAAGGCCACAGTCTCAGACAGTTTCTAATCACACTGCACTTCAACACGATGCACCGTAAGTCAGAGCAAAGGGAGAAAGCAGTTCGTTAAGAACTATAAATCAAAACAATCCGTATCGCACTTCAGTTGAATTAGCATTCTTTTGTTCGAGGCTGCTACCTGACGGGAGTCTAGCTGGGCATTCATCAAAAGCGAGTATGTAACTTTGTTAATTATATTCTGGTAATTGCATGCTCACCTTTAGCATCTGAGAGGAAATAGAGAAGTAATGTTTCCTTTGTCTTGAGTTTGCATTGTCATCATCTTACACTGGCTCTAGTAATTACCTTGTGTTTTAGTATTTCTCAGGCCGTGCAGGCAGTGTGGTTTGTTCGTGAAGCTGGATCCGGTGTTGAGGAAGAGCAGCTAGAGCATTTGCAGAGAGTGAGATGGTGGGGACCACACAGGTCTGATTTAGATGGCATTTTAAGTAATTTATGATGGAAGAAAGGTAGGCTTATAACAGGCCATTGGCTCAGAGCCCCTCAGTGGCATCGTACCAGCTTTGCTCTCAGCCTGGTTTATTCCTTTTTGTCCTTATCTTTGGCGTCAGTAAAGAGTGTGGTAACCTTCAGCTGCCTGGACTGATCAAGGCAACGGAAAGCAGTGCATCACTGTTTAAACTGGAGCTGACAACAAGAATGTACTGTCAGAGTCTCTGGATGCTGCAATGCAGCCAGTCCAGGGTTTAAAGGGAGGAAACACAAGGCAAGAGTTTGTGCCTGTTTCTTCTGTGTATAATTTACTGTGCAACTTAAACTCTGGACCTGTTTAATGGTCCTAACAGCAGAGTTTCTAGGCCAACAACTAAATCAGCTGCCGCATTCCACATTTGCAGACAGACCTTATGATTTACAAAATTTAATAAGCTGCCCCCTCATGACATTTTTTCAAAGACAGAGCTTTTACCATAGGAGCCAAGAAGGTTTTCAAAGTTACAAATACCCATCGGTATAATGAAACTTTAGGTAGTTTGGTTGATTTTCTTTTTTGGTGAAAAAGTATATCAACAGTCTCCAAGTATTGCTAATTCATTGGCAATGAATAAATTCCAGAGAGGTCCACTGGCTGGCCATGGTAATACATCAGTGACTTTTCCGACATCGTTCTATGGCAGTGATATTTCTTGGGTAGCAATGCACTAAGCTGCTGGAAGCTGGAGGCAGGCACAGGGAGGGAGGACTTACACTATCTCCCTTGTAGCCTACTTCTTTTTAAATGGGGGTTGCATGAAGCCAAGGTTCTCTGTTTCACCCAGACATGCCTTTTCAATGTTAAATTCCCACTACATTTTTAAGCAATTTTTTTTTTCTAGTATTTATTTCTATTCAAAGTATCATTAACAAATTATATGTCTTTTAATTAAAAAGACTAATATACCAAACATCCAAGGTGACTTGTAATGTTGATAGATTTTGTTTGCATACACTAGTTTACCATATGTATCTATTGAATATCTGTTTGGAATAAGGAAAAAAATTAAATTTTAATTTTCCACTGAAATTTGGAATTTGTGAAGATGATCACAGAATATTCTTTAAGAACTTCAGTATTTCAGGCAGGTTGAAAATCTTTAAATAGTTTATCACCTTAATATGCCATCAGAATTCATTAGGTGTAAACTCAACCTGCTGTAATTACAGACCCAGTGCCCAACTTCAGGGATCTTTACTCTCTCATTCTGTCTTCATTTATGTTTCTTCCTCTCAGATCTTGTCTAACATTTAGGGTACAATTTCCCAAAATTTCCTACAGCCAGGAAAGAACTCTCTGTTAACAGTAGCATTTCTTAGTGTAATAGATACTAAACTCCATATTAAATATTT
The DNA here is from genome assembly GCA_026546715.1 of Gallinago undulata. Classification (NCBI taxonomy): domain Eukaryota; kingdom Metazoa; phylum Chordata; class Aves; order Charadriiformes; family Scolopacidae; genus Gallinago; species Gallinago undulata. The sequence continues at coordinate 170,551,648 of JAOTQQ010000001.1, forward strand.
GGTACAAGACAAATGGAGTAAAAATACTTTGATGCAATTCTTCCACCCTCTTCAGTTGTAAGGCAATTAGGTTATCTAAGGAGACTTTGGTCTAGTAAAGCAGTACTCTCCTCCTTGGATTAAAACAGTCTGAAAAGTAATTTCCTTCTCAATATAAAGGTGAATATTGGTAAAATAAGGAAGCTATTCTTTGAAATTTAAATTTAAAAAAAAAAAAAGAATTAAAAGTCTTTTGCAGTGGAAACTATTTGCATTTTGACAAAACCCACAAGCTCTCTAGTCCTACTTTTCCTGAATTCACTACTTTTTAATGTTTGTGTTGCTCAGTGTAGTTATTACACTAGCCTGTTTACATGTGTATTGCATACCAGAGAAATCTGGAAAAAGTCATGTCCCTCCGATTTTCTCTTAAAATGTAGAAAAATCTGATTGTGCACTTGGAACTGACAAATATAGGAAAATACTGTTTGCTTCTCCAGCAACTTCGAGACATGAAACTCCTCATGGACGTAACCCAGAGACACTTGTCTTCCGTTGCAGGGTACTGTTCCTGTTGAGGCTACTTGTATTTTGGTGTCTGTCATTGTTTAAACTTAATCACTCTTCCTCTTAAAGATAGTTTTCCTAGTGCAAAAATAGCTAGTCCTTCCAAATCTTTAAATCAGTTTGTCTTCTGTGTCCTGTTTCCTGTCTTCCATTGTTCCATCCCTTCTCTTCCCCACACCCACCTCCTCCAGCTTTCCCCATTACATGAATCACTTTCAAGTAAATTGTTCCTACTGTTTTTCACTCAGCCTAGCCCTGAGGGAATATTACCCCTATTAGAAATGTACACATTTTACAGAGCTGTTTGGGAAGAATGGCTTAAATGTGATGATAAATATGAGAAAATAGACATGTTTTTACCACAACCTGCCTGCAGTATTTTCTTTCCATTGTAGGGAATTTTCATGGATATACAGCTAGGCAAATTGCAATCACTGGCATTTTTTCCACCCTAGAAGTGTATTCCAAATGAAAATTATTGTTGTCATTGTTATTGTTCTTAATATTATTAGGAGAAAAAACTTTTAATATTTTTATTCACAATTTGAGTAAAAACCTAAAAGTGCTTTGTTTCTATTGCAGCAGAACTCCCCTTTTTATTTCACTGTTTTACTATTTAGCATTATAAATATACAAGATCTGTGTGGGACAGCTTTTAAGGTCAAGCAGAAAGGAAGATTTTCTTTTCCAAACATCTGTCAACAAACACATGGAAGAGAAGACAGCAGTAGCATAATTTATTGTGCTTTCACTGGGTGAAAAATGTTCTTTGGACACTATGTCATGACATGTACTTTAAATAAAGCTTTTCTCAGGTGCTTTATCTTACGCTGTATGGCTTTGCTTCTCTTACACTAATATTTTTTTTGTTGTTGTTGTTTCCTTATTGTTTAAGGCTACAAGTATGTCAGAAATGGCTCAGACACTATTTAGTTTTCTGGCATTCAGGGTTGATTGTGATAGGAATGAGCAGTTGCTACTCTGCAGATGGCAGGAGAACTAGTTCCAGGTTTCAGTGAACCTAGAGGTCATCAATGACTGTGCTGGAACACAACTAGCCAGTGATTAAGCAGCAGGTTTGACAGGGGTAGCTGTGGTGAAACCTGTGGGTTTGACGCATGTCCTTTTCCAGCAGGGGCTGCTGCAGAGCAGTGGTAACTCCGCATCCCTAAGGGACTTGAAAATTATTTACAACTCCTTCCTTTCGTCCCCCCAGTTTGCATTTAACATAAACATATCATAAAGCTGTTGGTTCTGTAGAGTCAGAAAAAGGAGAAAGTCACTGAAGAATATTAAATCTGGACTGAGAAAATACAAATGCTCTTGGATTCTTCAGTAAAATATGCCTCAGCTCTACTGGAATTATCTCCTTGGATAGGAAAGAAATGCAAATGTAAGATGTAAAAGCATAAAATCCTAATAATTTCAAAACAACATATCTGTAAGGAGGCAAAATGCTACAAAGCTTTCAGCTTAGTATGGAAACTTCCACAGTAACCATAACCAGTGCAATGTGCAAGGTTCAAAGCCCCAACCAGATCACCTAACAAACACACCATGAACCCAGGAATCCAGTGGAAACCAAAAGTATTCTGAAGCTGAAGTCTTTAAAGGCACAAAGTTTATAAGGAGAGATCTCTTTTCAGGCCAGATTACAGAGTCAAAAAAATGTAGGTATGGTTCCAGGCACAAAGTCCACTCAATGAGTTAGACATAGGCTTTTTCCAACTTTACTGCAAGATGTAAGATATATGCCTTCTCCCAATTAGCCTTGATTAAGAGCTCTCTCTTCTCAGATAAGGGTTTTATGATTAGATTACAACATCTGAGTTATTGTCTGTAAATTACCTTTGTAAAATTAAAGACCTCCAGAGAGGAATTCACCTAATCGAAAGGAGATATCTAGGGTAGGTCAGGTGGATGACCTCTGGAGGCTTTTTCTCACCCTTAACTATAAAGAAAGCTGGATAAACCTCAGATCTTTGCATTCTGTATGTTATGATGATATGGATTCTGATCCTTGTGTCTCTTACATGCTTAAGCCACTACAGCTGCAGCATTGCTACCTAGTATTTTGTTATAAATAACGCATCTTAAAGAATTTTATGAGATCTCAAAAAAATGTTTCTGCTGTCTGCTCACACTGCAGGTTTCACATATAGCAGTTTGGTTACATTGCCAATGTCTCACTTATTGAAAAAAAATTATATGATCATATTGCTCCCTATTTTTACTTGTCTTCTGAAAGAAAATAATGGATTGTGGTGCCAGAGGAACCTACCTACTAATATAGAAAATTGTGAGATATCACCACCATACAAATGGTAGTACAAGCACAAACTTAACTTAATAAATAAATACAAAGTAGCTTGTGAGGTAAAGAAGGTTTGTATTTTTCTGTTGAGACATGAGGGTATACTAGCTCTCCGAAAGAAATAAGACTTTCCTTAAATTGACCATAGCAAATACATTTATCCTTGAATAAAAAAATAAAATAAAATGGTGAGGAAACTATGTTTTCAGAGATGATTAAGAACCCTGTGCAGACAAACTAGTAATAGAAACATACATGTTATACACAGCAATTGAGGCACAAGGCATCGGTTTAGATGTAAGGATAAATATAAGAAAGTAAATTGAAGAAAATTGTTGTATTGTCTTTATATAACTGCTTTTCTGTGCATTATTGCTTAGACTTCAGACATCGAGACTCATCTGTCAACTAATTTCACTAATTTTAATTCTTTCACAAACTTGTTGAAAAAAAATATTGTTAGCCATCTCTAATGAATATGATATATCTTTTCCACTTCAGGCTGAACCAAATACAGTTTTCATACTATTAGTGATATTTCCCAGCTATCTTTCTTACATTGTTCTCACCTGTTATTTGTTGATGAATTATGAAAAAGGGAAAAAAGGAACACCCAGGGAACTATAGGCTGGTCAGTCTCACTTCTGTGCCCAGCAAGGACATTAAGCAAATCCTACTGGAAACTCAGCTAAGGAACATGATAAATAAGGAGTTGATTGGTGACAGCCAACATGGCTTCACTAAGAGTGAATTGTGCCTGACAAATTTGGTGGCTTTCTACAATGGAGTTACAGCATTGGTGGGAAGAACCAATGCTGTGGACAGTGACATCATCTGTCCAGACTCGTGCAAAGCATTTGACACTGTCCCACATGACATCCTGGTCTCTAAATTTGAGAGACATGGATTTGATGGATGGACCACTCAGTGGGTAAGGAACTGCCTGGATGGCCGCACTCAAAGAACTGTGGTAAATCAAACAATGTCCACGTGGCAACCATTGATGAGAGGTGTTCCTCTGGGACTGGTACTATGACCGATGCCATTTAACGTCTTTGTTGGTGTCATGGTCAGAGACATTGAGTATGCTCTCAAGAAGTTTGCTGACAACACCAAGCTGTGTGATGCAGTTGACACCCTGCAGAGAAGGGATGTCATCGAGAGTGACCTGAACAGGTTTGAGAGGTGGACCTGTGAAAACCTCATGAAGTTAAAGGCGGCTAAATGTAAGCTCTTACACATGGGTCAGGGCAATCCCAAGCACAAATACATGCTGGGAGGAGCATGGATTGAGAGCAGCCCTGAGGAGAAGGACTTGGGGGTATTGCTTGTGAATATGATCCAGTAACATGCGCTTGCAGCCCAGAAAGCCAACAGCATCTTGGGATGCATCAAAAGAAGTGTGGCCAGCAAGGTGAGGAAGGGAATTGTGACCCTCTGCTCCCATGAGACCTCACCTAAGTATTGCATTCGGTTCTGGAACCCCCAACATAAGGACACGGACCTGTTGGAGTGAGTCCAGAGGAGGGCCATGAAGATGATCAGAGAGTTGGACCACCTTCCTATGAAGACAGGCTGAGAAAGTTGGGGTTGTTCAGTCTGCAGAAGGCTCCAGGGAGACCTCACAGCAGCCTTCCAATACCTAGAGTGGCCTAGAGGAGAGATGGGAAAGGACTCTTTATCAGGGACTGTAGTGATAGGACAAGGGATAATGTTTTTAAACTGAAAGAGGGTAGATATATATTAGATACTAGAAATAAATTCTTTACTGTGAGAGTGGTGAGACACTGGAACAGTTTTCCCAGAGAAGTTGTGGATGCCCCATCCCTGGAAGTGTTCAAGGTCAGGCTGGATGGGGTTTTGAGCAACCTGGTCTAGTGGGAGGTATCCCTGCCCATGGCAGGGGTTTGGAGCTTGATGGTCTTTAAGGTCCCTTACAGCCTAAACCGTTCTATGATTCTGTGACTTTATTGAAATAAGAAGAGGCTCTTTAATTATTGCATAAAGTGGATTTTTTGCATTTCAAGCTGAAGAAGTTCCGTATGTACTACGTGATTGTCTTTGGAAACCTAAAGAATTCAGATCTGATATTTAACTGACTTTTATCCTACTAGAGACTGTCAGCTTTATCCCCTTCTTCCAGTGATTGGGTTGCTGGCTATAGTTTGTAAAGTAAGATCCAATTATCTAGAGCAACTGTATATCTAATCAGGAAAAGGAGTGTCAGATTTCTTTTTTATCAAATGTGACTTCAATCTAAAGTGACTTCAGTGTCTTGATTAATTGTAAATAAAATCTTATGTGGAAGTATGTAATTTTGCATTACTTTTGAAAAAAAATTAGATATTACGAGTGGATGTAATTTATGGCCTGGAAGAGCGAGAATTTCCTGAATAGTCTGTAGTTCAGTGCCTGTGCATTTCATTTGAACTGTGGAAGAGTCAGCTGCAGACCTCTGATTTAGATCTGTTGCCAGACTTAGTTTCTCAGTTTCTTCTGTAAAGATTTTTGAGTGAATAATGAAGTATTCAGGGAACCACATTGGCCCAGATTTCATTCTTTTTGATTTTAGGCACTTAACCAAAATGTCAATACTAACAATTTCTTATTTAATAGTCCCTTTTCTGGTGATGTTTCTACTGTGGCATAAAGACTTCAAAAAGAATATTCAGTTCTCTTAAAGTCCAAAGTTTTTTTCTGGAAATCGTTTGCTCATTATTGAGTAGATAGGTAGGATGGGATTGTGCTTACCTTTATAAAAATTGAACATGTCTGTGAAGTGTACAACCTGACATCAGAATATTGTCTATTCTGTGATTTAAATCCCAGTTGCTTCCTAAAGCACAGCAAAAAGTAAGTAGTTGAACATAAAAACTTATTTTTTAGACTTCTCAACTGTTTATGTTGAGTTGTGTGATGTTATTTAGTTTTCTAGCCATCTACATGAGATTGGAAATAATGAAAAGCACAATTTTTGATACTGTTTTTATTAGATATGCAAGAACAGCTTTTTAAGGATGGCTCATCTTTTATTTATGTCATCAGAAAAGTAGCCAGACTTGTGAAGAGTTCAGCAGTGAACGTCTGAGCTTTAAGAGAAAAATCTGTACATAATGCAGCTCTGGAAATAATGTTACAATTAGAGTCACGCACTAACTTCAAAATATGGCTTGTAATATATTGCAATAAAGGCTTAATAAGTCTGAATGAGGCCTACCCTACTCAGATCAATGTTTGTTTTGATATGTAAGTTTTGCCACTGAATTCACTAAGGTAAGGATTGTACCTATCATCTTTTGTTATACTTAAATCACAAGAATTTCTCTATGATGCTTGATGACACAGAAATATTCAGTCAATGGGATATCAAGATCTTTCTTCCAGCACACCACTTACAAATCTTTAGTAGAGGTGGTGTGTAAATATCCTACAGTTTTTTCATATGTTAGACACACACACTCTTTACTCGTTCAGACGTCATCTTCCTTGGAGGAGGTTCCTGAAAAAAACATGCAAAAGATATGTTAAAAAAGATCAATGACAAAATGTCACTGAGAATTGAACTCATGTACAGATCCTTAGAGTGGCAGAATATAAAGTGAAAGTGATGCTGTCACTCCGCTTTTATCTCTTTGATCCCATGTTCAAGACTAGCATAGGCCTGCAGCAGTGCTTAAACTGTAACTCTGTTACAAGAGCAGCTATTGACTTTGGCATTATTGAGAACCTAATACCATTTATTGAAGTCGGGTATTACTGATTTTTAACACTGGCAAGATTTCTGTAAGTGCAGATCTAGTAAAGGCTTCATTTTTATTTCTCAGGAACTTCCCCTCATTCTCAAAACAACAACAAGAAAAAGCCTCACAAAAATGAAAACAAAAACCTCACCGTACAACTGTGCAAATAGTATACATAAGATTTTGTAACAACCATGATGGAGAAGTGGAAAACATATTCATATTTTCTCCTGTATATTCATAACATGACTGGAAAGAGCACAGATAAATAATGCTATTGACCTTCTGATGTATGGAGATACTCTTCCTATCACACTGTCTGCAAGTGTGTATTTTTAAAGAAAATCTATTTTAAAAATTTTTGGTTTTATTTTTTTAAAAAAACTTATTAAAAATAAAATGGATTGATTACTAAATATATAGACTGGTTTTTCAGAGAACTTTGCTCTCTCTTCTGCGGTTATAAATTATGTCTATGATTTGGTTTCTAGTATATAGACTGGTTTTTCAGAGAACTTTGCTCTCTCTTCTGCGGTTATAAATTATGTCTATGATTTGGTTTCTAGGTCAGCTTCAAGTCAGTGGTAATACTCAAGTGTTAACATGAACCCATATCTTAAGTTCAGGAGAAACAAACTGCCAAGTTTTGACTTGCGGGATTTATCCTTTAACAGAAATTAACCTGAAGTTAACACATCATGGTGTGGTGGTCTTGCCAAGACATCAGAACACCACATGCTGGAGTCAAATTTTGCCTCATACAGGGCTGGATTCCCAAGCCATGCGGGGAAACCCAGACAAATTTCTGACTTTTTCCTAATCCTGCTGTAGTTTGAAATGAAATTTCCAATCATGTATTTGTGAGCTGAAAGCATGCGGTACTTTCCTGTCACATTTTTCTGTGAATTGTCTGCGATCAGCTTCCAATTTTATGCACCTCAAGTATTCCTGCTTAAGAAGCAACAAAGCAGAAATCTCTCACCATTCAGAGGCACAGCTTTCCAAATTGTGGTTATATGTCTGCTTCTAATGCATTGGAGGGGAAAGCCAGTGACTTGGGTTTTTACGTATAAGAAATACCACATACAAGATGAATGACTAAACATGTGATAGCTATGAGATGTCCTGTGAAACTTGAGTGATCTTTTAAGAAATATGTGTTTGACTCGTTTTCTGCTCAGTGCTGGATTTACTGTTTCTATTTATTTTCTATGCCTCATATTGTTAGGTTATAAAATGCAGTGGAATAGCATGGCTTGACTGAAACAATGAGAACTTCTGAAATTTCATCATATATCTCAAGTATTTCCTCTTTTTGATCAAATTTAGCATGGGAAAACACATATGTTCTCAGGATACTGCACTTTTAAAATATATATATTTCTCCATATAACAGGGAAGTAAAAGTAGCATAAGCGGTAGTCTACACAGACACGCACAGAGATGCATATATATTCCACTCTGTAGTTTATATATGTGTACTGTAGAAAGGAAAACTGAAAATCACCATTCACTTAAAATGTCATAGTCTGGAGTATGCCTGACTTGTGCTGTCAGTATGGGAAATGAATTCAAATAATAGGTGCCATTACTGTAGCATGAAACTATTAGTTAAAGTTCACAGTGCTTGCCTAAACCATTTAAACCTTTATTAGAAAAAAAATGAAAATTTGAAATTGTTCTTTCTTTTCTTCCCTAATTTGAGCAGGGGCTCAAAGTTTAACTAAAAGCATCTGGAAGTAAGTAAGTTCCACTGCTGTCCTCCTGGTTCAAGTTCCAAAGAACAGAAGGAAAAACTCCCTGTACATGGTGCTAACTAGTACCATGGGGGTGTCAAACTTGACTTGAAATGGATTGATGTGTCATTATTCCTCCCATTCTTGCTTCTTTTTTAATGATCTGCACCTGAGCTCCGGTGTGTATTTTGTGACACTTATTAACAATCTACAGGTCTGAGAAAACTGTTGTTTATCCATCCCTCACCTGTGAAAACCTTAACAAGACAAGACATGAAGCAGTGTCTGGTGCCAGCTGAAGGTCACGGATAGAGTGAAGAAGCATCTGACATCTGTCTCTCATGGTGGGCATCGTACCAGTGGTTCACTGAAAGCAGCAGCCTGTGCGATCTCACACCATTAATATCAATGGGACCTGAGTACCTACATTCGTTCCTCGGTTCCAGGAGTGGAAGTATGGAGCTATTAGTGCACCTCACTCACATCCTAGATAAGAATGTTGAAATAGTTCCACATGGCAGATGAACAAAAGAAGTCATTAGGCTTATTCTTGTCCACATGTACTCAAGGGCCTGTGGCAACTGCCCTTGCTATTTTAAATCAAGACTGAGAGATTCAAGGCTACTGATTTACTGAGTTTCAATCAACCTGGATTCATCTTTTCTTCCTCTTTTTTTTTTTTTCTTTTGAGGGGCTGCTTCAGAACAACTAAGTCTCATTGACTAAAACAGTTACTTTGATTTCCAACCCTGCAGTGTTTTCACAATAGGCTAGTACTAATGGCGTTTGCGTTTTGGAAAAAAATGGCATACATATTCAATGAGGAGTTTCTTAGGATGGGATAGATGCCTTACATGTAATAGTTTTAAATAAGCCTTTATCTCCTTCTTTGTGTTTATGAGTGAATACTGTGAGTGAAAATATGCACTTATTTGTGAATACTCATGTGTGTGTGAATTTTCTGTGGAGACATATAGAAAAGAAAATATCCATGCAACTATCATAGAACATATGTCTATATGTATATATTAGTGAACAGAAATTGATCTCTTACTGAAGTACACATAAAATAGTTTTGCAGGGCTACGTACAAAAGTGATATCTCCTTTCCCTTTCTGTCTCACCCCCTTCCCCTTCCCCTTCATCATCCCCTTCCCCTTCCTTTCCTCCCTTCCTCCCATGCATCCTCCCCTTGCTTTCCCCTCTCACCTCCCCTTCCCTTCCTCCCTTCTTCCCTCTCCCCCCACTCACTCCCACACTCTCAGTCTCCCTTTCCTCTTCCAGTGTCACTCTCCCCTTCCCTTCTCACTCCTTTTCTTCCCTCCTTCTTTTCCTTCTTTCCCTTCTTCCTTTTTTTTTTTTTTTTTCCCTATGTAGTGGCTTGCTTTCTTTTTTTTCTGCTAGTAACATTTTCTTTCTTTTGCAAATCATTCAGACACTTCAGCCCATGCTGGGCTGGCACAGTCACTAACAGCTTCTTGAAAATCTTTTCCATTTCTTGTACAGCACATGAAATGATGCCGTTCAGCAGACAGACAGTGGAAGCAAGGTGTTCAGCCCTTTCAATTTTTATTTATGGCAATGGGGAGAATATTGCTGGAGGTACTAAGAACAGGCTTACTTTCTGAAAGAGCCAAATTTGTCTGAATTGTCTCTGGATGGAAAACTATCTGTCCCAATAGTCAGTGGAAAAGGCTCTCTTGATCTCCCTTTATCTTTTATTTTGAATTATAAGTATGTTTTGTGAATGGTTAAACAGCTTCAATATTAATCTCATTAGTAAAAGACCCTCCTCACCCAGGACTCACTGAAAATGGCAGAAATACATTCACAAATTTGAGTAGAATTTAGTTCTGACGCTAATGAATGTCCCACTTGCTTAGCCTTTTCATAAGTCAAACAAACAAAAAATAATGTTAAACACTTAGATCAAAAATAAATACCAGTTGTATTCTGAAGTCTTTTTCTCAGCAGTTCCCATTGATGCAGGCTATAGAGGGCTCTGGATTATGACATTCTTTTATTGTCTTGTTCCTTTTGAAGCAAACTCCAAATCATTGTTTTGTTTTGTTTTGTTTTGGGGGCTCACAAGCTCTTAAAACAAACTCACAATGTCTTGCAAGTTAAAATGGTGCTCGTAAGTAAGTGCCGTAGTGGGCAATAAATAAGAAAGATAAGCATTCTGTAGCCAGGTTATAGTAGAACAAAAAGCAAAAAAAGAGCCTGCTGCATTCTTTCTAAACAAACAAAAAAAGCATAATTGGAAAAAATCATTTTTATGTTCTCTTACATTAGATGGGACCACTGAGTGAAACATTCACTGATGAATTACTCCTCTAATCTGTGGAGGAAAAACAGCTACTGGCTAATTAAAGAGTCCTGGAACAGAGCCATGAGAACTAAATGGCTAAAAATGAAAACAGGCAAACATTTGAAGAGTATTCTACAGAACACAGATCTTTCAACACCTCCCCCTTTTCCATGGCTAATTCATTGTCATGGAAACTGAATTTATCAAAATGTTCTTGTTCACTCCTAGTGACCCAGTGAGTCGACTTACAGAGCTGGTGAAAGGTAACTCAGGCTGAAGCAATTTTTACAAATGATATGCAGCAGTTCATAAATCGGTAAATTTTGAATGGTACCATTGTGCTTCCCGAATAGTTTCCCCTAGTGTCAAAAGACTCTTTTTCTCTGAAAGCTAGAAGTGTCTGAAACCCTTACTAATAAGTTAGCATGGGAGGCATGTATGAGTTTAGCTCCTTTCTTCCCCTCTGCTCTCCTTTAATTTGTTTTTCTTTTTACCCTGTGAATTTATGCTAAAATCCTGTTATTTGTGTCTTTTATTTACTTCATGCATTTTCCACAGCATTTTCCTTTGCTGATCTGTAGCCCAAGGATGCAAAAATCCTTCATCACCTCATCACAAACATCTCTTCTTATCTGTTGCTGAAGGTAGGTGTTGACTATCAAGTGTAATACACAATGACTACTGTATGCAACCATCTTTGCCAAATCTGAAATAACCCTGTAACTCTAAGTGCTTTCATCCTGTCTCAGAAGGTGGGGTTGCTTGTATTTCTTCATCGTACAGGAAAATTGTCATATAATTATTTTGAAGGTTTTTCAGCTTCCATGTCACTGCCAAATTCTGTCAAGGTTGATTTTTACTTTATTTTATGTTAGCAATTAGTGACTTGTTGTCATGGAAACCACACTTCACATGATTCTTGAACTTAAATGGCTGAATGTGATCATACAGCAGCCCTTCCTTCTTTAGCCTCAGTAGTTAAGTCTTGCTTTGTGTGTGTGTATCATCTTGATTACAGAATCACATAAAATAATAACAGAAGGTTACATCAATTAAAATAGAGTATTCAATAATTTATTTTTTAATTAAAGCTCTTCCTTTTCCTATTGCTGTAACCTTTCAAGTGTTAAAGCAGGCATAAGAGCTAATCATTTGTATGAAAGATCTTTTCTAATTAGCAGTTTGTGAAACAATAATGAAGGAAAACCAAAAATGGGGATTTCAAATATTTTTGCTTTTAAGCTTAATGCAAAGAATGAAAACAAAAACACTTTAGAGAAAATAGTTTCTAGGGGATAAGTCTGTGTCTGAGGTTATAGATGGTGTGTATTTATGTAGACAGAAGGGGAGGCATTCAGTTCAGCTTTTTGTCGGTAAACAGATGAAATGACTCAGGACATAAGAATCATAGGACATGTCCCAATATACCATGAATAACAGACACATCTGAACTTGGTCATCCACCAAGTATGTCGTATCTGTGAATCAAAATCTTAAAACTTTACTTCAGAGGCTACAGTTTTCAATAACAATCACATTACTTTTTTTTTTTTTTTATGTGAGTGATGTCTCCACCGTTTAGAAATATTCCAGAAATATTCCTGCATCATTAATATTTGTTTCTATTGATGATTTTTTAGATTATATTGCTGTAATAATAGTGGCAGAGTAAGCTGGACAGACCAATATAAAGACCTGTGTGGAGTCTCCTATTCCAGAGTATGATACTGTTTTGGGTTTGGTTAATCCACTTCCAAAATATCTGGGTATTTTAATTTATAACTATGTGTATGTGGGTATACACATGTGTGTGCTTATACACGTGTGTGAATTTATATACACATTTTATTTCAAAAAACAGTTCCACATGCAAGAGTTATGCAGATATGACTACAGTATTTTAAATTCACAGCATGTACCATTTTAATTTCATTGTCTAGATAAATGGTTCATGTGGTTGCATGTTCATGTCTCTCTCTGTCTGATTCTTGAAAAATGCTGAATGGCCTGTAATCAATAAGAGTTCAAGGTACTTGAACCTCATAGGAAATGACACGAATCAGCCCTGGGCACATGAAATTATAAATGTCACTCTAATGAATGCTAACCAGGAGACATGGTGATTTTTGAAGACTTTCCTGGTGCTCGAAGCATGAGAAGGCTCAGTCTTGAAAGGACACTGTACTTTTGATTAAACTTTTCAAAAGTCTGTTTGGAATATTAGAACTAAACTAAAATATTGGTTAGGTAGCTATCAGAGAGAAATGTAGTTCAAAGGCACAATAAGAAAATTTCTTCCCTGAGGTAACTCAGCTGAATTCAATGTTATTTTCCCTTATATCTCCTCCCATGTATTGCAGACTCATTAATTGGACTCATTAAAGATAGCTGTTTGCTTTCAGTGGTATAAAAGCAAATATATTAAGATTTCAGGATGCTTTTGCTGTATTCAGAGGTTGCCTACAAAGAAGCAATTCTGAAGTAGAAAAGCAATTTTAGTGGAAAAGTAGTAACTTTTTTATTCGGTACGCTGTATTAACATCAAGCATTTGACTGAGTACATCCTTGAAAAAAAAGGGAAGAAAAAAAAGGGTAAAATTATCAATGTCTTGTACTCGTGGTAGTAAATATATCTGCCAGAAGGTAACACAGTTATGAAGTTTAACATATTTACTGGATGTTTTTATTAACCATTAAGAGAATAGGTGCATATTTCAGTATTTGTTGTATGTTTCTGTGCTCACTCAAGTACTATGACATCAAAATAATTACTCTGAAAACCATGAAAGCAGTGTGAGGCCATAATTTGCCTTGTATTTAGATGCATTGTTATCAGACTAAATATGGCATTTTCTGGTAAATTGTGAATTTAGGCTTTTTTAACTCTTCCCCTTTGTTAATGCGTATGGTTACTCTCGGTTCATATGTCCTTAGAATTGCTTCAAATGTATCTTTGCAACACTAACTTCTAAAATTTCTTAGGAGTACAGTCTATACTTAAAACTTCTAAAAACACAAATCTAGTATCAATAATGAAATTAGCCCTGTGATAGCTATAACATATATAGAATATTTCTGGAACACGTCAAATATATGTTTTGGGTGTACTTTCTATTGTCTGAAAGAGTTGTGTTAAATGAACACTTCTTAGAAATTGTACTCTGTATTTTTTCTCCCAAATATGTGAAATTTTATCTTCTGTTTCATAAAAAATGCAGAGAATAAAAAGGATCAACTTACTAATTAACTTTATAATAGAATGAAACATTTGACTTTGCATATGTATTCCCCAGAACTATTGCTCTATTACAGCAATTTTTAAGAAAATACTATGAAAATAAAAATGCAGAATAATATTCTTCAATATGCATTCTAGGCAAAAAAATACTCCTTAGAATAAGATGTAAATGTGATTTCAAAATAAGAAGCTACAAACAAGCTGATTTTCTTCGTTGTATGGGATTTCTTGGGGTATTATTTCAGTCTTGTAATCTGTTTAACATTTTTGTACTTGGAAAGACAATAGAATATGACAGGTTCTTTGACAGTTTGCTAACACAAATTAACCTCATTTATAGGAAAACTAACTCTGTGTGAACATCTACTTTTGCAGTGCTTTGTAAGACAATCTCTAAATTGCTGACTTTCTGGGAGGTCTGCTTCCTAAATTTTAGGTATTCTGCTGAGTAAAAGCACTTATAATATAACATATATCTTATCATAGGTTTGCATATGGATGACTTTATAGTATTTGTAGGGGAAAAGAAATTACAAAGACATGTTTGATACCTTCTTTCAAGGTAATAAAAATTCTTAGTGTTGCACCTGTAAAACACTATTGCTTTCCATAGGGTTTCACTGGGGTAAAAGGGAGGGGTACTTGGCTATGGTTTATTCTTTAATTCATAAAGAAACTATTCAAATCAAGATTAATAGCAAATATTTAATGACAGTATTTTATCACACAGAAATAATGTTAGCCTAAGGGATATGTTTAGGTTTCTATTTGTTTCTTTATTACTACCTAGTCTGACAAACGAGTAATGGTCATTCTCTAGGAACATGGAGGAGAATACAGGAGAATCTGATTTCAGTGTAATCCCCTTACAAAATGATGGTAACCAAAATAACTATTAGACCTCTGATTTTGCCAAATTTCACAGTGATTGTCATTTGGAATTATTTTATAATTAGGTGAGAGGTAATATAAGAACTGGGTGAGGATGATGAAGAATATTTATGAAACAAAATCAAACACAAATTAATTTTTTTCAAAGAAAATTTACAAATGAAAAGCTCCTAGGATCCTGTCTATTCACCTTCTAAAAGCATGTATATTTTCCCTTTCAGTTTAAGATATACTGTTGAGTAAAGTTTTCACATAGATAAACAACAGAATAAAATAAAAAATGCTATAAAAAAGCCCATGTTGCCTCATCAATAGTTATTTTGCTGTGTAGAACTCACAGTGTTGAAGGAACAACCAAGAAACTTTCATTGGGAGGGAACAAGAGGCAAATGGCATTTTTTAGTCTGAAATTTGCAAAGACAAAAAGCTATATCTTTACAGAGAAGATATACTTTGTGGATTTAATAAATAAATAAACAAATAAAAGTCTGGCTGCTTCTTTAGTACTCTAAGCCTGGACTGAAAATTTTCACTTTAGGCTACCTTTTCTGAAAGTCTTTGCTATCAGTTGTATTTGTTCTGGATGACCTACATTTATGGTGATAAAACCTTTAATGTATAATCATATCATCATATTTTCTGTACATGCCATATATGTTAGAAGTAAACTATTTTAGGTGCGTTTCAAAGCATTAAAGTGTGTTTATGGATTATCTCTTGTAATGTTAATATAAAGTTAGTTCCCTTGGTTACTGTAGGTCCAATTGTGTGCAAGTTTCACAGGGAGCCTTTGAAACCTCTAAATATAGCTTAAAAGAGTTTCTCTATATCTAAAATGTCATGACATTAACATCCAGTATCTTGGGATACTCCAAAGTTAGAAACTGGGAAACCAATCCTTTCCAGTAGCAAAAAGCTCTAATTTCTAGCCTTACAAGTCTTCAAAGAAATGGACTTACCTTCTGACATTTTAGATATAAAAAAAGGTTTTATGAGTCCTGGGCATCCTGTATATTAGAAAATCATATTTTCTGAGTAAAATTTATTGATTTGAAAAGAGAAAAAAGTAATGCTTCCCTGTTATATTTAATTTTAAATAATAATTAAAAAATCCCTGCTGGTTCTTTAAAGGTATTCTGTAGCTCTGATTTTTATAGGAGAGAATCTAGGTCATAAAAGCTTTGCTAATTGATCACAAAGATATACAAATTATCTTATAATCAACTGCATATTTATGAAAAGTGGACATAGGTAGTTCTTTGTGAAACTAGAGTTTGAAGATGCAGATATATTTGCTTTTCATGAGCAGAGAAAGAAGATTTTATTTGCTGCTATTAAGAAGGAAGTTCAATTAAAGGGAAAAATACAGATGTAGTCTGTGCTTAGTTTTTCTTTGACCCAGTGCTCATCAGTGATGATTGTCTATTCTGGACTTTTTTGGTGGTGAGACTGAATCTGCAATTAATTGCAGACATGAATGTGAAAAGAAATTTACTATCTCAGTTCTCTTCAGTAAAGCATTTCATTGAGCTGGATGACAAATCAGTGTCTGAAGTTGTATGTCACGGTCAGACTGCTTTTCCATTTAGGGCCTACTGCGCAGTGACTGAAAAACGGTAGAGTGGTTCAGCTCCATTTGCTGAATAACCTGGAGGTCCTTAGGGGAAAAGGGAAAAAATCTACTGTGTCTCAGAGACTGTTGGTTCTAACCTGAATTCTTGGCATGCAAGTAGTGTGTTTTTCTTGCTTGCAATACCTTGTGTTAAGCCTGGCTTTGATGAGAATGATGGGAATATCAGACGTCTCCCCAGAGTAAGATTTTGCAATACAGCAAAAATAATATGCTGTTATCTGTATGTTTTCACAGGAAATTATATATAAGTTTCTGAGCTGGATCAGTAGTGCTCCTTGATATTGTACATGCCAGTTTACAAAAGAGAACTGGTTTTCTTAACATCGAATCCCAGAATTTCAGAGTTGCCAAAATGTCCCCACTTTTTTTTCTGCCTAGGTACCTTGGAAAAGACTTGTTTTTAAAATGAGAATTTTCACAGATTTGTGAAAATCATATCTTGGATGGAATGGAAAGAACTGAGAGAACAAAATTCAGTAGTTTATGTTAAACATGAAAAGAAGGAAATTCATATTATCCATAAATATATACATATGTTAAAAATTATACATCAAAGGTATAGATCTAGATACATATATTGATTTCTTTAATGTACACCATTTTCAAGAAATTCTGTTTTGTAACTCTAATTGATTACATAGGAAAACAGGACTTTTAATCATCTTATGGCCTAAATGTTTTGTTTGCATCATATCTGACTTACTAATAATCTATACAAATGATCAGCACTAACAGTGATGACTCAGGAAAGACAAACAGTTTCATTGGAGAAAACCTGAAATATTTAAAGACTGAAAACTCAAAAAACATTTGAATTTATGTAACTAGCAACTGCTTGCTAGGTAGTGAAGGCATGCCTAGTTCAATATAACTCAGATGACAGTTGAACTGTTTTATTCTCCTTTTACATTTTCTCTTCCTTTCTCTATTTTCTTATTTCATATTGTCTAGTTTCTAAATGTGAGGTTCTAAACCAGTTATTCTTAGCCATCTAGCCATCTTCTTAGATAAGAATGGATAAAAATTGGGTAGCTTTTTTTTTCTCCAGCATTTTCTTCTCTCTGACAGAAGTTGATCATGATCTGAAGTGAATTTTATCCCTAAAGTAGCTTTATAGAGCAATTCTGAAGTAACCTTCATGTATTGACTTCATTGTTAACAATTATAAAATCTACTTTCACAGTATCTATCATGGTTTATCACAAAGGATCCCTGTTATTCTCTCTAGCCAATGCAATAGACCTGACAGTGCTGTAGTAGTGATGATGTGTGTTTGCATGTAATTGGGGCACGGAAGCATCCTTCACTGGTATTTTCTGTTCCTGGGAGGCCTTGCATAGAGAGAAGATTGATCAAATGGTCTCCTACAGGGGTGCCATTGCTGCAGGCCGGTCATTTAGGGTGGCCAACCAAAACCAAAATTGAGGCAAATAAAATAGAAAAGAACACAGAGGTAGCTAGAGGCAGAAAAAAACTGTCAGTCCATTCTTTTGTTATAGCTGTGCTTCAAGCATCAGCACTTTTAAGAAGCTCCAAAGTGGCCCTAGGACGAAGGTCTGTAATTGGAGGCAAGCAAAGCACAGATGCTAGCTTTTATTAAATATCAACAGAATTTAACAGTGCCAACAGTCCAGCGTTTAAGGAGAAGGAAGTTCCTTTTCTGGGCTAATTTCGTGCCTGGTGTCCTTCAAACCTACTCATCAGATCTGTCATTAAGCTTTGTGTGTCTGACAGAGTCGGGATATCTATAAATCCCTGAATAGCTTTATGCACTTGGGCAATGTATAAATGACCTCTGGCTTATGAGATGCTATAGGCTATCCTGCCTGGCTCCCAGATGGTACAAGTCCCTTGTAGGTCCTGTGTGGTATCTGTCAGCCCTGTGTACACATCTTTACTTCCTTGCAGTATCTCAAAAGTTATTAGACACTTATTTTTAGGGAACTGAATCCTTCCCAAAATGTTTAATGGACTTCTTAAGTGGGGTTGGAACTCGATGGTCTTTAAGGTCCCTTACAACTGAAACGATTCTATGATTCTATGAAGGCATATATCAGAGATGTTGATAACTCTGTGCAGCAAAATGGTAATTTCTCCTGTCTCCTTATCACTTTAAAATTATGAAGTCTTATGGAAAGACTTCAAAATGTTGGGTCAGACTTCTCTGCTCATTGGCACCTTGTAGGTTTTGGTTTTTTTGTTTGTTCTGTTTGTTTGTTTGCTTGCTTGCTTGCTTGCTTTGGTTGGGTTTCTTGTTTGTTTGGTTTTGTTTTATGAAAAGGAAGTGGTTAATTTAATTTAGAGAGGGACATTCTTGTGTCCTGGCATGGCTTCATCCAGCTGCAGAATGGCTATTAGCCATTGGGTAGAGTTATTGCAGCTCTTGGACTTCTCTATAGTCTACCCGGCTGACTACAAATGAGGTTTGAGAATATCTCTAATCTGAGATCTTGGGTCCCCTGACCCTTCACTGCATTCACTGTAAATGGAACAAACCAGTGTCATTTAAAAGTATCAGCCTTGTTTGTTTAGGTTATATCTCTTTCCAGATTGTTTGAATAGTGCTGTGTTGTGCAGATCTTTGTCTAAGATTATACAGGAAGGAATTTTATATAAAGCTAAGTTACTTTGTCTAATGCAGCAAATTACAACACTGAATTGAAAAGTGTTCATGACAATTATTTGGTTTCAAGTTGTTTGTCACTGCACCCACACAGTTCTCTCTTTCTTCAGACTGACCTTTATGCTGAAGGGTGCCAACCTAAAATGGCTTCTCAAGAATCATTATTGAAAAGTGATTGTAAAACTGAAAGGTATTCAGTGCTGACAGCACGCTCCCTCCCTCTTTCATCTCCCCTCCAATCCCCCAACCTGCTACAGGAAAGGCTGGCTGTATAGATAGTCCAAGGAGAGTTGCTTTTCTTTACAATGTTCATGCCAAAAGACAGCACTATTTTTGCCTGAAGTTCCCTTTTATGACATCTACAGATCAGCATAAAGTACCCTGCAAAATTAATTGAATTCTCCAATAATTGTTTTAAAGCCAAATGCCATATAGAGCCTTAAGATATATATGCATTTTCAAATGTCTTTGTAGCCTGGTTTGGGCCATTTACCTTATGAAATCTCAACTTAAGGCTGAGTGCATTAATGAAACTGTGAGTCAATGTACATCTTTCTTTCTTTCCTACTTTTCTTTGTCGATGTTGATGCTTTTGTTTTCTGCTACAGTGAACATGTTTCTTAAGTTTAGTTGATTTGTCCACCTGTTGGTGACAATATGAGCAATGATGGGGGAATAATAGTGGGTAGATATGAAGAGAAAGAAAATCATGTCAAAGAAGATTAGGAAGAAGTATAAAGACACAGCAAATTCAGCCTGATAGTTGTAGGAGATTTAATAGAGCAAGGAAATCAAAGTTTAGTTTTCCAAAGCTTTCTAAACTGGGGACAATAATCCTCTGCAGTGCAATGTACTTGTTCTTGTTGCACAGGTTCTCCGATTCCCCCATACCGAGAGGGTCTGCTGTCATGGATGTTATATTAAAATTAAGGAATGAGCTCACTGCACTACTGCTTAGTATAAAAAATGGACACTTATATCTCCTTCTGCAAACTGAAAGGTGAGACTGGTCAAAACTAGCTTGGATCAAGGAAGCTACAGTGAGGTGGACACTGTGGAATTCAGAGGACTGCAAGGAGATGAGCACCTGCTGCCACATCAAATCAACAGATGTGTTCCTGCAGAGATAAATTCTAAATTAGATCTGAGATATCAAAGAGTTGATTTGGGGAAAAAAACAAAGGAAGGCAGGAAGGCAGGAAGGCAGGAAGGAAGGAAGGAAGGAAGGAGGAAGGAAGGAGGGTAATTTGTGGACAGGAAGAGTTATAGTGTGGAATAGTCCCTGTTATGGTCATATAGCACCCACCAAAGGCAAGGTTTGAATGTACAGAACCAGAAGTTATTTGCTACATTTACATTAATAAGTAATCCAGTCCAATGGGGAAGGATTAGCTGAGCAAAGCAGGTCACGTTGGCATTTATGTCTGCTGAACAAGAAGTCTGGAGTTTTATCTTTGCACTGGATTTATCATGATTTCCTAAACTCAACATCCCTGTATGACTCAAAGCAGTCCAAAGGACCAGCCACATACTTACGTCTGTCATGACGTGGGCACATTTAGTGTATACATACAGTCATACTTTGTGTTTATATTCATGTCAAAGAAATCAACTTTCCAATGACTGAGACTACTCTGAGCTGAATCACATGGTATGATATAGAAAAAAGCACTAGATATAATCATTTCTTAACATCTAATAAATGCATAAAAATTCATAGATGTGTTGTCAATAGTAATAGAACAGGTTCTTCATATATCACAAGTTGTGTGTAATTGTAACTCCAACTTCAATGAATTTATTCCCAATTATACCTGAACAAACGAAAAGACAGTCAAGATCCATTTGAAGAAATTGACCAACAGGGTTAAGAATTACACTCTATGTTCAGTTTTCTGTCATGTGCCTATTCTACCTGAAACAAAGCTGATATTATATAAATGACTTCAGTTATATAAAAGTATTGAATGAATATATACTTTAATTGGGGTTATATTAAACAATTTTTTTTTTAATTTCTCTATCTCATCTGTTTCTATGAATGCATATAGGGTTTCAATACACTCTTTTTTATTAGTAATGAATTAAATTACTCATTTGAAACAACCACAACTAGCTATGTGGTGCTAGTACTGTTAAATCATAGATGTTTCTGAAGAGTAAGTGGTAATATTATAGATTAATTCTTTTTATTTATTAATTTAGCAATTTTATTTTCAATGCAGTATGTTTCTCATATATTTTGCATTCTAGATTTTCTTTTATTATGCCATTTCTCTCTTCTTTTTAAAACACCACTAATTCACCTCAGTGCAGCAATAATGAGTAACTGGGAAGGAGTTTGGAAGGCGAGAGAGGGAAAAAGAGAGCTATTGAAGTAAATGAAGCATTACCCATGACTGCAGCACACGCCAGTGTCTGTTCCTGTACTAGCGTCATATCCCCTCTTCCGAGCATTAGAAGGATAGCTCATTTCCCAGAGCATTCCATGCTCAAGGGCAATAGTTACCTTCACCACAGAGAGAATTAACACTGGCTGGTATAATTTTGGAAATATGTGGCAATTACTTGCAGCAGAATGTTGGATCTCAGAATCCCTTAATGAAGAATGACAAAGAGCTGAGCTCAGAAATGGTGGCCCAGAGCTGCTAGGTTCACTGTTCTACACCGTTAATTTGCTGAATCTCCATGCAGATCATCTTCTTTCTTTTTCTGTTTTCCTCCTCCTTTCCATCTGTCTTTATGATCTGATCAACTTAGCAAGTCAGCTGCATTGTTCTTCTTGTCCTTTTGCATTGAGTTGACCTGTGATTGTGTTTGCCTCATTTTATTGACTCGTGATAACTTTAAAAGAATGAAAATGTTTAAATGAAATACATTGTATTGTTACCTTTCAGAAGCGTGCACTCTTCCTTCTTTTTCTTGGAAGTTCCTAGGATACTTGCCTTTGGTTTGTTTCATTTTCCCCTCTATAATTCACAATTAAAATTTATTGTACTTTGAAGGTCTTAAGGATGTATGCATAAGCGTAAACTCCTGCAACTAACCATATATTTACACTGCTGGGGGTAGCATAAAAGATAGACCCCATTTGTGATAAAATAAAAAAAAAAAATAAGGTTAAAGCTCACTTCTAAATACATGAACTCTCTAATGGCATTTATTTTCAAACTGATTCACAGCAAATATTAAGACTGAAGCTGATGCCTGTCTCTCTGGATAAGTTTCATTTTTACATACTGTTATGAAGATAGCTTAAACTGAAAAAAAAGTGCTCGAAGGAATGTCTGAGAAATACCATAGATGAATAGCTACACTGCTTTGAATGGATGGTTGCTTGACACTAGTGCTTTTCTTTCGGAAGGGATCGTAGAGACTCTTCTGTTTGAAACACTTGTGATTAGATATTATATTATCATAAGCATGTTGGTGTCTCAGGCATACAAATTTCATTGAGCTAGGGACGCTGTGCAGAATGGCTTGCAGCTGGACTTTATGTCACTGATCTGAGCCCAGCAGTTCAGCCAGTTTTCAGTCCACACTAATTTGTACTTATCTCATCCATACTTCTTCAGTTTGTTTATTAGGATATTATGGGAGACAGTCTTGAAAGCTTTACTAAAGTCAACATAAGCAACAGCCACGTCTCTCATCCACTGAGCTAGTCATTTTGTTGTGCAAGGATACAAGGTGGACTAGGCATGACTTCCCCTTTGTAAATCCATGCTGACTGCTCCAATCCCCTTCTTTCCTTTTATTATCTTTATTATTATCTTTCCATGGTTATTTGCTCCATCACCTTCTTCAGGGCTGAGGTGAGGTTGACTGCAGTTCTCTGGATCCAACTTGTCTTTCTTGAAGGTAGGGATGAAATTTGCTGTCTTCTATTCTCTAAGGAACCTCCTTTGATCACCACGACCTTTCAAAAGTGATTGAAATTGGCTTCACAATGACATCAAGCAGCTTCCTCTCTATTTGTGAATGCATCCTACAAAGACAAAGATCTCACTGACTGGAAAACAGGAAATATCACACCCATTTTCAAAAAGGATAAAAGGAAGAACAGTGGGAATTACCAACTAATGAGCCTCACCTCAATGTCCAGCGAGATCATGGAACAGGACCTCCTGGAAGTTATGTCGAAACATATGGAAAATAGCCACTATGGCTTCACCAAGGGTAGATTGTGCCTGACTAATTTAGTGGTCTTCCTTCTACTGTGGAGCAAATATATCTGTGGAGAAGATCTATGGTTGTTATCTACCTGGACTTCTGTAAAGCCTTCAATATGGTCTACCATATTGTTCTTGCTGCTAAATTGGTGATATGAGTTTGATGGACAAACTGTCAGATTGATAAGGAATTGTCTGAATGGCCACATGCAAAGAGTTGCAGTCAACTGCTCAATATCCAAGTGGAAACCACCTTGATGTACCTCAAGGGTCTGTACTGGGACCAATACTATTAAATATCTTCATCAATAACATAAGCATTGAGATTTAGCGCATCCTCAGCAAATTTGCAGATGTCACCAAGCTGAGAGGTGCAGCTGATGATACACTAAAGGGAAGAGGTGCTATCCAGAGGGACCTTGGCAAGCTTGAGGAGTGTGAAACTCATGAAGTTCTACAAGGCCAAGTTCAAGGTCACGCATCTGGGTAAGGGCAATTCCCAGTAACAACATGAACTGGGGGATGAATGATTGAATGCAGTCCTGTGGAGAAGAATATGGGGTTACCAGAGGATGAAATATTGGTTGCGAGCTGGCAATATGTGCTTGCACCCCAGAAAGCCTATCGAGTCCTGGCCAGCAAGTTGAGGGAGGTGATTCTCCCTGTCTGCTCTGCTCTCATGAGACTCCATCTGGAGTACTGCATCCACCTCTGGGGTCCTCAGCACAAGAAAGACATGGACCTATTAGAGCAGGTGCAGAGGAAGGCCACAAAAATTATCAGAGGCATGAAACACCTCTCCTATGAAGACAGGCTGAGAGAGTTGGGGTTGTTCAGCCTGGAGAAGAGAAGGGTCCTGGGAGTGGAGTACTGTGGTCTCTCAATATATAAAGGAGATTTATAAGAAAGATGGAGAGAGGATTTTTACAAGGGCCTGTAGTGACAGGACAAGGGGCAACAGTTTTAAACCCGAAAGAAGGTAGATTTAGATTGGACACAAGGAAGCAATTTTTCATGAAGAGCATGGTGAAGCACTGGAACAAGTTACTTAGAGATGTGGTGGATGTCCCATCACTGGAAAATTTCAAACTCAGGTTGGATGGGGCTTTAGGAAGCTTATCTAATGAAAGATGTCCCTGCTTATGGCAGGGGGGCTGGACTAGATAATCTTTCAAGGTGCCTTCCAACCCAAACCATCCTATGATTCTGCTAGTCCCCATGGACTTGTGTACGTACTGTTTGTTTAAATGTTCCCCAGTTTGGTCCTCCCCCACTGAGGATAAGTATTCCTTGCTCTGGACTTTTGCATTGGTCTTGGAGCCCCGATAGCCCAGCAACTGCACACAGACCTTTAATTCCTCTTTTTTGTTCCCTTGCTTTCTGTCTTAGCGTAGAAGCACTTCAGAGGGGCATCCAGTCTTGCTGATTTCCCAGAAATCAAACTTTTCATATGTCATGTAGGCACTTCCTTATTTAAGTGCATATGCTTAACATTGGCCCCTTTCAGCTCAACATTGTTGATTATAAGTTCTCTCCTGTCCACATGATCTGGCACCCTTTGCTTGCCATTCCAATCCACTGTCCGATGACTGCAGGTCATCATCTTCCTCCCCTGTCATTCCTACTTTAAAGCTCTCCTCAAAAGGTTGGCTGGCCTGTTGGTGAAGTTGCTTCTTCCCCACACAGTCAGGTGGTTCCCATCTCTTCCTAGCAGTCTGTGATCATCAAAGAGGCTGGACATAGCTAGACATAGCTCCCTGCCTCCTGTCTGCCACCAGGGCACTGACCCTATTCTGTAGCCATCCTACTGAAAATTTTCTGCCAAAAATTTTGAGCTTCCAGCCTTTGCCATCCTGGGAGTCTCCATTTCCCAGCTCAATAAGCACAGACCCTTCCTGCCCTTCTTTCAACATGGCTGGGAACTCAGGCTCTTGTATCCTGCAGGGTCCCAGAGAAGCTGCGTTTAATTGCTTTATCATCATAGAATCACAGAATCATAGAATCATTTTGGTTGGACCCTTGGAATCATCGAGTCCAATCATCTACCCTACTGTACAAAGTTCTCCCCTACACTATATCCTCCAACACCACATCTAAACGACTCTTAAACACCTCCAGGGATGGTGACTCAATCACCTCCCTGTGCAGCCTATTCTAATGCCCGACCACTCTTTCTGTGAAAAATTCTTTCCTAATATTCAGTCTAAGCCTACCCTCTTGGAGCTTGAAGCCCTTGACCCTGATGTTGCAGAGCCTGATGACCTCCTCCCACAGCTCCTTTACTTGGTGACACAGATCCTCTCCTGTGCTCACATCCTGCAGGTGATGAGCCCATCATCCTTGATCCCAGAATCAGTGAGAGGCCTAAGGCATCCCTGTGGCCCCAGGTCTGCAGAGCTGCATCCATCCTCAGGAGCTCCAATTAGGATGAAGTCTCCATTGAGCTGGAGTAGTTGCTGCAGTGGGTACTGGGGACCCTGCTCCCTGCTCTGTGGTGTATCTACTGCTTTTGAGCACGTGTATGCTGTCCTCAGCAGAGTTTCTTGCTTGCATCTGCACAAAGTGCACAAAGACACAAAGCCCTTTGAGATCCAGTCTAGTCTAGTACTTCTGTTGGGACCTCCCTAATAACTGTTGCAATGGCACTTGATCCACCCTAGTCAGGAGTCAGCTGAAATAAGAGATCAAGACCCTTTGATTAAATTTCTGGAGAAGCTGCAACCTGCTTTTTAAGGATGGGTCTGAAATTACTAAAAGTATCCTGAATATAAAGAAAAGTTACATACTTTTAATTCAAAATTAACTAAAATACAGTGGCTTGGTGTAAGACTACTCATGGTATTCACCTACAACACACTAATAGAAAAATGATGAGAGGAAAAGATAGGGCTGATCACTAGGAATTTTTACTCCTTTAGGAGGGTCAATAGCATTGATTTAGCATTGCTGATCAAAAATAATTGGGACATGGTGCTAAAGCACAAATATTTAAAATGCTTTAATTTTGAAAACTTTCTTTCCTTTTATTTTCTATTACTAGTTGTCTTACATGATAGTAACCTTTGAGAAATCATTTCTAAAAATTAGGCTGATTTTGGATGCTGTTAAATAATGCTAATTTGGTGTTCTCTTTTACACTCATGCTCTGCCAGCATTTTAATGTTTGTGGAGCAAATGAAGAATTTCTAAACAGTGCCAGAGGGGCATTGTGTTAATTCTTCGAGAAAGAAAATCCTTACAATTTTAGTATGCCTCGAGCACCGCTGGTTTATGATAACGTCTTTGTAGAAGTGCAATAAAGATGATGGCTTAGTTAAAATACTATCAATATACTTGGTTAGGAAATGAAAACCCCAGTCTTTCATGCATTGTATTTAAATGAGTGAATCCTCCTATTCTTCCTTTAAAGAATTTCAATGTATACATGGATAATCTACTATGATGATTTTATTTTTGGTGTAATTGTGTTTGAATATAGAAATATTGCTGGAATTAAGAGTCAACCCTCTTTAAAAGCTCCATCCCTGGAAATGTTCAGGCCAGGCTGGATGGGGCTTTGAGCAATCTGCTCTAGTGGGAGGTGTCCCTGCCCATGGCAGGGGGTTGGAACTAGATGATCTTTAAGGTCTCTATGAAAGAGTCCTGCTCTGAAAAGAAGGTGAGTATAAATTGGGATGAACAAATAACATTGCAGATATCTTTAAATTCAAGTTTAAATGCAAATTCCTAGGCTCATGAAAAACATGTAAAAATATGTTCTACTAAATCTTCATGCTTTGTGAAGGGAGTCGATAATACACAAAACTGAATAAGTTATTAAAAAGATAGTCAGGATAAGTCATTTGAGATTATTATTGCAGATTTTGTGTTCCATTGCATGTTCTTTCTCTATAGGTTTCAGCAAAGGGTGCTAATGGCATGCGACATTAATGTAGAGAAGGGACTATATAGTTTACTTTGCAGTGGCTGCTTTTGGCTTCAGCAGCCCATTTGAAGTATATGCAGGTAGTAAGTGCAGAGGGAGCACCAGGATTTATTTGACTGTCCAGGAAAGAGGAGTTCAATTTTTTTGTGGATCTCTCATCATATGTGTAAAATATGAGTGTAAAGTAATTTGATCAAAGCTGAGCAACAGAACACCAGCAGCACTGTGACAGGAGCTTTAGATATAGCAGTATGTTATGTATCATCATTTTTTGATTCCCCACCAAAACCTAATGGGATGGCATAGCTTTGTATCCCTGCTGATAAACCTTGTACGCTTTCTGTATGACAATGTGTATTTTGAGTGTGTTGTCCTTCTGGGCTATATAAATAAATATTTTGAAGGTAGACCTCAACGTTCTCATTTTAAAAGTTTCCTTTCCAATAAGAACACTTTATCAGGAAGTAGAGTCCAGGGTTTCAGACAGAGATGATAGGGTGAATTGTGATGTTTGTGATTATCTCTGGTAATTTCAATATAGTAAATTGTACTTATGTTGAGTTGTACGCCCAGGTCATTTGAATGCTTTAAAAAATCCCACTCTTCATATATCGAAACTATTGCTGAAGGCTGTTATAGAATCTGTCATGCTTACCTATAATATTTTTTAAAGTCACTTAAGTAGTCAGTTACAATATCAGTTGTCTGTATCCTGATGTTTTCCACGGATGATGTTACTTCACAGTCATCCATTTATACGTATATTGAGTCTTCAGACAGATATTGAACCTGGATGTTATGTTTCTAACAGTTCCACTGGCTCCTACAAATGTTGTTATTATTTTTCTGACTTCTCTGGTTCCATACTTTTGACCTTCTATTTATTGGTTATATTATAATGATGCTCCTAACATGAGGTAACAGTTACTGTTATTCTCCAGATACTGTCAGGTAGAGTTTTTTTCCACATGACATTGTGGACAATATTTTCCTGTGACAAGGTAACAATTTATTATTTCTCCTCTTATACAAGGGTTTTTTGTGAGCCAGAATGACAAAATTAACATCTGAAGAGCTGGCATTTTTTTTTCAATGTCCCATTAATCCTTGTGAGATAAATGCTTGGCAGATTCTGAAGACAGAGTATGTTAATCCAGAGACAGTTATAATATTAATATAAAATGTAGTCAAAATGTAATTTCTTTTTTTTTTTTTTAACATACATGCAAGTGCCACACTGGAAAAGGCAAGTACTATTAGAATCACTTTATATACAGGGAAACAGGTTGGAGAAGTAGTGGGTTTTGCCCAAGTTTGTGTATGGGATTGTAAGGAGACAAATTCAATTTCCTAATTTTCTGTGGAAAAGGTAACTTGATGCTTAGTTCTGTCAGAGAATCACAGAATTGTTGACATGGGAAGGGACCCCTGGAGTTCAGATAGTCCATCCCTGTGCTCAGAGTCAGCTACAGCAGATTGCCCAGGAAGTTTAAACTCACTAGTTATTCTTTGAAGGAAATGTGATTATCCTGCCTGGAATTCAGTACTTTAAAAGATTAGACTCCACTGTTAGTAATAATTTGTGCTATACCACCCTTTCCTATTGTAGTTAGATACAGCTAGTTTTAATATTTCTTCTATGTTTGTCATCTAGGAAAACTCAATGAGCACAGAGTAGCAATCAATTAAAAGTAAATAGGTATCTCTGACAGTTTAAAAGAGTCCCAAAGAGGATGACAGGAGAATGGTACAAGACAATAAATAATTTATAGCTGGAGAAAATTAATCAAGAACCCCCAATTCCCTCTGTCCCCACACGCAGGTGCTCAATTACAGTACCTCTAAGAAGAGGCAGGAGACCAATAACCAAACATCTGTGACATAAATGAATTTAACTATTAGGGAAGAAAGTCTTGAAACATACAAACACACTGAAGTAACCAAACCAAATTACAATACAATGTACATTTGCTTTTTATAATGCCTTTCATTTTACTATTTCCCAGAACTCTTCACATAATTAAATAATCTAAATGCTATAGAGTATAAGTGAAATACAGCAGCAGTAGAGATTTTCTAATGGAGGCAGAGTATGCAATCATAAGCTAATTGAAAGAAGTGGAAAAAAAATGGAAAAACGGATAGAGAAATTCAGACAAAGATTAAAAGTTAGTAAGTTAGACCTTGGCATTGAACCGTTAAAATGAGTGGAAGTTACTGTATTGTCCTCATCAGTAGCAGTATAACTCCGAAGGGTAACAAGGAGTTTGCTAAAGGCAGTGGAAGCATTGATGGAGAAGAGTAAAGACAAAGACAATGACAGTGATTGTTCAGAAGAGAGAACAGGAAGAGGAGTAAATAGATAAGTGAGATCCCTGAAGAATTTTGGAAACAGTTGCCTGTCTCATTACTGGTTTTCTTCATTTTGATGACTGCATACTGCAGATGAAATAAGTGAATTGAATTAACAGACCTAACCCAGTTTAAAGCACAGAAGGGACCTAACAATGCAGTTCAAAATGGTTCCTAAGATGACTGTTGATCCATACACATGCAGGAATAATCCTTTCTATTCCATTTGTACCTCTGCTGTTTTATAAAGCAGCAGTGCATGAATCCATCTGGAACATTGCTTGAGACTTTTGAGACTCCCAGGGCTAATTCAGTGGGCTGCTCATACGGTTGCCTCAAAGTTAAAACACAGTTTGGCTGCTGCTACTGCTATGGAGGATCATTTCTGTTTGACTCCAGACAAATGAGGTATTTAATCACCTATTTTGATAATTATTTTTTTTTAATTGACTAAGGAATAAGGTAGCCATACCTACAGGTTTTTTTATGTATCTTGACTTTATGTAGACACACACATATACGTAATTAAATGCAAAGCTTATTTCCTAATTTCTTTAGATAATGACATCTGTGATTCTAGATCAATGTTATTTTGGGCAGGTTCTTCAAAACCATTCCATAGGGCTCAGTGATCTTTCATTTTTGGTTTGCATTGATATTCCTCCGTCCAAAATACTTTTTCATATTCTTCCTTTTTTTTTTTTTTTTTTTTTAAACTGAGTAACCACATTGGGGGTGGACAATT
>JAOTQQ010000001.1:170582218-170615282 GCA_026546715.1 Gallinago undulata
TCTTTCTTTCTTTCTTTCTTTCTTTCTTTCTTTCTTTCTTTCTTTCTTTCTTTCTTTCTTTCTTTTTTTTTTTTTTTAAACTGAGTAACCACATTGGGGGTGGACAATTCACTTCTCTGGTGAAATATAATTCATTCTTTTTCATTTCTTTCAATGGATCACAGAATGAATCATCTCTTATTACCACTTAGAAAACTATTATTTTCCTCTTAGGTGAAATAAGGCCTTAATTGTTGTCATCAAAACCTTAATATTGTTGTACTGATGAAGTCCTAAGATTTATTTCTGCACTATTCAGTTCATGAATCTTACTAATAGTTTCATTTGAATGAAAAAGGGTTAAGACTTGTAGCTGATGAAGGTGCAAGACCTAATTCCCTAGTGTTTGACACAAATCATAGCCAATTTAAAACATACAGAAAAGGGATAAACTACTATCAGAACAGATTATTTTTGAGGAATGCAAGTGACCACTTGGGATGAAATTCAGCAAGCACAGGTCTCCTATGTTAACAGATTTCATGTCTACAGGAAGATTCCAGGTGACTATTAGCAGTGTTTTATTAAATGCACTTTCACACTTCCAATCACGTTTGTGATTATTTTGTACAGGTATTTTAAAATACCTTTTATTTATAATAAGAACTTCAGAATGTAACAAAACAGTCTCCATATCTCCTTTAGTGTTTTAGCATAATTTATTTTTGCTTGCTTTAGAAATGTCAGTAATATTGTTTTTTCTGAATAATACATACGTCCTGTCCTTCAGAAAGTGGATCTACTTTTACTACATTTATTTCATTTAAATTATATTTTTAAATTTCTTCATCCTTCCTGTTGCTCTGTGTAAACTGGTTTAATGTTGAAAAATATGCAATTTTACAATTAATCTGTTTTTATCAAGTTAACAGTAGACCAATTTTGCTGATTTCACCTAAATAAAATAAAAAGCAACTTTTAATTTTTATTGGCATTTTCAAGCAGGGTTGTGATGCTACTAGAGTATGAAACTTTTTGCTTATATGTAGTTAGAGATTTTAAACAGCCGATTAGCTATGGAATTTTTTTTTGCATGTGAGTACCTTTCAGAATTAGTCCTCCAAAAAGTAATTTTCAAGGGGCACTAGATATCTAAAACAAGACTCAGGAAGCCTCAAAAATATGTGTATTGTGACTTATGTGTGGGTCCAGGCCATTCTCCAAACCTGCAAGGGGTCATTTTTGAGTGATTTCTGGAATGCAGTAGAAGCATTCTTGCTATTTCATTCCTCTTCTTGTAGCACAGTCGGGCCAGGTGATGTCATGACCTTGAATTTGTCAATTTCAAGTCTGTTTTATAAGTGTATTCCAAACAGTCCGTGGGATGATGCCTTATGGCAAACACAGAGCAGAAATGTTGGTCTGGGCTATTTGGTAGAAGAACTGAATACAACATTCTGCAAGTCACTGCATATGCATGGAACTAATCAATAGGTATTTTAGGACTCATTTTAAGTTGTATAGAGCATAATCAATTTAAACTGTATAGAGTGTTTGCCAAGGAACATACATTAGCCTTCCTGTGGACTTGCTCTCCACTGAGCAGTGAAAACGTACACTTCAGCCAGTATTATTATGTAAAGAAATCTTTGATTAGTATCTGCCTACAAGTAATATATATATGTATCCACCCTATTTTTCAGTGGTGCCCAGCGACAAGACGAGAAGTAGCAGGCACAAATTTGAACATAGAAAGTTCCATCTAAACATGAGGAGGAACTTGTTTACTTTGAGTGTGGCAGAGCACTGGAAGAGGCTGACCAGAGAGATGGTGACATTCAAAATGTACCTGGACATATTCCTGTGCAACCTGTTCTAGGTGGACCAACTTTGGCAGACGTGTTGGACTAGATGATCTCCAGAGGTCCCTTCCAACACCATATAATTCTGTGACTGTGTAAAAATGGTTAAAATTCAATGTTCATGTCCAGCCTGAAATGTCCTTATTGTCCTCATTTCTTGGTTTTGTGCATACTCAGACTGCTCAGGCTAAGACCACCCACCTACGGATCATTGAGGTCTAGAAAGTAGGAGCCAAAACAAGTTGAATTAAGCCTATAATAAAATGCTGTTGAATCTGATTTCTTTTTAAAGTCTGACTGGAATAATTTTTTTCCTTCCCTCCTCACTTTTCTCTCCCCTGGTAGCTAGGGTAATCACTGGAGAAATAGATCTTAATACTTCCTATTTTTTAGCTCAAAGCAGATGAAACCCATTGTTGCCACCTATCAGGAGGGACACATGCAAACTCAGTTTACAATGTATGCAGCAAAGGATGAGTCAAGTGGGATTATGTGGAGATGTGGATCCATGCTCCTGTAGATGTACCACTGTAATTCTGTAGAACCTCAGGAAATGTACAGGATCAGAAAGAGTGTTCTAAGGAAGAGCATTCTAAGGAAGAATAGCCCCATATGAAGCAGTTGTTGAAGCAGTCCCCTACTAGTGGATCATGATAGGTTCTTATCTGCCAACTTTTATTTCTGTTTCTTAAATAGAATAGACATTTGGCAACAAACAATTCTGAATGAAGAAAAGGGAATTCCTTACAGTTCAGGAGAGTTTAACCCCATGCTTTTCTCATGGCAAACACCGATCCTGCGTCCAAAATGTAAATGTACCTTAAGCCCTATCCAGGATACATCATTCTTTGAGTGAATAACTGCAGTCTAGGCCTAGGGGGTAACTTCCCACCTGAATCCAAAATGAAGAAAGGTCCCTAGGTTTTTGGGACTCAAAATTCCAGAAACTGCACTGGATTTTAGGCGTTTAGTGCTCAGCATTTCCTCGTGTCTTATTTTTGAGTTTTTATTCATCATACTGCTTTTTTTCATTACCCTTCTGAGATGCTCTTCATGACTTTTACACAAGTTGGGTGTGCTTATTTAGCTCTGAGATTTGCATTTCATTCTAGGAATGAGGCCTAAAATTAAATATTACAGTCTATCTGACTTAGGGACTTAAGTCTTTTATTGCATCTGGTCCTCCATAACATGGCTTATGACACAAAAGAAGTGATATGGAAAAGATTACCTACACAATATTTTGTGGAAGTAAAAATGGTGCCCTCTCCCACCCTCCTCCACTCCCCCACCCCCCCCCATTTCACAAGGATGATTTATAATATCTAGTTTGCGTATTGTTATTGAATTACAGTTTGACTTCTCTGCTTGATCGAATACATATTTCTGATCTGATTAGGAAACAGGTTCTGTTCTGAGAGCTTTTCTGCCACCTCTTCAACATTTCTCATCAGCTAATAAATTTCATTTCTTGATTTAAATTGATGATTCAACAATACGTATCCATATTTATGACTTCCCAATCAAAATTATGGAATTAGTACCAGCTGCAGCTTGTTCCATTTGGTTTGCATCTTCAAGGCGTCCCATATTATCAACTTAGTTGTTATACCACCATGAAACAGTACAGATTTTTTTCCTTTGGTGGAAAATTTCTGGGCGGGATTGGTTTGTTTGTTTGTTTGTTTATTTTTTCCCCAGTCTACAGTCAGATAACCTAAATTACACCAGAGTTTCTTTAGTGCTTGCTTTAAAGAGCTGGACAAAGAGCTTGTAAAAGTGTTGGGACAGGACCCCAGGCAGCTACGGCCATGGAGTGGAACTGCTCCATTCTTTCTTTAAAGAGAGAATACTGAAAGATAACCAAAGTGATCTTTATATCTTTCAATAATTAAATATGGGTTTTGTCAGAAATATAAAAAACAAAAAATCCCAAATAATCTCAAACTAGGAAAAAGGGTATTGGTTTTCAGCCAACAATTCTTTAAATAAACAATTTCTATTCACCTCTGCTGTGAGAAAGTTCCTTGGTTTTGTTATAAGTCTCTTGGCTCCATTTATATTCAAAATTCCCCATTTTCTGTGTTTTTCTCTGCCTGCTTCCCTGTGTATTTCAGATATTTCTTCCAGTGGAGCTTGCTCTGTTGCTCTTGAGAAAAAGCCAAGTCTTCTGGGGCAGGAGTCAATCTGGTCCAGAGTAAAACAGGCATAACAAGGCACAAAGGAAAACTTCCTCCCTTAGTCCCAGCTACTTCAATTTTTAAGAAACATCAGAATGCTCACATAGTAAGTTATACGAAATAAATAACATTAATATTCCTTTTGTTACAGCAGCTCACACACTTATCTCCAAATCTAGTGAATTTTCTTTTGCTTTATTTCTGATATTGTGAGAAAAATAACTGAGCTTTGAGCCTAAATTTATCCTATGGGACACACAATTTATTTATTTTTTTTTACTGCAAAGTAATGGAGAAATTGTCTTACATTTTCATTTGTGAAAGGGGACTGGAAAAGATAAGAGGTTTTTTTCTAAGAATCTGAAAAAAGGAAAGTTTTGAAAAACAAAAAATTACTGAAAAAAGTAAAAAGAATTCTACTTTCAAAAGATTTTTTTTTCTTACTGGATAAACCACATTTTCTTTATGCAGAAAGAAAGCTTTTTATCCCAAATATTTGTAACTGTATTCCTCTCCATTGTATCAATAACAAATGTATATTGTAGCTATACTATATGTAAGAAACAATATTCAGTATTGTGGTCGAGTGTTTTCAAAATGAGTAGTTGTTTGAATAACAGAGACCTTTTGCTTTCCTAGTTAAGGAAACTGATTTTCTTAAAACAACTTGACTCCAGTATTTCTTTAAATTACACCAACTTAAGAACTGTGTCCCTTAGCAGCAACAGAAGCTTTTGAAAGTCTTAGCCATGTTGACCAAAAGGTTATTCATGGAGTAAGGGATAAATTCAAAAACAGAATATTTGGTCTGAAGTGGTTGCAGAAGTAATTTTCTATTCTTTGCTTTTGCAAAACAGCTTAAATATAACATTGAAAGGGTATTCTGGATACAGTCTGACCACATAAACCCAGCCATGGCACAACGTTGCATGTCAAGCTAGTAGTCATGACCACCGAAATTGAAGATAATGGCTGCGTGTAGATTTGCACTGGAAAAGACTGAGTAATGTTCTCTGCTGTGTGATGTTTTTGAGGGAAAGCAGGATATTGGTTAATCTGAGCATTGTACCCCAGTTTCTGATGTATACTTACTTATTGAGTCCTCTAGCATGAGCAAGAATACCTGAATAACGTTTACAGGTTTTTCACCCTGCTACTTCTCCCAGTGCTCATTTCTTCTTATCACCAACTTCAACGTGCTCTGACCTCTCTCTAATGCAGATAAATAACTTATCCTTCACTACGGTGGATTGTAGCCGTTCAGGCAGATACAGTTCCTACCACCAAGACAGCCACTTCCTTAGATGCAACGTCACATTGTCATCTTGCTGCATAAAACTACAGATGTCTTACTGAAACTTATGGATCTGGATTAATTTTTCCTCCCTCTAAATCAGATAGATCTCATCAGGGTACTTAGTATCTTTGAGGGACTGATCTAAAAATAAGTTTTTTTTATGTTGGATCTCATTAATACGTCGAGAGGATCTGTGATGTTTTGTCCTGTTTTTTTTTTTTTTGTTGGTTTTTTTTTTTTGTGTCTTGACTATATCATTGAAGCTCTCAAAATTTGTTTTGAGAAGGGGAAAAGCAAAGGAGAATTTTACTGAATTTTGGAAAAAGTTAGATTCCAAAATGATGGAGTTACAAAGGATTTTTTTTTTCTTAGAAATGGATAGGCAAACTGTCAAAATTTGTTCCTGAGCATCTTACATTTATGTAAATAAAAGCATGAGGATTTTGACATGAATTGTGAAGTAGGGATTTTAGAATCTGAATACGCATCTAACTTTGCAAATGGGCTCCAAACTATGATGAGACTAGCTCAGATCCCCAGAATATAACATCATCTGAACTTCGTAAGAGAACTACGCCCAGATCTGGATTTGAGTTTAGCAGGTGGAGCCCATCTGTATTTTGAAATCACATTACATGAGTGTGTGAGGCACGTGTGAGAGTAGAATACTTGATGAGGGTTGCTATCACCCTGAAACAAAATACATTTTATAAACCCGTGTGCTCAAATTAAAACTTGACAGGTGGCACCCAAATGGGAGTTTGAACCTGCACAAATTTAGTGCCTCTAACTTCCACACCGTTTGCAAAAACAAACTGACAGACCTGACTGGCTTTTCTTGATATAGCTTTAAAAGAGGATATTGTTTCACAATTCATTAGCATACACATGCAATGGCATGACACACTTGATTTAAAGTGTTTTTTTTTTCTGAGGTTCAGGGTTTGGTGGTTTTTGTTTTGTGGGGTTGTTTTTTCCCTCCCTTTTGTCACTGATTCTGCAGAACCTGCTCCTGCTCATCATTCTTTTTTAATCTAGCCTAGCAATGAAACAGACAACTGGGGCAAGCTTGGCAGTTAAAGGATCCAGATGCTAAACTCCAGGATTAATTTCTCTAGCAGAGGCATTTGGGAGTCAGATCCTCTCCCCTGGATTTCCTGGCAGCTTGGTTTAACCCCCAGCAATCCAAAAGGCTCATTTTTCTGTTAGACTGGGAGTTCAGTTATCCTGGCAGGTAAAGGACTGCCAGATTGACTTTGTCAAATGAAGGAATTTGTATTTAAATATCAGTGCCTTGATTATCCCAGCAATGGGCGCTCAGTCATTGAAGTCTTCTGTATTTCCTAATGATACTTTCCTTTGGCATCTTATTCAGAATGTGACAAAAGCAGCAAGTTGACATTAGCAAGTGAGAACAATGAGGAGGACAGGAAAAAAATCCAGAAGTGGTATAGTGACATTGAAACAGGGAATGAAATTCTGATCCATGAAAAGTGAAAAATCGAAGTGGCTTTATTCATGTAGAATTGTAAAATCAGTGTAAATGAAAACAGCATCATTTGACTGTTGCTCATCTTTTTTTTTTTTTTTTTTTTTTTTTTTTTTTTTAAGAAGCAATCTTCTTTTGTACTTGATGACAGGGAAATAATTTGCAACAGAACTGCAGAATGAAGAAATTTTGCATTCTTCCAGTAAACCTTCTCCCCTTGTAGCAGAAGTTCACAAAAAATTAGCCCTAAATAACATTATTTGACTTCTAAATTGTTTGTACTGTAGTTGCATTGACTATTAGTCATCAGAAGCCCTAAAGCAGTACAAAGAGAGTATGGATTTCCAGTGATAGTATGAGATTAATGCACTGGCTAATTAAAAATAACTTAGTTTTGGTTTTGTCAAGCTATACAGGTTGAAGGTGTGTTACACACTAGGTGACAAGCATGTCATTTCACAACAATGTAGGTAGGGATAGAATTAAGATGAAGAGTGTAAATGAAAGTGTAACTACGAGAGAAAAATAGTTAACAACACCTATATGTAATACAGTGAACACTCAGTTTCCATTTGGAAACATTTTCTTTTATATGACATTTTATATGGCCTTATGTAAACTAATAACATGCACTTTTGTAATATCACATCAACTACTGGTTAATTCAAAAAAATCCCCGAACAGCCCCAAATATAGCATATATCTCAAAACCAGGCAGAGTTATGTTCAAATAATTTTTCCTATTCTTGCTAATGGGTCATTCAAACTCATTTTACAATATCTACTGATTAATACAAATCTTAAAACAGGAAATTCAGCCAGCTCTATGAGCAGTTGGAAAAACTGGAAATGAAAAATGAAAATTAAACTCCACAGTCAACACTTGCAGGACAGAGACAGAAGGTGATCTTAAATGTTACATTTATTCTAAGTATTTATTCTGATGCTTCCAAAAGCATTCTTGACTGAACTGGCATCAGAAGTGCTCTGTGGGAGAGGAATTAGAATATGGCTCCAGTAAGGAGGGATAAGGCTAGAATTTGGGATTTCTCTTTTGCTTTCCTGGATGGGTACATTCTACCCAGAGCATAGAAATAAATCTGTTCTCCTGAAGGCAATGAATGAACTTATGCTCATTGTTTCCACATTTGTGCTGTGCATACAGTCAAGGTCAGATGGATTTTATTTAACAGATGAAAATTATGTGTATGCAGTGTAAGTAGAGCATCTGCTTATGTGTTGATCTGAAAAGTGATCTGAGAGTTTTTTGCCTGCAATCAAACTCTACTATGATGCCAAGATCCATGACCTATGGTTCATTGGTGAGAGCAAGGGTCTTAGAGTCATTCGTGAGCAATCAATTATACGCTCTTGATTAGAGAATTTTGGAGTGTGGCTTTGGTCAAGGCCTTGTCAAGTGAAATAGACCCAAGGAATGATGGATCATCAGGGGGATTAAAGTCTGGTCTAAAGAAATACATTGAAATCTCTCTGGGGATAATCAGACCTTTACTCCAATTAAGGAAAAGTCAGCAGTATTATATATGTGAAAAGAACATGAATAATCTCTAACCTGTGTTCGTGTCACCTTGTAAAATTAGAGTTTTCTTGCCTGGGGCGGGATCTTTTACAGCAAGAATGCTGCAAATTGGCATTAAGTTACCTGACAGCATTTCTTACAGCCTCTCCAAGCACTGTCATTATGGGTGAAATCCTGACCCTACTGAAATCAAAGATAAAATTCACACTCACTCCCTTGGTGCCATGATTACAGGGTTTTACCTTACAATCAAATTTTATTTGATTTGCAATAAATGTGTGTCTTTGCAGATTTGATTGAATGGAGAAAAGAAATTCCAATGCTTATCTTTGAAAGAGGTTTAACAGTTAATTGTTTAATTTTACATAATCTCTAGTTTTAATAATCCATAGCCAGTCTCAGGTACAGGAAAGCAGACATAAGCAGTTAGAGATTTTTGGTGGGAAAGAAGCCCCAAGTTTTTTACTTTTGAGGGATTTGGTTTGGTCCTTTCTTTCAAAAGTGCTGCAACTCGTATTGATTTTCTCTTTAGAGCATCCTGGCAATGGTGTCAGAGAAATTGCAGAGCATATAAAGTCTCGGAAAGAATACTCCTCTTAAGGATCTCACTTTTGCCAAATAAAACAAGAAAAAAACTGTAATTTTTGAGTATCAGTTTTTAAGTTTGTAACAGGAGGCATGAAGTCACTGTGAATGGCTTATCATGTCAAGTTAGCGAATTATTCCAGATATTTGAAACACTGAAATAACTATTTAGAAGTGAGGTTCATTAAAAAGGACACAGGTGGTGATATAACAGTAGAATTTTTTAATTTAGTCATACCATTTTTAAAATAAGAATTTGAAGGTATGTTCATTTATCATGTCATTAAGGCTTATAATCTCATTGTTTAATTTGGAGTCAGAGATAACATGTTATCTCTAAACAATGTTGATATTATGCTTTTATTCATTTATATGGGTACTGGTGATATCATTGCTTGGTAAATTGCTATCATGAGAGACTCTGTAGATCAGTTTAATTTTCAGTAAAACCTCACTACAAAAAAAAAAAAAAAAAGCTAACATATGATTGTTCCGTGGAAACCTGTAAAAGCTGTAGGAACTCTTTTTGAGAGACATAAATTACTTCTTTTATCCAAATACATAAACAAATTGGTTTGAATAAAGGAACATTCAGAACAATAGAAAACAAACCAGTTATTTTTCATTGAAAAACTGTAAAATTTTATGCCAAACTAACTGACATTTATCTTATCATATTCATGTCTATTCCTAAAATATTTGAGACTCTCAATATGTTTTTGAGTTAGAAGCTTGCAGATACTGACTTATGTCACACTGATAGAAAAACAATAGTTCATCTGAAAAAGCAGTTATAGCAGACTATGTTTATAGAAGAATTGGGAGGTATGGGGGCTAAATATCATTAAGTTGGCCTGATTTTTGGGAAAGGAAGCCTTACATAACAACTCTGTGGTGGGTCAATTGATTCTTCTGAGATTTTTATAATATTCCCTATTTGTTTTTTCTTTTCAAGGTTTTTTCTGGCTGCTAAACCAATATAAACAAGTGTACCCTTGGCATCTAGAAACTGGAGGTAACAGTTTTTTCGCTTTCTTCAGTTTTACATTCCAGAAATTGAAAAGGCCCTTGGGTGTACGTTTTAACAGAAAGCTCCTTACTGAGTTGCACCTGGGAAGGATTGTCAGTGAAAAATTTTAACTTATGAATTATTTTTGAGCAAATAATTATACTTCAGCTCTTTCTGTTTCATGGTTTTTATTTGGATTTGGTAGACTGTCTCCCTTGTGGTCAGTCAAGTGATGTTGAACTCTGTTTTGAGTTCTGTATGGTCTAAAAAATGAATTTCTTCTTTACTTCTCTTGAAAAACGCAATCAGCCATGGAATATGAGAACAAAACTGTGTAAGATATGTATGGCATGTTTTGTCTTTGGAAAGAAACATAAGGCCAACAGATTTGACAGTAGTCAAGGAACTTTCTTTCCCTGTTGAGCCTTGACACCATTTCTCCGCACAACATTCTTTAATAAACTTTTGAACTGAAGCTTGAGTTGAAAACTTTGCAGCAGAGATTGTGTCCTTATGTTGGTTTGTGGGTTTTTTTGGCCAGAAATCTAATCGAAGCTATGAGGCGAATTAAATTATTATTTCTAACGTTGTTACAATGCTTCATACTCTACATATATATGGGAAACAGTGCACAAATTGTAGTCAGAAGAAAAATTAACATCAATCGCATGCCTATATATGTTCAACCATTGTCCAAGTATTTTTTTTTTATTTTTGTGTATGTGTTTGTGTCTTTATGTTCTTTTTATATGTCATTATTAGGGTATCTGTGTTACAATAATGTCATTTCTAAGGAGTGAGTCTGTCTGAATAATCTGAAATGGTATTCTTATTTCTAAGTAAATCCATATATTATTCTACATGAGCTTTTTCATTTAATAAAATATATATAATTTTATTAAGCATTATATTAAAATAATAGGTGTTAGGAACTCATGGCATAATAATTCAAAGGTAAACCAACTGACAGAAGCATCTGAATCGTAAGGACAACTTCCATAAATTTATCTGTTAAAGAAACAGGGATTTGCTCTACTTTTCCCCTGCATTTCCTGTTGAAAAGCTCTTCCACAGACTGCATCCTCTGAGTTAGAAACCTTTTCCCAATTTCCAAACTAAATGTAATCATAGCCTGATTACATGCATTTATTCGTGTGCCAAGATTATCCTTTAGTTTAAGCAGTTTTTATCTCTCCCTTGTGTTTATCACTGATGTATTTAAAGAGAACAGTCATAACCTCTTCTGGCCTTCATTTCATTATAATAAACACTGGAAGTTTCTCTCAAGAGATGCTCTCCTGATGATCCTACTAATCCTTCTTTGTACCTGTTTTAGTATTAACGAATATATTTTTTTAACATGAGTGACAAGAATTGTACATGATAGTACATATGGGTCTTTATTAGCGTACTGTACGATGGCATTAAGGATTTTTTCTCTTTCCTGGAAATATTTGGTCAACTGCATTCTATGATTTCCTTGCCTGTTTTGCAGCCACTTCACCTACATGGTCTGCAGTTATCTTATGGTCAACTGAATGCACTTCTTTCCTTCTTATCCCTTCAAATTGATGAAATCCCAGTTGACAGCAAAAAGTATTGTTATTAATCTCAAATTACATGACCTTGTGCTCTATACTATTAATTTTTATTAGTATGATTTATGATACCAAATTCTTTATTGAGGTCTGTCTTGGTCATTTCTTCCTCATTTCATTTATCTACCACTCATTTAAAATCATCTACAAAGGATATCTAGGTTGCCTACTACTCTGGCTATCGTAATTTTAACAAGCTAATGTTGGTTTGTTGTTTGTTTTTTTTTTTTTTTTAAATCTTATTATCGTTTACTTTTAAGTCTTAACTCATTCTTTCCTTCAAATTAATTCTAAAGAATTACATAAAACTAAGTGCCCAAATCATATTTTTCTTTTCACAGCTCCAGTGGTATCATATGTAATGAAAACAGTACCTACACTCAGATGAAAGACTTAGAATTACTTGATATATCATATCATATCACATTGCATCACATCGCATTGCATCACATCATCTTTCTGATAGGGGTTATCATGTCCCCCAACCTAAGTGCATTGACTACCCAGAGAAAATTTTTTTGCATCCTGCTTATGGTAATTTACATTTGTAGACCCTAGTTTCTAGGGTCTACAAGCTAGAAGCTAGCTTTT
This sequence comes from Gallinago undulata, assembly GCA_026546715.1. Classification (NCBI taxonomy): domain Eukaryota; kingdom Metazoa; phylum Chordata; class Aves; order Charadriiformes; family Scolopacidae; genus Gallinago; species Gallinago undulata. The sequence continues at coordinate 170,594,349 of JAOTQQ010000001.1, forward strand.
CTCTTCTAATATGCTTAATGCTCTCGACTTGAAACTGAAAACTGAGGCAAAATATTAATTCAGATTATATAGATAGATTATAGAGTCAGATAATTCTATATTATATCTAGATTATATTTGATTATATTTAATCTTTTTTCTTGATCTAGTTGTAATTATGTGGGTAAGGAACTTTTCAGTATTTGCTTTAATATCCTTTGCAAGATCTAATTTATCTTGGCTTCTGCAATTCTCACTTCTATAAACATATTGACCTGTAGCACATAACTCTCACTACTGATAAAACCCTTTTTCCTTTTCTTGAAACCTTACTGCTTTTCTCACTTTTGAAGACAGCTTTTCATCCACTTACATCTGAGGCCCTTTTCTCCAAGTTTCTTCTACTTTGCTTGTAATGAAAACTGAAGAAAACTCCTGTTCTTTTGACTTAGTCGGGTTCTAGGTCCCTGACACATTCAATTCAACTCCTGCAAGTTTTCTCTTTTGAATTTAAAAACCTTAATTATAGAGGTGCTCCTATTTGGTTCCCCTTCATTTCAGCTGCATCGCTCACAACCACTTGATCCAAAGTTACACCACTTACAACCACTTGATAAAGAGTTTTTAATAGTGGTGCCACATATGAGGCTCTACTATCATAGCATTCCTGTTAGGAAATACAATTCATACAGTTTCACATGAATTTATCAGAAGTAGACAGTCAGCCCTTGTATATATAATGAAAACTTCTACCCTTGATCCAAGACTGATCCTACTCTGTTTCTTGTTTGTAGGAATGGCCTGGGGAAAAAAACACCCAGCCACCAAGAAAACCACAAAACAAACCCAAACTCCCTCCCTCCTCCAAACCCAGTTCCTTCTCCCAAACAACAAAGTACCCCAGGAAATAATAATTTTTAAACTTTGGAGATGATACAGTATCTGAAGGAAAACAGCCATGTAGTAGTGAAGAGAATGGATTACTGCTGCCACTATATCACCTGAACTGCCCAGGCAGACAGGCACTAGCAACTAAGAGGTATTTTATTATACCCCAAAGTAATATTTAGAGGAAAACAACATAATTATAAAATCAAAGAAAATGTTTGTGAAATAAGAGACTAAATTTCTTAGTATCTAGGACTGGATCTTAGCCTGAGTCCTCTATTAGCAGAGTAGGGTCATTCTGACTGTTGCTCTAACCCAGTGCTAATTATTCCATGAAAAAGTGCATTAACTTCAACATGAGAGTATGAGAGACCTTCTTGCATGAAAGAGTCAAAATATACACTGGAGATGGTTTTACAAGATGGATTGTATCCCTCATATATCATGAAAGCTCAAAAGATTAACCTGTTATTAAAAAGACTGGAAAAGTAGCAGCAGGAGAAAGAGTCATGTTTTCAGATACCCTGCTTGGATGTACAATTCATACTGAGGATGTTTGTGAAAGTTGTTCTCAGGAAGAGGTGGGAGGGTGGTCCAGGCTTATGAACACTGGTAGCATAAGGATTATCCCAGTAAAACTTTGTGGCATTTAGATTTTCAGAATGGAAAAAGGAGTCAGAAATATTTTCATTCTCTGTGTTTCATTTCTTACTTGGGCTTTTACTATCAGGAGAGATTCTTATTGCTAATTATATAATCTATTGCATTACTGAGAATGGCATCTTTTTCATAGCTTGAAAAGATGGTCTCCCTTCTTAAGATGGGAAGATAGTGAGCTACATGTGCTATACATTTTCATTTTAAACTGGAAGTTCACTGTGCTGGAATTTTTTATGGGATGTCTTAGTCTCTAGCTTACTCACACATAAAATCTCTTAGTACTTAATCAAATATGTAAATAGCAAGTCAAGCAAAAAATCTCTTGCCAGGCTCCTATTATTTGGTACCAGATGCATGTGAGACTCTTGTCCCCATCTGCCTGTTTTGTCTTAGACATGAAAACATCATATTAATTGTGACTATCATATTAATTATGTCTGATTGTTTAGGACATGAGTTACTGAATGTATCTCTCAGTGCAGGTGGCACAGTTTCCAATATGATGAACTATAGCAATCATGGAAAACTAGACAATTTATTTATAATTTACACTGAAAGAGTAAAATTTAGTTTTTAGGGAAAATATGTAGATCTTTCAATCATTAAGGAAATTACAGTCACTTTTGTTGTAGTAATTTCTCTTTTATAAAAGTCTCTTGCTTAAGGAAGAAAAATGACTTGACTTTAATTGATTTCTACAGTATTTTATTCTTTTATGCTACACCTGTCATCTTATCTGCATGTGTCTCAGGTTTAAGACTATGGAAATGACTGTAGCTGAAGGTGATATTTGTGATGTGCTATGGATTGTATCGAAATCTTTTGAACTCATTTAGACTATGACATTCTATGTCAGATTAATTAAAATAATTCACAGTTACTTCAGCCTGGGATGGAGAAGGGGAAACAAATCTCAGATGTGAAATGTACTCATCAGATTCACTCACTGCTTGATTACTCTTGTATCCATCACATTTGTTCTACAATGAGTTGACGTCAATATTTTCATCACAAAAAAAAAGTGGCAGATGAATGCTCCTGTGGTAAAAAGGCAAGTTTTTTCCCACTGGTGACACAAATATGTTTTCTGTGTGTTTCCAGAAGTGAACAATGGCAAATGCTTCCTTGTTTCAAACACTCTATCAAAAGCTCTGCGTGGTTCACCCCTGTGACCTGTTGGAGCCTTTGTTCAGTGGGGAAGCCACAAACTTGAGTTTGACTCTCTGTCTTGGCCCCACACTCTCATGGCATGCAGCTTCAGCACCTCTAGAAGGCTGACTATAAACTCCTTGAGGTGATGACAGCCTTTTATTTCTCTGGGTATTTAAAATTCACTGCAGGAGGAAAGAAGCCTTTCAACTGTCTTACTTTGTTTTATTGTGTCCTTCATAAAATGCCCAAATTAAAGATTTTTTTCCCACTTACCAATAGTTAGCAATATTTTAGGTTAGCCTGCCAACAGTTTTGAGTTTTTAAGGGAGGGGCATTCTTCTGCGAACAATGAAGAATTAAAAACTCAGTTAGTAAAGCTCATTTCAACTGTCTTGATATTAGTAAAGAAAGGTTTTCTCTGCACTTAACGGTGTCATATGATTCAACTAGGACTTCAACTGATCTTTGTGCTCATTTTCTCATTTTCCAGCTGAAATTCAGCTAGGGCTGGAACCTGTTGTTACTGTACTTACCTTCAATGCCTGCTGCTGTTCTTCCAGGGATGTGTGATGACACATGTCTTCATCCGTTCGTTCCTGGTTTACTCTGTCACATTCCCAGAATTAAAATGTGTGTTATGTGCATTCAGACCTTTGAATGTGATTGATAATGACCTTAAGGTCTAGGAAGAGATGTCAGAACTGAGATATGATGCTTTACACCTGTAGTCTTTGATCCATGGGAATATTTGGGAAAGTTTCTTTAGGGAAAAAAAAAGAATTAAAAAAATATTGTTTTACAAACACATATAAGTTGTCTGAGCATGCCAAGCTTGTGAGCTCAGGATACATCTGATGGAACTCGGCAAAGACACACGCTGTGGGATCTGTCTGCCCTGTGTGGTATCTTGTGCAGTTTCCATGAAGTAGTAAGCCCAATAGCTGAATTTGGCACTGAGGCTACCGTGAACCTCGCAGCTCCTTGAAAAAGTATTTTCTCTGCTTTACATTCTGATTCTAATTCTTTTAGTAAGACTAATTCATGTTTTACATATCCTTAGTACTGTTAAAACGTGAATCATTCTAAGCACTCTTTATGACAGTCTGGCTGTTGAGTCTGAAAGGGGGGTGGGAAGGAAGAAACTGTAGTAAAAAAAGATCATAGAAGAACACTGTGCTAGAAATTGGAGTACAGTTCAACTTTTCACAGATACTTGCTAAAGATGTGAGCCCACATTTATATTTTGAGAAAAAGAAGCTAATGGGACTTTTTGTACTCTAGCATAGAGTACTCCAGAGTCCTTCAAAAGCTTTATAGCTTTTTCTAATTTTTCACCAGCATTTTACTTTGCTTTGCCATTTCAAAATTAAGATGAAATAGGAAAAAAAAAAACAAACTTTTGTACTGTGACAGCAGCTAAAGTCTGTGCTCAAAATCATGACTCTAATGGCTAAATGCAGTACAAATACATAAGCAGACATACTGTGTGTCACAGAAAGGTGGTGATCTCATTTGACACACTCAACTCAAAGCGAATACAGCAAATGTAGGCACCCATATTGGTCACACTAATTAATTAGATATTCATGTCTATGTTGTTGTGTGATCTAAGTGGCAAAATCCATGTTTGGGATATTATGGGATCTTTCTACTGGGAGAAGTTCCTGATAGAGATGGTTATTTATTTCTTGCCACCAAAAAAAGTTTGCCAAAAATGTCCTCTTTCAATGAGTGCAGCCAGACTCCTACAACAGGCAATTTCTTTGCTCAGTTGCTTCCAAATCTTTCCCTGCTCAGTGGTCTCCCTCCAAACTTAATGCTTACTACAGAATCGCTGAGATACTTGACTTGGTACCTCCTCCAAGGTATGTGTAATAGAAATAAGTTGTGAGGAGAACTTCTGCCTTTGGTCTTCATTAGCTGTGGTGTTTTGTAAGAACTATTGTTCTACTGTTTAACACCAAAATGGACTTACCTGCTCCTGTCCTCTGTCCTCAGTGACACAAAACTGTTTGTTCTTCAAGCTATGTAATTAGCTAAGCTGTGTTATTAGGGGAACATATTAGTGAAGCTATATATTGCTTACCCTGAGTATGGAAACATTTTGAAGCTTCAACTCTTAAATTTTTTCAAGCTTCAAAATGACCTTTTTCTTTTTAATCACATTATGGATATTTTACACACTGTGATATTTTTGTCCCAGAGTGTGACTGGATTGCTCTTTTAGGCCCTGATTCAGCAAAGCACTGATGTATTTCCTGCTTTAAAAATCAGCAAAGCACTAATGTATTTCCTGCCTTAAAAAAAAAAAAAAAAAAAAAGAAAAAAGATTAAAGGTCTTAAAGTAATCCTTGGAAATTCTACCCCAGTTTGATGAGAATTATATTTAAAAATGTAAAAAGATACTCCTATTCTTCAGACTACATTGTATCATAAACACATCTAATGAAGGAATATAAAACTTTCCTTCTCAGTATCCTTCTTTTATTTTCTACGAATATCCATTTGAACTATATTGTTTATTTGTAGAAGTTTATTTGTAAAAGATAGTAAGATCTTTACATCAAAAGCCTTGTTATCCTGTAAGTTCAATACAGGATAACACACGGGTGATGTTGAAGAAATAATACTTGCTTGTCCCTGTTAATTACATTATTTCTCCAAAGAACAAAATGAAGTTACTGGAAACACAAACCTCAAAAAGGAATTTAATTGTCTTATTATTTTACATGTAGCTTTTGGAAGTGTATTTTCCCAAGATGTTAGTCACTGGAGAAGTTTTTTTCTGTGAAACAGGTGTCCTACAGAATTTATGCCACCCTTGATCACAGTGCTCCCTATTGAAAAGTGCATACCAGTATTTCATAAAGCAAATTAAAGACTAAATTGTTGTATTGTGAGTTTTAACAGTGGTACAATAAAGGGGTTGCCAAATCAGCTATATGACTCCCTGCAGAAAAGATTCCACTTCAGGGCAATATTTAATTGATGTGCAGCTGACATTGCAAGTGCAAGAAATGCATGCGGACAGAATTTAGCTTGGAGGGATGCGGCGACAAAGGGCACGGACTCCGCCAAGTGGTGAAAATGAAGACCTTTAATGTTCATTTTCGCAATATATATAGTTTCTGTTTTCTGATCACGCCCCATGCTCTCTACACAGATAGGTTGTAGGTGAATGTCCACACGCCATTGTGAGCAATACAGTTGGCTACATCTAAGTGTCCCCGTGCCTAGGCTGACCCATCGTTACCATCTGCTTTTCTACCTTGCTATCTGTTTTCTACCTTGCTACCTGTGTTTCGCACTGCCTCGCTAGATTCCACACCACACAAATAATACCATATAAAGACAGTTTTTTACTGTTCTCACGGCTTCCTTCCCAACAGTGCAAGAACATCTGCCGAACTCTCACAGAGCAGTGCATCTCCAGTTTCCTCATTCCCACAGAGGGATTGTCCCTTGCTGTTCCCAACTTGCTCTATCAAAGGGCTACTGCAGGTGTTGTTTGGATTTGAATGGCTAAACTTCATTTGGATACTTATCCTTGCAACCTACATCATGGAATGGCATCACAAGTGTTAAAGCAGCACAACAGGGATCAAGAACTATATAATAAAGAGGTTTCACACAGCCAGAGTAGCACCCATGACATACAAATACAGCTAGATAGAATGGGCCAGGCTTCAATGCCCTTTCAGCCAAAACTGTCCACTTCAGTAGAATTAGTTCACATTTAACACTGTTGTAAATGAGAATCCTCCAGTTCTGTTTAACAAATGAATGTATAAAATGATTCAAGTCTTCTTTTATTTTGGATTATGTGCTCCTGGCATAACAGCAAAGTGAACAGACCTGAGTCTTCTGAAGACAAAATAAGCACTGAGACAATACTGTCACAATCCTTTCCTTTGCAAAGCCACAAATGAGACATTTGGGAATGGAAAACTGTTTTGAGGGAACATTAAATCGGCCAAGAACAAATTGCTACAGAAAATGACATCCTCTTCTGAACATCCATTAGTTTCTGATAATCAGGAATTCTCGGATGCTTGAACATTCCATTAGTACGAAGCAGCGAGTTAATTGTAATAATTATCAGCAGTTTTAATTGTTTTGTTATAATGTATTTTGCAGTTTGACAGTGTGAAATCAATATGTACCTCTAGGAAAAATATCTAGTATAATAAAATTAGGCTCCATTATGCCTCCCAACCTTAGAATTAAACATTGTGCATAAATATGTATTTCTGTTTGTGTACACAGAAGACTTATACTGAGTGAGTTGAGATGCATAAATACATTGGACTTTGTTGTTAAAGGGGAAGGTGGTGTCTCTCCTTAAGAACTGTTTCTGTTTTTCAAACCTTTAGTTTTCAGACATGAAATCAGAAAAACACTACTATCTCTCTTCAGCTTTATTGAATACTCTTTTAGATTACAAAAAAGTACTTTACAGAAATTTTACTAATGATTTCTAGAATAAATTTATTGAGGTCATATTAAAAAAATATGGTGAGGTGTATGAATGTTAATTGTAACAATGATTTCCACATGGGGATCCCAAAGTATTTAAAGACTACAGAGCCTTGTGAAGATTCTACTTACAGTTTAGTACATCTGATGAAAAAAATCAGAAAAAAAAAACCAAACCAAAATTTATGGAACAGTCTTCAATATGATGAGAACTAAACCCCAGACATTTGAATTCCTATCCTGCACTTTAACAGTAAATTGTTGTTGTCTCTTTCATTAAACATTGCCTCAATGTCTGTCTTTTTTTCCCTGTGGTCTTCATACAGTTCTTGAATATTGTAGTGGGGAGTCTGATACTGGAACAGGATTCTGTTTGGGTTTATGTATTTTGAAGAAGATGTTAAAATATTGGAAGAGGGGAAAAAAGAGCTGCAAGAATAATTTAAGCAGTGTGGAGAGATATATGTCAGGGAGATATTCTGAAAGTTTTATCTCTCAAAAGGAAGATTTACAGGCAGTTTGATTACAGTGTTTAAATAACATTTTGTGAGAATACCCTGTATAGTTAAGGGCTTTTTAATCTCGTGGAAAAAAAGAAAAAAAAAAAAAGAACCACTAGCAAGATGCTACTGTAAGAAAAAATCAAATTGGAAATGAAATAAACCTTTGTGTTTCACAGTGATTTTAATGGATGATTAATTGGTGGAACAAACTACCAAAAGAAGTGAGAAATTCTATACATGTTTATTTCTTCCAGATACCTTTTGAGAAGATTTATTTTAGTCAAATGCAAGTTATTGAGTTCTGTAAAGGCATAAATGGGATGAACTATAATGGTCTAAGTTATAATGGTTTGTGATATACGAGATGTCAGGCAAAATAATCTAATGATTCCTTCTGGTTTTATACTGTGATGCAATTAAAAGAGATTATTACCTACAGAATTTCTGCGCAGCCTCCACATTGAAGTCTCTTGACAAGAGACATAAGTGTCTGTCAGTGTCTCGGGAGTGATAAAAACTTCATTATTCTTCTTTTTGTTTGCCTGTGGAAAAAAGACGGACGGTGCTGTGAGTCCTGGAGAGACTTGAGAGGGGCAGAAGCTGAGCTGGATCCCAGAGGAAGACAGGAAGTCATCCTTCATCCCTCTATGAAGACAAGAGTCGGAGAAGACAAGAAATTAGTGAAGGAAAAAGATGACAGCCAGGCTGGGGTGGGGAGCAGTAAGGCCAACCTGAAAAGATTTGTGATCACTACACTAGGAGATAGATGAGACCTTGGAGCTAATTCCCCACAGTCTAATTTACACCTGAGATCTGAGGTAAGAGTCAGTGCACGCTCTAACAAGGAATGATATGAAAATGTTTTCTGAAAACCTGCCCCAACTCTCTTTAAAAATCATTTTGATAATACAGTTGTTCTATACTTGCCTGAATTCTGAATAAAGACATGTTTTCTGGTCTGCAATTTTTGTGGTTGTTTTGTTTGTTTCATTTTTACTTCCTGTAGGCATGTGTGTTTCTGCTTATCATTATGTTTCTTTCAGAGATATGGGGTTGCTCTGGAGCTGGAGGGAATGACACCCCTCTATGTTCTCCGTGGAGCAGCGCAACTGAGAATGAGTTCATCACACCTTTGCACAGTCACCACAATGACTGAGTACTAATATCATCCTTGACTAAAAGCCTGTGTCACAGTTCAACTTTTAGGGACACAATTTCAAGAAAAAAACGTGAATGGTGAGTACTGTCTCTCACTGCTGCTGTGCTCTTGTGATCTATAAATAAAGAGAACTTTAACCTTTTGTAAGCTCAATCATGAGTTATTTGTTGGAGCAGCAATGTGTCAGACCCTAGCTGATCCAGAAATGACAACTAAGGAGCAAGCAGACTATGCTTCATGTAAAATCCAGTTGTAGTGCCGTCATTATAAAGGAGGTTTGAGAGCTCTGTTGTCTTTTCAGTAGCTGTCATTGCCTCTGTCAAGGGCTTCATCTGTATTCAGAACATATCCCTTTATTTCCTTATAATGATTAATGATGATTCACAGTTTTTGTTTTCCACTGTCTTGGACTCCAGCAACACATGCTTTTATATTTGCTGTCTTAAATCCCTCTCTTCACTGTTAAGGGAAACTTCTAAAGCAAGCAGACTCAGGTCTTCCACATATTCTCAGCCTTCCAGGGGGTATTCAATAGCTCCTGAGAATTCTTCCATTTTTTAATACTGCCCCATGTTGTTTTAGCTATTCTGCCATCTGTAGCTAGATGTCTACTTGGACAGCGCTCCAGAGAGAAGTGAACTGCACCTCTCTCCCTCCCCCAAGTCCAGAAGGGCTGATCCTTCTCATCCCTGCTGTTCCCAAAGGTGGGAGTCTTCTGGTTGTTCTTTAACCCCGACCTCTTGCTTTGCAGGAGATAAAGCTGAAACCAAATCACTGAACTGACAGTATGTGTAATGTCTTACTTTCTATTAGCAAATTGCAAATTTTAAAACCCTGAAGCAACTTTTTGAATTCTAGCAGTGTTGTTAGTTTTTGTTGTAACTTGGCCTTTTTTTTTTTTTTTGTTAAACTGTAGCTGCTGATGGTTATTGCAAGTGACTTAACACATTTCTTTTTATAAAGGCAACTGATGCTATCTCCTTTCTCTGCATCTCTCTTCTAGAAAATGGAGTTAGAGTTAACTTTTAACTGTTCTGGCTTTTGCTGAAATTATTTAAGAACCTCTCCACTTTTTTTAAACTACTGGGAGACACACCTAATGTACTCTCTTTACACTTCTGAAACTTACTTTTCTTTATTCTGAGGCTGTGCCTTTTATTTTATTTCAAGGTGCTGTTGCTTTCCTTTGGTAGAGAAAATCCACACTGAGATGCCACATTGTTTGAGAAAACAACACAAATGCCTACAGAATGCTGCTCGGGAGAAGGAAAGCTGTGTAAATGACATGAGTGGTTGTATTCAGAGGCTGGCTAACTCTCATGTGTAAAACATGCAGACTAACAGGTAGGAAGGGAAAAAAGGAAGGTTTGCTTTGGTGGAAAATGAATGATTTTTGTTCCACTTATTTGTAGGAATGGCTTGATTATATCTTCCTTTATAATCTTTGCAGGAATAGCCTGTGCTGGCACCATTCGATGTCAGAACTGCTGCAGACTTGAAAGGATCTTCAGTGCGTTTTATTATGTGCTTAACAAGAACAGAGAAGTTTCCTTCCCATTCCCAAGAAAGGGGCTACTACTTCAAAACCTTTCTCTACAAATACAGGAGAGCAGGGCGGAACTTCCTTTGGACTAGACCCGATGAACTAGTGTAACTCACTGAGGAGCAAGAATGAGCACCACAGGAGTATAACAGTCTCACCAGGTTGCAGTATATCCATTTATTTTTAGACTTCTGTGACACAGCTGGAGCTGACAACTCCAGGAATAGTAGTTCTGTCCATGAAAAGTAGAGAGAGCTGTGTTCACAACCCATCCTCAGAAAGACATTAATAATGAAAAATAGAGTGATGTATGAAAGATGCTATTTAAGGGATGTTTCAAGATGGCCTGTGTACTGGCAGACAGCACGTAGAGGAAAATCTGAGACAAATTTCACTAACAAGATATAAGGTATTCTGAACATCACACGGGAAATATCCAAGCCACCATTTCCAAGGGTGGCTTAAGTGAGAGGAAAACAAAATGCAGATGTGCCTTTCCAATTTCTTTTTGCTGTATTAAGTGTCCCTGTGGTATTTTTAAGTGCATCTTTTGCATTTTTTTTGCATTAAAAATATTAGGTTATCACATCCTTGTGTATGCTCAAAGATGAACAAATTAGGAGGCTTCACAGGAGACTGAAAGCTTTGTGTAAACTCTTAATAAATCATCTGGGAGGGAAAAAGAGACCTTTCTGTGTAAAAGAAAAATGTCTTTCTACTTTCATAGAAGGGAGAGGTGTTCTCAGTCTGCTTACCTAAGAGGTCCTAAATAAAACCAAGACTGCTATATCTCAAAGTTTAAAAGATTCCACCAAATTATTTAATCTTAATTGGGAAAGCTACAGCTTTTTGCCACACATCCACAAAGAAATCAGGTCAATTTTCCTTTCCCCATTTTTACCTTTCTCATTTATACTACTAATAAATATGCTACTAATACACTATAGAACAGACTTTTAAAACTACCATAATCATTGTTTATTTGTGACTAAAGCAATACAAAAGATGTGCTAATTCAAAATACAGGCTAATTCTCCTTAACGTGACACTAAGCCTGACTTGTAAAATCTGCTTCAAGATTCTTGTTATAAAGATAAAAGACATTTCTACAGGTTTTGCCTATTGTATGCATTCTCTCATACACAGCAGTTTGGTTGTGACCAATACGATAAAGCATTAAAAAATTGACAAAATTGTAGTTTTCAAAGGAACTGTTGTGGAATAAAAGAAGTGTGTAAAATTAGAAGATTGAGGCTACAGATTTTATCATTTCGACTGGTAAGAGATTAACATTTAGTTTATTGAAGCATTCAAAACAGTAGACTATCATTCAATGCACATGTAAAATTGATATTTTCTCTTCCTCTTCCCTTGTAAGAAGCTGAAGATGTATTTACTGAGAAATATAAAATGAAAAATTTAATGGCTTTATTTATTTATCAAGGAGCACACTGATATCAAGGCATTTTAGAAATGAATTTAATACTATCCTAAACTATGTTTTTCAAAATATTTTTTTCCCAAATGCCCAATGTATACGCCTTTTAACACTTGTAGATTTACAAAATGCAGAAATTTATTATAATATAATTACATTGTAAAAGCTGTGTATTTCTAAAGGAGCATTAAGCACCTAAAATCTATCTAATTTGTGTTTTAATACTTCTCTTCTTTTCTCTTGAACACCGAGCAAGGAGGATTATAGGTGAAGAGAGGAAAAATGGAAGTATGGGAGAGAAGAAAAATTACAATATAGTGAACTAATCTCAAGAATTATATATTTTATATATACTCATTATATATGCAGTTCTTACTAAAAGGTTAACAGTAGTCTACTATTCCTGATGTTTCATGTTTGTAATTTCTTGTAGCTGTTTTCCAACTGTAGTCCATACATTCTATACCCATATAAAATGAAAATAAGAGAAATGTAAGGTATTTTAATGTACATCACATGTTTCCAATTGGTTTTCTTTTTGTAGAGGTTTTTTGCTCATTGGTGTTACTGTGCTGTTTGATTATTTTTTTATTTAAAAAAAATATAGTGTGGCAGTTGTCATCAGTACAATCTCCTCAGGAAAGAATATGCTAAATAATACTCATTATGTGTCTGTTTTCCAGAAATTCTGAATTTCTGTCCTTAAAACCAAAGTAAAAAAAAAAAAAAAAAGAAAAAAAAAGTGAGGTATGCCTCTTAACCTCACATCTGTAGTTTCTGTCATTATTCTAGGTTCTTCTAGGAATTAATTCCAAAGACAGTATTCTCTTGCTGAGTAAGCATAGCAGTTGCCCTTGAGGTAAATCAACTTCTACATCCACAGGAAGCAAGCAAGAAAAAATAGGATTCTCAAGATAGCCAGTCAGAGGATCAAAAACAATTTCCATGGTGAACTTGAACAAGGCTAACAAATCAAGTTTCAGCATCTGCATAAAGTGATGAAACCAACACACTGACGGCACAGTGGTGTTTTAGTCAAGGTGTACATGAAAGTACATATTTCAGCCTCAAACCAACCCAAATGTTTTTGGATCCGGAGAAGAAAAAACGTACATAAGGAGAGAAAGAGAGGGGGAGAGAGAGATCCTTGCTGTTAGCAGGTTCTCCTCCCAAACCAAACCTTGCTGGCTCTTTCCAGTTCAGCCATGTGATACTGGTTTAAACATGCAAATGGTGTTGCTGTTGTAAAATGAGTGATTTCTCAGAGCTGAATATTTCTGTATTTTGTGTAAACTTAGTGAAATTGCAGTTATCTATCTTTGACAAACCCTAGTGTTTACAAACAGTTTGAAACCAACAGAGAATGGAATTATACTGAATTCCTATCAACAGAGGCAAATTGGAGGACTTCAAACAACAGGACAATTGAAAGACCAAGAGCAATACAGAAATGGAGTAAAGGAAAATATTTTTTATTTTCTTTAGACTTGTGTATTCCTTGTATTAACTAAAGTGCGGACTGAAAATGTCAGTTTTACTACTACAGGTAAGATGATCTCTGAGAAAAAGGATGTTTAAACTGTATGAGCATCCACAGAAAATCAGCACTGGCTAGGGGTGATGAGAGATGGGACAAAGAGAGAGGTAAGGCATCTGGGTCATCATATCTTATTTCTGTGGAGAAGAATGGAAGTGTTGAAGAAGTGTGAGAGGAAATCAGAGAAAAAAGCAAAGCCTAAAAGGATTTGAATTCAATAGAAGCCAAAGGCAGCAGTAGCCTGGTGAAAATCCAGCTTGGGAGGTATTATCTAGTCTGTATAATAGAACCCATGTATTAATAATTGATGGTGGGAGATTCAAATGAAATGATCTCATAAGATATTAGTGATATGAAACATCCCTATAAAGTGAAAGGAAGTTCTTAGCTGAAATGAACATAAGAAATCATTCCTCCCTACGAGGTTCAAAAATAATCTTTTTATCCAACTCTGAGCATGATTATTTAAAGAAGGACTGGGTGGAAAACTGTTTCTGTGTTTTACAGAAGAACATAGAATTAAGTCTGTGAACAGTTTTTTTTCTGTTTTGCAGTATGCTCTCTTAATCTTTATTACAGCTAGCAGTAGTAGAGAAACACAAGGTGGTGTTGGTTGTTGGAGATGATAAAGAAAAGGTGTACTACGTCTTTCCAGTAATTTAATTACCATTTCAAAATTCTTTGTTTGCATGTGCCTGAACTTTCAGACTAGGCATCAGTATAATTTGTTGAAGCCAGTAAAGTCTACTTTTTTGGATAGGATTCTTGACTGGGAATCCTGCCTCTCAGGAAAGATGACATTACTTTTTCCCCTCCTAAAACACTCAGGCCAATTTCTCCTTATTTCCACTTGGGAGATAAAGTGGCTGTTGGCAGAATTGCTCAAAAGTATAATTTCAGAGCTTAAGTTCAGTTATGCACATAAAAGTAAAGAACCCAGACTGCAGATGGAACTAATGTATGAAAAAATCCTGTGATGTCTTCAGCTTTTGAGATTGTAGCAATATTGCAGATGTTTAGATAGCAAACACATTGCTGAGATTTCTTTTCCTTTGTTCTTGAGAGGTCAGCTTATTGGCAGCCAGGGCTTGCATGTCAGTCACTTTGGGAAGCAGCAGCAGCTCCACTGAAAAAAAATTCTTCCATGTTAATAAAATTTCAGTTCTACAAGTATTCCTAGTCTTAAATTTTTTCTGTCTCTGAAACTAGAGAGAATACTTCAGATCAACAGGAATTTTGAAAATATGACTGCTGGAAAAAATCATCAACTGCTGGAATAAAAAAAAGTATGCAGTTCTGTTTGTGGGAACACTTCAGAAAGCACAGCCGGTGATGATGAAATAAATAAATAAATGAATGTAACAAAACTTAACAGAAAAGAAATACAAACAGAGTTTTAAAACTTTCATTAGGAGACACCAGATATATCTAACAAAAGAAGAGTTCCTGTTAACTGCCACTGTTGGAGACCAGATACCAGGAAAAGATGGATCACTGTCTCATCCAGCTAACACTTCCTCTTTTCCTCTCTTCCCTGTTGTTACATTAGCATTTTTAACTGTTATTTTTAAAGCCAAGATAAACTGTATTTACATGTAGGAAGTAGACTGTGGAGAAGCAGTTTATTCTAAGAGATGAACAAATTTCCTCATTTTTTTTATGAATGTGCCATTTCCTGCTCAAGCATCATATTTCTTGGTAACTGGAATGTGTTTAACTCCTTCCAGGTTGCATGCAGTAGATGTTTCCCATGTTCTAGTAAGCTTGAAGAGCTCTAATTTATCATGTAGTCATGTCATCAGGTCATCTTGCATAGAGAAGGAATAGTTTTATCAAATAAATTAAATAAATTAATTTTGGAAGCACTTCTGCTTACTTCAGCTAGAAAAGTCCAAAAGTTGTGCTTCCTGTTTCAATCTAAGGTACTTTCACCACCAGCGTGGCTGACTTGGTCTGTGAATAGGTCTAGTGTTCAGATTTCTTTTAACTCCTCTGCAGATAACGTCAGAGGAAAAATACTGGGCACTGAGAGTGTTACATTTTGGTTGCATTTTGACTACATTGAGATACAGATAATTGAATTATGGGTGACAATGACTATTATGCACCATGACTTAGGGTTCAGGCTATTGGTCAAATTACTGTTCTTTGAAAGGGGAGTTTTTAATAGAAGTTACAATTAAAATCCAGCTCCTTTTGTAAGTCAGTGGGAATTAGGTACCCAAATGTCTTCTGTGCCTTTGAAAATCTCTGCATAAGTTTATAAATTTGATCACAACAGTCCGTTCTGGCCCTCTAATCTATGAATCTCTTAACCTTCCTGCCATGGGAATTAAACTAATTTTCAGCTCATAGATTGGTTACGCTGAGATCCACTTCATTTACTTACTGATGGGATTTATTTTTCCCTGTTTCATGCTGGAGGAAACATAAAACACTTTCCTAATTCATGGTAGCTATTGCTGACTGGTTTTTTTTGTTTGCTGAGAGGTTTTTTGGGGGACTGAATGACTATTTCTGTATATGTTAAGACAAAAAACATGGTTTAAATTAAACAGTTAAAGTTTTTATTATGCGTTTTTAATATTATTTCAAAAGTAAAGAGAGCATGTAATCAGCAAAAAGAGAAAGTAAGCACAGTGCAGGTCTGGAAGAGAAAGCTTACTTTGATTTTTCCCTCCCTAGTGATGCATGGATGAGAGGACATTATGGATTCATACACGATTGCTATATCCCAGGAGGACTGCAAAGTGACTTTCTTCTTTTTCTGTAAGAGCTACGCATGAAACAACAATGTGAGACAAAGAACAGATAATTCAATTTTTTTCTTTCCTGTAGGTCTCTTCTCTTGTCCTTCAAAAGTATCTTGAAAAATATTAGGACTTTTCCTAGGAACTTAGTGTCTTCATGAAAAATGAGTGTTACTTCTTTGTGTAATGCAGAAAACTGTTTTCCAACACTATCAGTTGGACTAAGAGGACTAATATCCTAAAACCCTGCATTGCAAATACCTTCAGCTCACCACCATTGCTGTAATATTGCAAGATACTGTGATGAACAAAGTTGGATTTATCTGAAATATAAGCAGTTACTTATTTGGTTTTTAATTCCTCCCTTTGCCTCCTTTTAACCCCTTTTAGTTTGAAAATGTGTAGATTAATGGAATAACATATTCTGAGATGCTAATGAGTGCACTCATTTAAGGATATAATCAGCCTCATATTTATAACCTTCACTTGCTCAAAGTGGATCTATACAAGTGCAAGAATTTTTACAATTTACATGAATATATTTTTGACGGCGAAAGAAAAAATCGTTATTGTGTTGTGGAAATCTGCTTCCCTTAAAATAAAATCCTCATTAAATCCATTAGTGAGGATCATTCAACCCATTTCACGGCTTTTAGGATTTCATTGCCAACTCCTGTTATTATTTTTTGACAATAATATATTTTTGTGTATATATTGGGGGCCAATTGGATTGACATAAAATGGATCATAGAATCATAGAATCATTTGGGTTGGAAAGGGACCTTAAAGATCATCGAGTTCCAACCTCCCTGCCATGGGCAGGGACATCTCCCACTACACCAGGTTGCTCAAAGCCACATGGATAGTCTTCTTTAACATCAACAATAAAGGTAATTTCTTAGCCTAGAGAAAGGGAGGTTGAGGGGAGACCTTATTGCTCTCTACAGCTACCTGAAAGGAGGTTGAAGTGAGGTGGGGGTCAGTCTCTTCTCCTAAGGCGATAGGATGAGAGGAAATGGCCTGTACCAAGGGAGGTTTAGATTGGATATTAGGAGAAATTTTTACACTGAAAGAGTTGTCAAGAACTGGAACAGTCTGCCCAGGGAAGTGGTTGTGTCACCATCCCCGGAGATATTTAAAAGATGTGTAGATGTAGTGCTTAGCCATATGGTTTAGTGATGTTTTTTCTCAGTGTTAGGTTGATGGTTGGACTAAATAATCTGAAATGTCTCTTCCAACCTAGGAAACTCTATGTTTCAATGATTCTATAATAATCACGGAACTAAAATCTAGACCAGCCTGCATACTGCTGCGGCTGTAAAGATCTGGAAGCATTTTAGTAAAAGCTTTTCAGCAAAACATTATAGGATCAATTCAGTTGTCTAAACATAGCTGTCTAGTGACACCTGAGATACCTTATAGTGCTCCATCTGACCTTCAGTGAATACAGCTTTTGAGTGTTATATTTGCTGCCTTTGTATGAATGCCTCAGATATTCTGGTACTAAATACCTACGTGTTGGCAGCTGGAACAAGGACTCTATTCCAGGGAGTATTTCAGAATGCCCTGCCTGCACATTACCTGAGTGTTCATCTCCCATTATAGAAACTGATCTGTACAGTCAGTGGAGAGAAAGTCTTCACATCCTCACTTCCTAAAGTAGTCACCTATATTTGGTCAATGAACTAGTTTTCTGGACTCCACTCAATGTGTTGGGTAGGTCTCTGTGAACTATACTAGGACTTTAGACACTTAGTTCATCTATAGACACATTTATGTACTTAAAATATTTTTCTAGAGCTGATTTTCACCTAGTTTCCTTTGAAGGAAACTCGTTATCAGTGGAGCATGCTATCTGATAATTCAGAACTGTTGATGTTTGCTTCTTTTTTTAGAAAACCAGAAGCCCATATAAGGGTTAGAACTAATTTTTTTTTTTTCCCCTACCACACTGGCCCCTTAGACAGAGACAAACGGTATTGATAGTGGGAAATCATGCTTCTGCAAGAAGTTGGTTACAGTCTACCAAACACTCTTGGAAGAACATAACTGTCTGAAGGAAAATGTCTCAGACATTTCAGAATTCCACTGGAAAATTAAAAAAATTATAATTGCAAAAGGTATGTGACAACAGTAGAAATAGGAGTCCCAGAACTATCGTAATGTCCCTATATAGTTTCTAGGATGTGAACTGCTGTGTCTTTGCATGATACTTTGTTGCTCTTCATATACACACGCAACTCACCGGGAGGTAGTTTGAGTAGAGATACCTAATCAAGTATCACATAGGCATAAAATTCATTCACTATAAAAGAAGATTTTGTAACAGTTGTATTTGCATCTATAGCCAAAGTCATCTGTACATGTGACTGAAATTACTGAGACTGAAATCAGTTTAGTTGCTTTATAATGTATAAAAAAGACCAGATTCACAAAGGACTGGCTTTAAGGCCAGTTTCTTATAAGGGGAAAACAGAGGATATGAAGTTTAAGAGGAGGTAGGAAAATAGAGTAAGATGATTTAGAAGCAAATATATATAAATTAAAATATTTTATTGGGTAATCAAATTAGGAAAAAGTGTATGCATTAATTCCCATGGAAAATAAAATAAAATTTAGATCTGCTAGGATCTCCTCCTTTCCATCTTCAATTCTTTCTTTTTTTTTTTTTTTTTTTTCCCTAAGGCACTGGTACTTAAAAGAAGGCTTGGCTGAATGACAAGTTGATGCCTAAGTTATATTAAAAATGCAAATATGTATAAAAAAATGGAATTGTTTTTCATCTTCCGCGTGACTTATATATCACTCCCAAGTTAATAAATACTTTGGGTAAAATCTAGTGGCCTAAAGACAGACATTTTGCGTTATTTCAGGTATTCTGTTTCTCATGCATTCATGCAGGGCTGACAGATATGACACAGTGACAGAGCATAGAATCATAGAATCACAAAATGGTTTGGGTTGAAAGGAACCTTAAAGATCATTGAGTTCAAATGCCCCTGCCATGGGCAGGGACACTTCCCACTAGAGAAGGTTGCTCAAAGCCCCATCCAGACTGGCCTTGAACACTTCCAGGGATGGGGCATCCACAACTTCCCTGGGCAACCTGTTCCAGTATCTCATCACCCTCACTGTAAAGAATTTCTTCCTAATATCTAATCTAAACGTCCCCTCTTCCAATTTAAAACCATTACCCCTTGTCCTGTCACTACACTTCCTGACAAAGAGTCCCTCTCCAGCTCTTCTATAGGCTCCCTTCAGATATTGGTAGGCTGCTCTAAGGTCTCCCCAGAGCATTCTCTTCTCTTGGATAAACAGCCCCAACTCTCTCAGCCTGTCCTCATAGGAGAGGTGCTCCAGCCCTCTGATCATCTTTGTGGCCCTCTGCTTGACCCGTTCCAACAGGTCCATGTACTTCCAGCTCTGAGGACTCCAAAGCTGGATGCAGTACTCCGGGTGGGGTCTCACGAGCCCAGAGAGGTAGAACCAGCAACCTGCTGGCCACACTTCTCTTGATGCAGCCCAGGACACGGTTGGCTCTCTGGGCTGCCAGTGCACATTGCTGGCTCATGTTGAGCTTCTCATCCACCAACAACCCCAAGTCCTTCTCCTCTGCGCTGCTCTCCAGCCATTCTCCACCCAACCTGGATTTGTGTCTGGGATTGCCACGTCCCAGGTGTGGGACTTTGCACTTGGCTTGGTTGAACTTCATGCAAGTTGCACGAGTCCACTTCTCAAACCTGTCCAGAGCCTTCTGGACGGCATCCCTTCCCTCCAGCATGTTGACTGCGCCACCGAGCTTGGTGGTGTTGGCAAATTTGCTGAGGGTGCACTCTATCCCACTGTCCATGTCTCCAACAAAGATGTTAAATAGCACCGGTCCCAGTATCGACCCCTGAAGAACACCACTCATCACTGGCCACCACATGGACATTGAGCTGTTGACCACAACCCTTTGAGTATGGCCATCCAGCCAGTTCCTTATCCACCAAGTGGTCCATCTGTCACATCCATGACTTTCCAATTTTGAGATCAGTATGTTGTGCGGGACAGTGTCAAACACTTTGCATAAGTCCAGGTAGATGAAGTCTGTTGCTCTGCCCTTGTCCACCAGGTGTGTGGCAGTATCATAAAAGGCCACCAAATTTGTCATGCATGATTTGCCCTCGGTGAAGCCATGTTGGCTGTCTCAGATCACCTCCTTATTTTCCACGTGCCTTAGCACAGATTCCAGGAGGACCTGCTCCATGATCTTACCAGGCGCAGAGGTGAGGCTGACTGCTATAGTTCCCTGGGTCTTCTTTTTCCCTTTTTTTGAATATCAGGGTTATGTTTCCCTTTTTCCAGTCAGTGGGAACTTTGCCAGAATTCCACAATTTCTCAAATACCATAGAAAGGGGCTTAGCAACTTTGTCTGCCAGCTCCCTCAGGACCCGTGGATGGATATAGTCAGGTCTCATGGACTTATGCACCTTCAGGTTCCTTAAGAGGTCTCATACCTGGTCTTCTTGTACTGTGAGCAGTTCTTCATTTGTAAAGTCCCTGTTTTTGCCTTCCATGACTTGGGCAGTGTGGTTAGAGCCCTTGATGGTGAAGACTGAGGCTGCTGCTGATGATCAGGTGCAATATGAAAGCATGCCAAAAGTGATGTTAGTTATCTGTAGTTGAATCACATTGAATCACACCCTTTAAGACAGAGAACATGTGTGAAGTCAGAAGGAAAAACTTTCACTGATTTCCATGGAGCAAGAATTATACCCCATGGTTATGACGACAGAATGAGAGGGAATGGCTTCAAGCTCCAACAGGGTAGGTTTAGACTAAACATTAGGAAAGAATTTTTCACAGA
>JAOTQQ010000001.1:170617199-170644064 GCA_026546715.1 Gallinago undulata
GCAGGGGGGTCGGACTAGATGGCCTTTGGAGGTCCCTTCCGGCCCAGATGATTCTATGATTCTATGATTCTATGATAGAGTGAATTTACAAATACAAGATCGCCAAATCATGCTGTAAACTGGACGACTGTAAAACTACCTTAATTACCTGTAAAATTCAAGAAGCACTTAAAGACCTGAAATGGCCTTCTATAATCAAAGTGACTACATTCTTCATGGCATAAAGTAGAAGCCTCAGGCTACTGCTGTTAAAATATCACTGGAAATTCTTATTATTATGTAAGACAATTCTCAAATGTCCACTCAAAAAATGCTTTGTAGGTTTTGTCCATCTTTCTCAGAAAGGTTTCTTTTAGCAAAGGAAATCACAGGAAATGATGTTGAGTACTAACTGTATGATGGATACAATCACTGGATAATTTCAACTATGGTACAAAGGCAATGGATGTACTGTAGTTTGGTAAGGAAGATAGTAAAGTCCTCATCTGACTGCTTGAATATTAGTTTATTACAGCACTCTTTATGAATGGTGTTATGTATGTTATATTGATTTCATGCTTTTTGTATATGAGACAACTTCTGTGTCAACTGCTTTAAATTTCATAGTGATGGAAGGGTAATGAGACAAAGCACCAAACTATACAAAAATCAAATTACTTTACCTTGTGTAAGGAGCTTGTAAACTGATACTGCTCAAAGATTTTCACGAACTTATACCAATTGTGTCCTTAAACTGTAGAATGTAAATGCCAGAGACTCTATTCAGGTTGAGTAAGCATGTCTGGGCTGTATCTCCACTACTACAAAAAAATTTCTTCTAAACTATAATAAGGTTGTGAAAAAAAATTCTTCAAACTTTTCTTTAAAAAGTCAACTGCTGAGATATTTCTCATAATTTAAAAAATTTTTTTTTTCTTCTTCTGTGGTTATAAAAAGCCACTGGGTATATGAAATAGTAATGGTAGTGTAATAAAAGTGATTATAACTCCTGAAAACTGTTCATATATATTAGAAATAATATGAACTGTAATAAAGAATAATTAGCAACTAGACACATAGGTTCTGTGTGGATGATCTGATAACCTAGTTACAGCCACAAGGAAATGTCGCTCAGCATCTGAATACATGAAAGAGGCAGGAAAATTTCTAAATTTAATAAAGTTGTATTCTACAGTCTTTTTTAAACTGGTACATTGCATAAATACTTAAAAACTTGACCATACAGCTTTTTTTTTTTTTTTTTTGATCAGTGTCATGGTTTTGGCCAAATTTACCAAAACCAGAATGACAGATGGCCCTTCCCCCCGCCCCTGTCGAGCGAGGAGAAGGAGAGCAAAGCACGCATTCTGGACCCTGAAGTACTCATGTGACTCTCTTAAGTTTGATGGGTATAAAAGTCATTTACTTACCCAAATTCTTTCATTGTGGTTAACCGAGGTACCTTCATAGGTGTGATGGCAGACTGTAGAGCCCAGGAAAGTTGGTACATCACGTAATGAGTATGTTATTCTGGATTTCAAGGGACCTGTGCTGCATAGATGCAGTAGATATAATCATAATGCAGCATTTGTCACATAAAATGATTTTAGGGTTCCTAATTACAGCTGTATATCAAAAGAACAAAAAATATGGTGACTTAGTCTCCTTGGAATAGTGTCTCTAAGTATTTGTTGTGTGCTCAACATCTGTTACATGACAGGTTGTTAATGATGTGTGTGTTCATTAAAGGTAAAGTGCCTCCTGTGTGTTGTAGTCCTTAAATCTGTCTGAAATCCCTACTTGAGCAGCCATGATATGTTTTCGCAGTTCAGGTCCCATGAGAGGTCCAAAGAATCACTAGTAGCTGTACTGTTCTCAATCAATTTTTTTCTATCAATGGTCATCATTGTTCATTTCTTTCAAGTCACGTAAGAACATTCACTGTAGAGTTATGTAAGCAAAAGACGATACAACCACAAGTCCTGGTATAGTTTATTAAACATTATCAAACACAGCCTCATGGATTTCTGTCCTCTGCTTTGCTTTAACATTCCTTAGGCATACTCATAATGTAAAAATGTGTTCTTTATTTTATTTTATGTTATACTACCTTACTTGCCTACAGATGGAATTGTGTTATCCTGGGAAATTAGTTGTGTGAAAAACATGAATAATCTATCCATCCCCTTCAACTTCTTTCCTCATCTTCACCAAATGAATTTCATCCTCATCCATTTCATTGACTAAAGTCACTGATGGCCTCTTCTTTATTTCACTCAAGGAAGTGTTCAGCAATTTTATTCTTCTTCTTGCTTCTGATCTTGGAGATTTTTCTTTCAATCTATGCTTTCTCTCCTGGCTGTGCTCACCAGCCCTTTCCTCAAATGTTACTGATTTTAGTCTCCAAGCTTTCCAATATAATACTGCCACAAAACTACCCATTTATTTCGGAATTACTGTTTCTTAAAATGAAACTTCTGCTAAAACTGTGGAATAGCAAACTCAAAAAAGTTTACTGTAGTCTAGATTAATGAGCGTCCTTTAAATACAAAGCATGTACTTTGCTAGAAGACAAAAGATTTTAGAAAAAAATTGCTTGAAAAATGAAGATGAAAGGTTAGCTGTGATATAATAGGATTTTAATAAAGCATTATAATCAAAATTTCACAAAAACTTGTTTAACAAATTTAGATAGACAGAAATTATTTGTTGTAGGCTGAGAACCAAGGAATTATAAAAAAAAAAAAAAAAGATAGTAAGGATATGCAGTAATATATCTAGTTGCAAGTTTAAGGATTTCCATTCTTTCAGTCACAGTTACAAGTGAATAACAGTGAGGGTGTTGGAAGAACAGAGAGGGAAGTTTATAAGGAAGGAAGTTCCCCCTTTGTAAGAGAAGTTTAAAAGTACTAAATAAGTTTATCTTGGATAAGCAAAACCAAATGATACAGATAAAAATAGCACCAAAGTTTTTTCATGGGTCTTAGTGGGGTCAAGAGGTGACTCCAAGGAGATGAAGATTTTTTTATAGTCTTTATAAGACTATAAGTGCAGTTGTATCTGGTGCAGGTGCCCAGGTGCTGGTAGTGGGGGCTGCAGGGGTGGCCTTTGTGAGGAAAGGCTGGGACTGCCCCATGTCATAGTGAGAACAGCCCTGTAGACTGTTCCTAAAGTGTGAGAAGATGGAGGGGGAGGAGGTTCCCCAGGTGGTGGGGCAGAGATTCACCTGCAGCCCCTGGAGGAGACTGTGTTGAAATAGGCTGTCCCCCTGCAGCCCATGGAGGATTACAATGGAGCAGATATCCACACTGCATCCCTTAGTGGACACCACACCAGGGCAAATGGATGTGCTCTGATGGAACTGCAGCTCAGGGAGAGCCCATGCAGTAGGAGGGAAAAGTGCGAGGAGGAAGAAAGAACAGAGCAGAGCTGTTATGGGCTGATCATGACTCCATTTCCCATTCCCCTGTGCTTTTCAGGAGGAGAGTCGTAGAGGAGCTGGGGGTGAAGGAGAAGCCTGGAAGAAAGGGGGTGGAGGGAAAACATGTTAGTTTTTGTCTTTGCTTTTCACCATCTGACTCTATTTTAATTAGCAATTAATTAATCTTCTGCTAGTGGAGTCTGTTTTGCATGTGACAGTAATTGGTGAGTGATCCCTGTCTTTATCTAGACCCATGAGCATTTTCATGTCATTTTCTTCCCTGTCCTGTGGAGGAAGGGTAATGAGAGAGCAGCTGGGTAGGCATCTGGCACCTGGCCAAGGTCAACTCAACGCAGCAGTTACATTAAAAGAAAATGTGGGTTAAATATGAACAAATGCCTTGTATCTAGCAACTGTGATGGCTCCATTGCTTGAGACATGAGCTCTAGAAAATACACTCTGGATCAACTGATAGCAAGATTGATTAGAGAATTATTTGATCTTTTTCACATCTAACATCAGTGATTCATAAGGACTGCCATGTTGGCTGCCTTTTGCTTTGTCATTGGCACGGAACGCTCAAATGCAATTGTCACAATATTCACGGTGCTATCTGTTACATGCACCTCAAACCAAGCAGTTAGTATTTCATTTGCTGAAGTGAAAAGAAAATGGAGTTGTCACCTTGTAAGAAATTAATTTCCAACACTAGGCTTTCTTTTGTGGAGGTTGCTGAGGTGTAGTTGTTATTGCTGCAGTGTTATCGATGTTCATTAAATGTCCCAGTCTCATGTAGAGAATGAAATAAAAAAAAGTCAAAATTATCTAAAAGTAGAACTACTTGTTTTTTTTTTATTATTATTTTTTTGAACCTACCCAGTAAGTCCTGCCTTGATAAAGCCAGAATTTCTCATCAAATCACTTTGATTAATGAAAAATAAGTCACAAAATAATTACTCACAACACAACAGAAACTTGTTAAAAGTCTTTCCCCTCTAAGTATGCATACAATTGCACATATACAATATTAATATAAAAACATACATTAATATATTAATATTATTTTATTTCTTGCTTATCACTGCTCAATGGAGTGCAAAAATTAATATTTAATATTTCAAGTTATAAAATTTTATAAGTAAAAATAAGTCAAGACAACTGCTACAGATATCAACATTTGAGTTTATACTTTGTGTCAGCTTGCGTCTGAATTATGGTGGAACAGTTTGACCTTGGGGGTGTAAACATAAAGATTACGCATTGCCTCTGGTGGCTAATTTCCCCAGGCTCAAAATAATCAATAGAAAGAGAAAGGTTCCTCCTGAGGGGAAAGCAGAATCTAAAATTAATCTTAGGATTCCCTTTCTGAGGATTATGGAATTCTCTTCTGAATTGCCTGTAGAGATGCTTCTGTCTCTCCATCAGCTGGAGTGGGAGTTTTGGGAGATTAGCCTCCCTGAGCTAAAGTTGCATCTGTGAGGCGCTGCTCATCTCGTATTAGTTCAAGGCATCTCAATGTGAACTGGAAGACTTCTGTTCCTTTCTGTGGCCTTTATATCCTGATTATTCTCATCATGAAAAGAAGGCATACATCTAGAAGTTAAGATGTTTCCATTCATCCATCCTAGGTCACATTTATCCGAGTATTTTAAAAATGAAAAGCAACATAATATGCCATAGTGCACAGGATTTCATTATGCACCACATATAGCAGAATAATGTTCAGATGTTAAAGTAACTAAAAGTGAACAGGAATAAAGGAAATTTTACATTTGAAATGGAATGTATTTTTTTCCTAAATGAACTTTTCCAAGTACATTTATAAATTTCTATTTCATGAGAAATGCCAAATATTGGGTTTACTTTTTGAGAATTGCGGAAAAGGGAATTTTTTGAAACGTTAAAAGAGGAATCTCCCTTGAATCCAAATTAATCACTTCTAGCTGTTTATAAGAAAAGAATTTAGGTTACTCAGCTGTAGTTGTCTAATTCTCCAAAAGACCCCTGCCTGGTCTCTGAGATTTAATAACTATATCTATACTGCTAAGTGTATGGTGGCCTTGTATTTAAATTTAACTCTAGGGATAAACGCAAATAGCCTCACAGGCATGTTGATTTAGAATAACACTGCTAGAGTACAGAGGCATTCACCCTACATAGCACCTGGCTGTCAGTCTCTTCTCTGTGTGTTTGCCCTCTACAATTTTTATTTAAAAAATAAAGGGTATATATGGCATGTCCAATAGCTACTGTCCTCCGTTGGTCAGTCAGCCCAGAGAAGATTTATATGGGAAAAGATTATGGAAGAATATTTGTTTGTGAAAATCTAGAGATATGTATGGCACAGGACAGGGGAAATTGTTGTTGGTGTAAAGAGCTTCAGCTGGATAAAGCATTGATATGCCATGGCCTTAGCCCTAATCTTGCAGCATTCATGAAACTAAAAGAACTTTGTTTCTATAAAGCTAGATTTTATTATGACACAAACTGGTATGAGGTATCTAATAGTGAATCATGACAGGTTGAAATATAAATAGCAAACAAATCTCCTCCCCCACCCTTGTCTTTGCAGTCCAGTTTATGGCTTACAATAAAGTCTACAGAATGCCTGATATTCTGATCAATGCTTACAAATACTTAAATGGAGAGAGTCAGGAGGACGGGGTTGGTCTTCTCAGTGGTGCCCAGTGACAGGAGAAGAGGAAATGGGCACAAACTAGAGTATAAGAAGTTCCACCTAAAGATGAAGAGGAACTTCTTTCCTGTGAGAGTGGTAGAGCACTGGAACAGGCTGCCAAGAGAGGTGATGGAGTCTCCTTCTCTGGAGACATTCAAAACCTACCTGGACAAGTTCCTAGGGGACTCTCTAGGTAGACCTGCTCTGGCAGGGGAGGTTGGACTAGATGATCTCCTGAGGTTCCTTCCAATCCCATATGATTCTATGATTCTATGATATTACTTTGCTTCTGTCACCCCTAAATCTGGCTGCATGCCCACTCCCGCTCGCAAATCTCATGTTGCCCCTCCATCTCCTCTGGGAAAGGGCACTGTTCCCCTTTCAGAGTGGTCCCATGGATGCAGAATATGGAAGTAAAGAAAAGATAAAGGGGCAGGTTTCACCTTGGCCGCTCAGTCACATTGCTCTTGAAAACAGGAAATACATTGAATGATGAGCAGGCAAATAAGCAGGCAAACAAACTGTCATCCGAGGATGTGTAAAATTTTCTGTATGCAAAAATCTTTGAAATGTTGTCTGAACATCACCTCATGGGATGGAAAAGGATGTTGTAGTGCACAGAAAGCAGTAAGGTCAGACAGACTGGGCTGAGCTGGGACAGTTGAGGTGTTGTGGTTTAACTCCAGGCAGCAGCTATGACCACACAGGTGCTCATGCAGTTCTTCCCTTTCCCCTTGTCTTCCCCCAGAAGGGCAGGGAGAAAAGGAGGGGAAGAGAAAAGGGAAAAAGACCTTGTGGGTTGAGATGAAGACAGTTTAATAGAACAATATCAGAAAAATAAAATAAAATAAAATAAAATAAAATAAAATAAAATAAAAAATTAACTATAATAGTAATAATAGTAGTAGTAATAATAATAATAATGGCAACACACTGCCTTATGAATTGGACCCATCCCGAGAAGCAAACACAAGTACCTGCCCCCCCGCTAGCCCCATTTATATACTGGGCGTGATGTCTATGATGCAGAATATTCCATTAGTCATTCCACTGTTCTGCCAGGGTCCTTCTCAGCTTCTATGGGAAGCTGAAAATAATCCTTGAAAAATATAAACAATACCTGGCAACAACTAAACCAATATGCATTATTGACATTCCTTTCAGATCAAATCTGAAATTTAACACCAGAAATACAATTAACCCTGTTCTAGCTGAAACCAAGATGCGGGGCCCTCCCTAGAAACAGAGAGGCAGCATGACATGTCATAAAGGATATGTGCATCTGTGAGGTAATTAGTAGTTGTATTAATAACTTAAGGATATCAATCTTGATGAAGGGAAGGGAGAACATCAGTTATGAGTGGAAATGTGCATCTGAAAGGAATTCTAGAAAGATGCTGAGGAAGTGAACAAACACAAAAATGTGCAACTTTTCCCAAACTTGAGTTTTCTTCCATAAATGTAATCTCTAGATATAACGATTGCACAAACTTTTGTTCACACAATCGCATATGTGTCTGAATGTTTTTTTTCTTGGGTTGTTAAAAAGCCCACCAGGCTGTACAGATTGGAACTTTTCAGTTTAGACTGCTGTGGTCTGTTAAGAAGAATGGGCTGCTTTGATGATTTGATGAACTGGACTATCTAGGAAATCTTGGCATTTAGTAAAATCTCATAAAGAGCAATTGAATGTAAAGGAAGCTTATAACACATATTTAAGCATTATTTTTCATACTTGAAAATGGACATTATAAAACATAGAATCAAGAATCATAGAATGGATTGGGTTGGAAGAGACCTTAGAGATCATGTAGTTCAGCTAAAATCCTCTAAGGCCACTGCTTATAAAAATACAGTAATTTTGCTTATTTGTTAGTAAGTAATTTGTAGAGTGAATTTGAGAAAGTATTTTCAGTTACTTTAGACCTGGGCGACACATCATTGGAAGCCTACATATGTATCCTGTTTCATACTCTGGGATTCTGGGCTATGCTTTTCCTGTAGTCCTAAAGTTAATGATAATTTTGTAGACCTGAGCTCAGTGTGTCCAGCTATAAGCATTGGGAAGAAAGAGTTAATCATCTCAAATTTCTCACATCTACTATCCCTTTCTGGAAACCTAATTCTGAAAACCTCCTTCAACACAAAAACTGAATTTCCTCTTTAGAAAGCACAGCAAAAGAAAAAAAAAAGTCTGTGAGGCAGAGGAAAATCTCTTTCTTTGCTGTGTCAAATGATACTAGCTTGTGAATAACTATTATTTCATACAAATTTTTGTCAGAATATAAAAAAGGAAAGTGGTATCATTATAAGCAAAACCTGTGATAAATAATTGAATCTTACTGAGATATTCATTTTAATAACATTTGTTCTGACTGCCCATGAAAAGCATAATGACTTCCAATGAGCAAAGTCCTTTAAAACTTTCTTCAAGACCTGACGTATAATTCAAACAGAATAAGTCTAGAATATTCTTTGATATTTAAAACTCATGTAGCTAATTGTATCAGAAGTCTGCTTGAAGTCAAAATTGGCTCTAAGATGGCTTAGAGAACAAAAGTGGATAAAGCCTTTCCATCTTCAAATTTTGTTATAAAACCAAACATTCCCTGCAAATTTAAAAATAATACAAGACTGGGAGAAAACAGCATTTAGTCCTATTAGGAAAGAGTGTAGTTAATATAAAAATATGTGCTAAAATCTCAACTCAGCTACTATATCATAATGTTAAAAGGGAGCACTGTTTTTCTTTTACCTAAGGAAAATTATAGTTGTTTTTTGGCAGTAAGGACGGCATTCACATAATCAGTGCAATATGTATACAGAACTGTTAACTTCACTTCTCCAAATAATTTTTGTTCATTATAAGCAAACCAAATAATACAAACTTATTTAAGAGACATGATGATTAGTATTATAGTATCATCAGGTGTTGCATTTATTGCATTTATTGCATTAATTTTATTAAGACAGGCCTAGAAGAGAGTAATAAGTTACGAACAGCTTTTTAACCTTGCCAGAAAGCCTAAAGAACTAATGCTAAGATCCAAATATATAGAACTATGCAATCATAAAGTGTTTCATTTATCATTGTTACTAACAGGAGAAATAATGTCAGTTCATTTACTTAACAGTGTCGAATTAATTAATTATCTAATATGAATATTTGTCACTGAAAGATGTGTATCTGAGTGAATGAATTGTTTACTGTTACCTTGGGTTATAGGTATGTATTGGATTAATTTTAGATAGTCAAACTTGATGAGTCATGAAGAAAGAATAGTTCAAGTAGTAGTCATTGAAACATCTGATATACTGATGAAACAATATATCATAAAACAATTTTGATTTTTCAGTATCTACTTTGCTGAGTGTGTTTCTACTCTGGTAAACAAGGCACATATAAGCCTCATTTTTTCTGCTGTAACATCCTGGTTTAATTAATTTTTTTGTTGGTTCTCTTCAGGAAGATTATTACATTTCTCTGTCAACTGTTATTTTTTGAAAATACAATTAGACCTAAACCTTTCTGAGAGCATTTTATCAAATTTGATAGCTTAAATGAGAGACGTTGTCCTTTGCAAATTCATATGTTTTCATTAGATTAAAAGGCCTCCCATTAGAGGTTGTCATTTAAATTTATATGAGATTTCTGGTGTGTAATTCCATGCTTCATAATATTCGATTTCTTCTGTAATATTATCTGAACATTGCTGCTTTTTTATTACATTTAGTGTTACATTTCCATCCTTTGGTATTCTTATGCTGAAGGAGATGATAATTAAAACTGAATAACTTTGGTTGATCTTTTTCATAGAAAAAGATTTTTTTATAGGCACCAGCAAAATAATTACTAATAGTTTCACTAAATCTTTAAATGCAGTTCTAATGAGATAAATTTTCTTAGTGAATTAGATGTTTGTTAGCATGCTGAAATTTTTTTTCTTTAACCTCTGCAAATTAGAGTAATGGTGTACAGAACAATACTAATAATCCTAATGGAAAAAAACAGTAGCAACTGTGATTTTCTTTTTTTGGCATTTTGATCAAAGACAACCAAAGATTCAGGTTTGAATCTGAATGTATTAACAGAAGAAATGTCTAGTGATGATAATGACATTCTTTGTTGAAGTTGATTGGGAGGTTGACAGATGATAAGGGCTTGCTACCCAGAGAAATCCAGCTTTTAGCTAGGCAATGTCAATCTTGAAACACTGTCTATATGGCTATTACATAGAGATTAAATGCCGGTGTTGTACATCTAATTAAATTTTCTCTTAAACTTATCCTTGTGGTATAAATGCGGTGGTTCTACCTGCTTACTTTGGCATGGTCACCCCACTATGCTCTTGAGAGAGATTAGGACTCTCTTTTGCAACAGATCGTTGAGTTCTACCAAGTATTAAAATACAACTCACTGATATACTAAAATATGGCCTTATGTTTTGAGGGCAAGTTTGTCAATCAGAAGTAACAAAATGGGTGCTCTTTAAAAATTCTCTGTATTTATTTCTGAAAAGCAGACTGATGTTTATGATAGGTAAGTACCAAGTCACAAGTCCACAATTTCAATAGAGTATCTTAAAAAATAAACTACACCCTTGCCATTCCTGCAAATCCTCAAGAATTTTCTGCCTACAATGAAAAGACAAGAGGTCTTTTCTCTTAGAAAATCTTAGAAAAAACAGATAAGCAGGAGTTAGATACTTGAGCAGGCTAGTTGTTTTGAGAAGCTAAAAATAGAGATGGGGCTTAACCCCTGAGAGTTGAACATGGTCAGACATCATATTCAAGAATACGGGAAGGCAGTGATTTCCTGCTGGAAATCCCTCTGATATCAGCTTGTCAGCTATGAACTTTCTAGAATTAAGTACTTAGGGCCAGCTCTTTCTCCTGGGAGGCAAGCAAAGACTTCCCTGACACCAGTGGATGTCCACTACAATGGTCATTGGGACAGGGCTGAGCCTTATCTTCAAATCCTATCTTCCTACAGCCCAGGAAATCTGAGCTTCCTATAGCCCAGGAAAAATACCCAACCAACCACAAAACAGCAATCTGAGGGGGATGAATAATTTCATTATTCCCTCTCCAAGCTATTTTAATAAAAAAAAATATATGTAAAAGACCCAGTCAAAACCACCATACCCACCACATACTCTGATTTTCTAGATACCAGGTGAGAGTTTGAACCACCAAGACAAAAATCGATCACTTATTATCTCTTTCTTTTTTTTTTTTTTCCAAATGATTGATTAGATTCAATAGACTATCAAACTGTTCCCTCAGGGGACTGATGACAAGTATTCCTGAGTGTAGGAGAGACACAGAGCTCTGAGCCTTTCAGCAAGAGCAGAGTTTGTTCAAATACAGATGACAATTTATAGGTGTTCCTGTGACTGTGTATCAGAAAAGTAGGCACAATAGGGATACGAGGCACTTGAATACAAGATAGAATATGTGGCTGGAATACAAGGCTCAGCAACTTCTAGGCACTCTGTTTAGACACATTAAGTCATCAGACTCTTAAATTTCTGTAGGAACTTATCTCAGAGGGTTGGAATTTTCAAAAATGTATAAGCGGAATAGAAACACAGGTTTAATTGGCTTTCAGCAGTGAAAACCTTATCTGATCAAATCAGCCAACTATCTGGAAGGTGGATGGCAGTGCCTACTGCTCCTAAAGTGCTTGTGTAACTTCCAAATGGGAAGAACACTCATTTTGTACTTGAGCCACTTCTTTGTGCACCAGAATCAGTTCACAAATAGGCTTAAGGTATCCATCCCTCTTCAGGGTTTGCTGAAGGTAACTAATATACTCAGCGCCACTGAGATGATTCTGCTTGGCAGATATCTTTTCCATGTCAATAATGGAATAAAATAAAATAAAATATATCTTTTCAAGACAGTCTAGGAGTATTTTTTTGTGTGTGCGGCACTCAGTTTATAGAGGTGTAAGCTATGGAACAAGCTGCAAGGTTTTGAAGAGGCATCAGCTATGTCTAAAAATAAAAGGCAATGT
The DNA here is from genome assembly GCA_026546715.1 of Gallinago undulata. Lineage (NCBI taxonomy): Eukaryota > Metazoa > Chordata > Aves > Charadriiformes > Scolopacidae > Gallinago > Gallinago undulata. The sequence continues at coordinate 170,629,296 of JAOTQQ010000001.1, forward strand.
TAAAGAGCCTATGTGTGTATGTATGTAGTGAGAAGTAGCAGCTGCTTACTGGGACAACCTGAGTACTTAAAATAACAAAATATGCCTGATAATGGCTAACACAGTCATTATAGTCCTGTAGAGTAAAATCACTGCTAATACTGACTGTTCAGCTGCAGGTAAGGCTGAAATTTTCTGAGTTTGTTATCTCTTCTCTGTTCCAAGTGAAATGTTTACAATAATACTATTTCCTCTTCAAACCAACAGAAGGAAATTCTTGTCTCAAGGGTCTTTTACTTCTCTCATGATTGTAATACTTCAGGATTCTCTTCAGAGTATTTCTTTCTTCCCTTAAACAAATTTTTACTGCTGTGCTTGTAGAGCAGAATCAGTTGCCAGGACGTGAACTCTCTTACTGTCATGATTGTGAACAACAGCAGCACACAAATGGAGCTCTCCTGTATCTTCTTGGCCACTGCCGCATGAGTGGAGACAGGGATGAAAAGAACATGACATGAATTCTGTCTGCACTAACTAGGACCAACGTCCTGTCTGCTAACGTGGCATCTTAGGCAAATGCTTGTGCCCCATAAAGCTGCAGTGCTCTCTTGTGTGTATGTAGCAGGTAGTTCTGGTCTATCTGAAAATTTATCTACAAAATGGTTTATTGTTTTGTTGGGTTTTTTAATTTTATTTTTAATACCCATCCTTCCTAAGGAAATGCTTATTAATTACTATCTGTTACTATCAAAACAATTTTCATTTTATATTTTAGCTTATTAAATTACCTATGTTGTATTCATTACTTCCAGTTAACTGAACTGATTTACACCTACTTGGATTTGGAGCATGTTGTTTAATTTGCATGAATCTTCTCAGGTTAAAAGTTATATAAAAATCAACTAAATTTTTCCTTTACATTAAAATTCCTTGGACTCTCTAGTTTCTCAGTTTTCCTTTTTCATTCATTTTCAGTGTCCTTCCAGCATTTCTAGATTTTTTTTCTCATGTGTATTCTTTTATTTGCAACATTTCATCTTCAGAATTATTTTGTGTACTCCATGTGTCTTACCTCATCTTCCATTTCCTCATATTAATCACATTCCAGCTTATGAGGCAGGTCTGGTATTTCAGTGTTCATCCCATCATAATGCTTAGTTGCTTTATTGCATCTGCTTTGCTTTTTGGACCTCACAGGACTAACAATAAGAGGTGGCCGTACATAAAGTGACCATAAAATGCTAAAGAAATCAAAGTAATTTCAACATTTGAAACTGTAGAAAGTTAGAGGGCTTATTCTGTAGAATATAATCTTTTTGAAACATGGAGGACTGAATATTTACTGAAATCCAGTATTCAGGCCAACAGTTGCAGTATTTTGAGCTCTGGACAGTATTCCTTCAAATAGGAAAAAAAAATATTTTCATATACTTTGCGAATTCTATGTGAAATAGAAGAAGTGGTTTTCTGTTATCAGATTCCCTGAAACTTCCTGGTGCAAACAGGGACTGAAATAAAAAATAGTGTGGAGACAGATAAACAAGACAGATTTGTATCCTTGAGACTGAACAGAAATGGAAACCTTTTTTGGGACTGTTTCATGTGTTGTCTAAACTATATTGGCAGAAATCAAGAGAAGACGTTTAACAACAACAGTTTCTGATCTGTGTCTGTGTGGCATTCTGCTCCTGGGCAAGCGAACAAGTCAGTCTTGCTGAGCTGACCAGATGACTGGAGGCATAGCATGGTAGCAATTGGAGAATAACAATCTTAGAAGCTAGAAAATGTCCAGAAAATGCTGTTTCAGAAGCCGATAAGGTTTCTGAAAAACACGCAGGAGAGTCTGGCATGACAAGTGATTACCCTGCTTGTCAAATAACCAACGTGTTACCAAAGGGATTGAGATAGATTTAGAAGTGGGATTCAAATAGAGTTAGGCATTTAAGCTCTGAAAATCTAATCTCGTGTCCCCACAAGCGAGCAAAATACTCTTAAGAAGTTGCCTATTGATCTAAACAATTCTGAATTGTGTAGTTCTTCAGGCTTCTGCATAAGAGCAAACCTCCTGTATTGTATGCACTTCAAGAGACTTTAACTTGATTTTAACAGGTTGTCTATATCCAGACAATGAAATGTTTGCAGAGTTAGGACTCTGCCCAGCAGTAACTGGGCAGACTTCTGGACTGTCCAGTTGACTTGGAAGCATGGGCACAAGTGAATTTCTAAGTCTCCTTGACACTTCTGAAAATTCCTGCATTGCAAATGCATTTTCTGGGACTTGAATATACTGATTTAGTTAGTTATTCTGAAGTACTAAAGCCTGTTTTCCGGTTTGCCTTTGACCTGATTGCAAAGCACCCCCCTGTGGGTGGAGTAGAAAAGCAATCTGTTAGGGTTTGGGATAGAAGCACTCATACACGCTCGTTTTGTGTGCTCATCTTTTGATCTCTTCCTTAAAACCCTGCACGACTCATGAGAATGTGTTTATAGCTGAATAGCCCTGAAATGTTATGTCGTTGATGCAGATTGACCTCCATAAATAGCATGTCCTCTATACCAAGATCCATTTTCTCCACTCTCTACTGCTCCTTTGAGATGATTTTTAGTGTTGTTCCTAGCTCTGGGGATTTTTCTTGAGAGCCTGTTTGCAGAACACATACCACACATACCTTTCAAGGCTCTCTGACTCTTATTACCGATATTACTTTTAAAAATGATTTAGTGAAGGCTACAGATGTGCTAAATGGTTTGGCAAAAAAGCATGGAATGCCTCTGAAGAGGGGCACCCACCTGCTGACTCGTGAGTCAGTGCTTCTTTGGTTTTACAGTGCTGAATGTAAAATAAATAGCAGATGATGAGAAATGTTGTACACTGCAATAAAACACAGAGAATGAACGGTTCATGACAGAAAAGTAAATCACTGCTGCACATTTTGTTACAAAATGTGCCCTCTACTATTCTATTTCTCAAAAGGGTTCGAGTGAAAATGCAAACACCTCCTTTTGCAAAGCATTTTAATTTCAGATCACCCTTCCAATCCTCCATTCTCTCTGTTGTCTCCCCTGGGAAGCAGCACCTTTTTTAAGTACTGAGTCACAAATGGTGAATGCCTGACCTGAAGTATTTGGCTGCTATTAAGTTTCTTTAAAAACAAGAGAGAGAGGGAGAGAGAGATTAAATATCAGCATCATACGCTGCTGTTTAGAAGGAAACTAGCTAAACAAAACACATTTGGCATAGACACAGTTCAGTGCCACAAACTGCACTAATGTGGTGAGGTAAAGTAAAAATAAAGGAGTGTTGCTTCATCCTCTCCTGGACTGTGGTTGTGCCCAATAGCGGGTTTCTTAATGTTTCCATTACATCCCCCTATTTTTAGAAGTTAATAGCTTGGCTATAACAATTTGCTTCAGGCTGAAGCTTGGCGTACAAGGTCTCAGTCAGGGAGCACATTTAGTGAAATAGAAGATTACCCATTTTAGACCCATATTTTTTGTTTCTGTCATACAATCTAAAAATATTCTCCATTTCAGAAATTACGTTTGGCATCTGATTTATCTATAATGCAACTCAATATCTTTTCTCACTGCATTTGACCAATGAAAAGCCCCATCAGAGAAAAAGAATTGGAAGGTTTTTTTGTTTATTTTTCTGTGCATGCATACAAGACTGGTGGCCACTTACTCACCTTTTTCAGGGTTTAAAACAATCTGTAGCTCTTTGAAATTCAAGGATATGTAAGCAGAGTAGATTATATGACACTCACCTACTCTGTGAATTCTTTACTTTGGTGTAAGCCTTTGTAGGAGAAAAGAAGTAGGACTAGATGAATTGTGAGTTTAATCTAATACTGCAGTTCTTATTTTTATCTGTTTCCTAGACTTGATTGCTTAAGTACTTCTGCAATACCTACCTGAAAAGATACTTGCTGGATAGACAAGGTGTTTTGTCTGAACAGAACACGTAACTTCAACAGTGTGATACCTATTAGCCTTCAGTTAATTTCTTTTTCTACATTTGGAATTATACTAAATATAACAGAATGGAGGGATGAGAGAAAGAGGGTTTTGAGGAAGAGACAAACGCCCTGAATCTTTTAGAGAACTTAAGGCAGTATTGTAAAAATGATGCACTAATACTTATAGAAGTGACATATACATATTTTAATATCTAATTTTAATATCTTTAATATTCTATGTCTGTTTATAAGTGATTTCTGATTTTTAGAGGTACAACTGCTTTTGTTTATATTGTGTATAAGGGGAAACAAATTTGCAAAGTTATATTATTGCTTTGCTGTATAATATTTTAGTGGCTTTTCTGGACTGAAAAGCTGCAGTGAAGCTATGTTTATTCCTTATTTCACACATCTCAGTACAATAAACTTGCATAAAGTTGACATTCTTTCATTTTTTTAAAGCATGGATGAAAGAGTAAAATACATAGTGAAAGAGGAAAGATGTCCTGTCCCTCAGTCTTGCAGTGGTGTCTGTGCAGCCCAGTGTTCTGGACATCAACCTGCCCTTAAGTGAGGCTGCACCTGTGTGGAGCAGTCTGTCCATTTGATACAGCAGCACAATAATGTTACTTTTCACTGTAGCGTCTGCACCGACTCTTGATATAACCCAGCTAAAACGATAGTATCAGGCAGTTGTTACAGACCAGAAATCACTCCATACTTCAATAATTATCTTACACTTTTCCCATGCAATACAATGCGGTTTGTTATCATGGGCTTCTGTATCAACTCATTCCAGTTTGTGGAAGATTTCATTTCAGCATCTTTGTCTTTTTTCCCCACTATTTTCCATTTTAGCATGTGAATGACTCAGCAAGAGGAACAGGCTTTGCAAGAAGCCGAGCCATCTGCAGAGCACATTTTCTGTGACAGGTACAGCAGTATAATTCAGTGTATTTAGAAATTAACCAATTTGTAGTAATACCTTGTTGGGTAACTTCTTCACATTCTCTCTGCCTGACCACAGCAGGGAATCCACTCTCAGTCCCTGGAAGACCCTATTGCTCAGCTCTTGAAAGCAAATCCACTAGGCATGTAAACGTGTTACAAAGGAAGTATCTTGTACAGGTGCTTTAGATGTTCCTGACAGCTACTGAAAGCTATAATCATTGGTCCTTTGTTCAAAGGGGACTGGGGGGTCTCTATGCTTTTCTCACACATCATCACCTCTAAAGTACAGTATTGTTGGAAATTACTTCAAACAACAGCTATCTTCAGTTTCAACAGACAACAGCAAATTTGTGTTTGAACTACAGACATCTTCTGACAAATATTGAGGAAATGAAGCAAAAAAAGTCTCAGTCAATCTGTGGAATGGGAACATTTATTGAACACCTTTTGACAGATTGCATGCATTGGACCAGTAAGTTTGGTTGTATTTTTGTTTTTCATCTTTCTGTCATCTACATTACAAGTAGTGTAGAATGAAGCTTGACAGAAAGGTTGACATTTATGTTTAATTCTGTGCCCAGACCACAACACTCCCAAACTTTGTGACTGTCCTTGTTATGCAAAGTAGATTTGATGAAGAACAGTAGATCCTAGATATCCTTCTCTCCCTCCTTCTTTCCTTCCTTCCTTTCCTTCCTTCCTTCCTTCCTTCCTTCCTTCCATCCACCCATCGCTGTCTTCCCTTTCTTTCCTTTTGTTTCTGAATACCTCAACATCTGTCTCTTGAACTTGTAAGTTATTACATATCACACACAGTTTAAAGTAACCTTCACTTTAAATTCCATGGCTTTTGTTGGCTAAGTCAGTATTTCAACAGCATTATTACCGTTTCCTTTGTGTGAATATTGTCAGTCAGCCACTTAGCACAGGTAAGTATATTGCAGTTCTACTTGCAGCTTAGCGGTGAATGTCACCTATTAGGCCTTTGCAAAATCCTCACAACTGATCAGAAATTCCACTGCATGGAAAAATTTTCTATTGTTAAGCACAGCTTTAATTAAAGCTATATTTTGTTTTCAATCCAATTTAGGAACAAATACAAAAAAAAAAGAAAGATTTAAATTTTACAATGCCTGGCAATGTATCCAATTCTGAGATGAACAAAGAAGCTTATATGCTGAAAATCTTGTAGGAATAAAACATGTAAGATAAATAAAAAGCTTCCAGTGCTTAATTCCAATCGTCTCCACAACAACTGGAGCTGCTGATAAGACACCTACTCAGAGTAATGATGCATAATGTGAAGAAGCAATAACCCAGACTGCATAAGTATGAAGGAATGCCATTCTTTAAAGAAAAGTGTGGCAAATGTGAAGCTCTGTTAATGTTCTGAGTCATTTTCAAAGGTATTTTTGTGAACACGGCAAATTGCCAAGGTATAGTTTTTTCCAAATGTGACAGAGAGAACAAGATATGTAACTAATATAAGGGTATCAAACATTTGTCCATGTACTATCGCGTAAATATTTATGTACTGTCAGTTCATTATTAGTGGAGGTTCTAATAGGAATATAAATATTATAAAGTGTGTTTATGACAGATAAATCATAGGGGTGCTGAAGTAATTTGCAACAGTAAAGCTCATTTTGGATAATTACAGAGCCCCAGAAGATTGCATTTATGTATTACAAAAGAAGGGGATGTTCAGAAGAGAACTGTTTTGGGCTGCTGACATTCTGAGGAGGCTAGAGGCTGATCCTGCCTGGGACTGACTTAGGAACATATGCAAATACTAATGAAGGATTTTGTGAATAGAAGGGAGGGAAAAATCAGTGTGGTTTCAATTGCAAGGCTAACCTTATTCAGTCAAATTTCATGCAGATGAATTACTGTGACTATAGAAATAATGTAAGAAAAGATTAGTTAAGATTATGCTGGCAATAAAGATACTAATGTTTTATTACACACAGAGTTCTATTTTGCATTTTATGTGGAGGTAAATTAGACCACAATGTTGTTTATCCTTGTTTATGAAGGCTATTTTCTTATACATATTAAAGCTTATTATTGCTCTTGCCTTCACTCCCCTCCCCCTCCCCATCCCCTTTTTATCTATGCAAACTAAATACTTGACTCAGTACATCTTCTTTTGCATATCTTAAATGTAGCTAAAGTTAAGAACAAAGCAACCATTCTCTCCTCCATCCCAAAAAGGGCTAAGCAGCAGAGCAATAGACTTTGGAAGGTCATATTATAATAAGATTAAAATGTAGTTCTCCGAGCTAGTGCTTAGCAGCAAATAAATGTGGTTCAGCTCTTTTCCATGAATGTTTTATTGATAAGAATAATTTAAAGTGAAATATACATTTTTCCCTTCTATGACAAGGTAGCCAATGTCTACCTGGTAGATAATTGTTCACTTAAAACACTATGAGACAGAACAAAATTATTTTCTGAACTGCAATAAAAGAGCTTAAAATTAGAGTGAAATCTATCTCACACTTTTTTCTTCATGGTAGTAAAAGCTATCAAAGCCTTTGTTGTTTATAGGTCCTTTTATTTTTGGTGGTGCTAAGCTGGTTATTAGACCTTCACTGCCTTTGGACAACAATGTTACACCGAGATATTTGAGTATCATACCTTATGGTCCTTTTTTCCCAAGCCATGGTAAGAACTGATTGGGGGGAGGATGGGATTTGTGCTTTTTTTAAAATTTTTATACTTGAACAGCCTGCTCTAGTGGAAGTGTCCCTCCCCATGTCAGGGGGGTTGGAACTCAATGGTCTCTAAGGTCCCTTCCAACTCTAACCATTCTAAGATTCTATGATTCTATGATTATTTTATTTGTCATCATAAAGAAAAGAATAAAGCATAATAATAATTGTAATAGGCAGCTAATTGGTTTTATCAAGACAAGGGATCAAGGTCACAGCTCCCTGAAGCAGGAGTTACATAGCTTATGGACTACTGACTACTCTTTTACACATCTGCATAGCAGCATCTGTCCTAATGCTCAGTGTGTTAGAACAAGGCAAGATAGCCGTCTTCCCACAGTTAAAAGCCATTGTCCTGCCTAATTCAGCTCACTCAACTCCTCCCTACAAACCAGTCAGGATCCCTCCTCATACAACTGAGAAGTTCACATGACAAGACTTGCATCTGTGGCAGCACAATGCGTTAAAACTCCTGCCATGTGGTAGGCCTGGAGAGACAAATTCAAATACAGAGGAACAGAAAACAGGAGTTGACTTTTTAAGCAGATACAAGAATACCAGAAGTACTTTCTATTTCTAGTACTGTGTGATTCAAAGAATTCAAAGAATTAATTTAGATCCCATTTAGCCAGATGAAGTTGAATTTTTTTTTTTCTGAGAATATAGAAGGTTTAATAGACTTTTCCATTGGTATTTTTGTGTAACCTTATTATCAGTCTCTTTCTTTTCAACTGTCATCTTCTTTTCTGTGTTCTTTCTTCACCCTCTGGTTTTCAGTGGACTTTGCCATCATCCCGGTTTCAAAAGTTAACTCTTTCATCCTTACCATTGTTTAGCTAATGTGATATTTTTTATACTAACCTTTTACCTACGAATCCTTATATACAGATATATTTGTATGCTTAATTAAAGAACATTTATTAAAATATAATTAAAGTGAATGTGCTGAAAATCTGTTACAAAAAAGGAGCAGAAAGAAAAGCAGGAGGAAAGTCAGCTTCTTCCCTTATACCACTTTCATTGTACTGAAAGCTGTTAAACGTTTAATCTTCTCAACTAGTAGTTCTATGCTTTTAAGAGGATTATATTATTAATACTTTAATTATTCATTATTCAGTATTTTTCCAATTGTTACAAAGGTTTTTGTCATTTGATTGTAAAAAAACCCCACAATTTAATGTTTTATTCTTCATAATAGTCATGACTCATTCTGGTTTCTCCTCTACTTTCATGAAAAGTTGCTTCAAGAAGGACACAAGAAGATGCCCGTAGCAGAAGCAGATCGATCCCTTGCCAGTGCAGTGACTCAAGCCACTGGGAGACAAGCACAATCAAGCTGTACTCCAGAGACTATGGTTTGATTACTGTCACTACCAGTCGGATCATTAATCATAACAGTGGTAGTGACAGCAAGTTTCTTGACCTCATCATGAAAGGCAGGGAGGCCATCCACTGGAGCAATTCATCCTCCAGGCAAAAGAAAACTGTAGGGAAGATGTCTTTTATTATCTAGTGTGTTCTCTTTTATCCACTAATTCTGTTATAATCTTGGCAGAAATGTGAGGGCTTTAGGGAGGCAAGTTCTCGCATTTCTTCTGCTCCTAGGGAAACATCTTTTGTTTCTGATCACTGAAGTGCATGCTCATTTTCTCACCCTTCTGCATTCTCAGTATGTAGCAGCTTGGCATCGGAAGCCAGAAATGTAAGTATCTGCAGCTGTATATAACAACAGTACATGTGGCTGTCTTTCGTTATATGGAGATTGGTTGCGTGGAAAATTACTATGGGGCTTCTTCTGAACAGTGAAGCATATATTCCTTACAGAATGGTTATTCTCTATCAGCTAAGGTATATTTGCAAACTGTTGCTGCCAAAGGATTTAACCCTGAAAACCCAGAGGGATTTCTTGTGAAAACTAAAGATTACAGGGTAGAAAATGTCAAGGGTTTCCAATCATTTTGCTTATGGATCTGACAACATCGCGACCTGCTTTCCAGTCCATGAAACATGTGTAATGTTTTTTAGTTTGTAATATCTATGCCATTCTGCTGACAGTGTCTGCTATTTGTTATGTGCTTTTTCATTTCCTCATGTAAAATGTCCTCATTTTCCAAGTTATTTGAATACAACCAGTCTTTAAAATAAAGTGATCTCAAGCTATCTCTGACAATTAAAGCCAATTTGATTCTCATTTTCCTTCAAGATTATTTGCAAAAACCTTTTGTCAACAGAGAATCATAAAAGTGCATTCTTATATCTTTTTTTCAGTATAAGAAAGGCCAAGCTGGAAGGAATTTCTATTTGGAGATAGGGAAAAATGGTTAGGAATGATAATATCTTTAATGAAAAGCTTCAAAGGTGATCAAATATAGTAACATAGGACTTGTAAGACATGAAAAATTTTCAAAGTGTCTATGCAAATAAATACTCACATGGGAGGATAAATATCATGGGTGTGTAAAAGAGGTCCCTTTATGGTCTCATTTCTTTTATTTATTAATGACCCACCTGCCACACAAAGCAGGCAATGCAATATCATTGTATGATTAACTAGAAACACACACTTTCCGAGACCATAGAGAACCCTTCATTGGACTGAGTGTTTTCTGCAATTTTCTAATTTATATACTGCACTGAGAGTTAATGGGTATTTAAATGGTTTTAAAAGCAGTTTGCAAAATGAATTTTTATAAGAAATAGCCATAATAAAACCAGTCATGAAACCTGCCTTTGAACATAGAAGCACGCCTCATTTGGATGGCAATATGTGAAGTGAACAGCAACTCTAATTCATACACACATAACTGTGAAGCAAGTGTCCATTAAATGGCACTGGTCATGACTTCTAGTCATAGCAGAGGACCTCGAGCATATTAACTAAAGGCAATGTACATAATATTATTCCTTTTTCTTAAATTTATTTATACAATTTGTGTTAACTTGTGACTAAATAATTAATTAAGTGTTCATTCAAGCATGCCAACTGATTTGTTTGATATTTCAAATACAGTATTTCAAGTACAGTATTTCAAATATAAGCTCCAGATGGGTTCTCTTGATGCCAAACAAGCAGTGCCATGGGATTGGACATGAAGCTGTGAGACTTAATTTTCACTGTGTTCACTTAAAACATCAACCTTGAACTTCATAGTTTACGATCCAAACTTCCATGTTTCTCATCTTTGTTTGAAAAATAACCAAATACATTATTTTAATTTTTATCTTATCTATATAATTTATGCTTATATCTCTGATTGTTCAAATTTCCCCTGGAAATAATCACTTCATGTTAGATTCATTTTGACTCTTATTTAAAACCAAAATCCTACCATTTTTTTTAGAGTTGCTGAGTCCCAGACTTCTTAAGTACTGGGTTGCTTTGACCAGCTTGGACTTTCACTTCAATTCTGTACTATGTCATCTTCATTTTTCAAAAAATTAAAATTTTCTATTTTCTAGAAATTCTTCTTTTACTCTTGTCAGGACATGTTGGTCTTTGGCCTGTAATTGGATATTCAGTTAGCACTTTATTAATCACTTTTCTTTCTGATTCTTCTAAACACTTTTCTTTTTCTCTTTTTTTTTTCTTTTTTTTTTCTTTTACACTGATTTTTCTCTTTTTTTCTCTTTTTTTTTCTTCTTTTTTTTTTTTTTAATATATTTTGACACAGGCAGTTCACAGCATCAACATATGTTCATGTAAAACTATGTAGCAAATGTCAGTATTCGTACAAGTAGGTCAGACTTAAATCTTGGCCAGTGCCAAGTGTTAGCACCGTGGAAAATTTCCATATAACTCCCTAAAACACCTCAGTCTTAACCTCCATCTCTTCCACTTAAGTGATGTGGGTTTTACATTACAGAGAGTTTGCAAATTGTACAGAAGTGACAAGCAATTATGTATTTTCTTTTTCTCTTAATATACACAGGGGCCAACTAAGCAGACTTAAAAAAAAAAAAAGCCAATATAAAATTCCTAACAAAAATAAAATAATAATAGTTTTAAAAAAGAAAAATAATCCTACTTATTAACTGGAGGAGCCACAGGTGAATATTACCTAAAGATTGGAAGGTTTATTAGAAGTTTTCTTTAATATTTTGGGCTGATATAAAAAGAAATCTGACCAAAAATCTTCATAGACTTTATGTGCAAAAGTAAAAACAATTAAAAATCTAGTGAATATAAATCTCTGATGTTTTCACAAATCTAATATCTTTTCTAATTAATAAAATTTCCTGGTGAATTAGTCTCATGCAGTATTACAAAATTCTTGAAAATATAAATGTTTGGAAGGCTGGAAACACTACATCAACTTTTTTGTGTCTAGTTTCCAGTTTCCTTTGCAAAACCTTTTCAGGTGTATGTAGAGATGTGCAGGTTTATGGAGGATGCATAACATTGTTGAATGGTAAAGAGCAAAGGAGGAAAGCGGGCACTGAAATGTAACCTGAGAAAAAGAGGAATAAAAAATTGAACTATGATACTTACTTGCTAGGGCAGAAATAATGCTTTTATACATATCACCACTTCTGTGATAATAGTGTGGGTTTTGTGCTACATGCTGAAGTGGAAAAACTGAACAATCATATTCATTAATATAACACTTTTTTTTTTTCTATGTAAAACCATCCTGTGCAACATACTTTAAACATGTAACTTTCCTAGCAATTATCCTTCAAACAATTTAAGAATAGATAACTAGATTGACATTTTGTTTAATTAGCCCTATTAAAACTCAAGCTTGTGGTGTACTATTGTAATAAATTTTAGCAAAATGAAACAATGTCCTAGTTTTGTCACAAAGAAAAAACTCTTTTTGGTGGCAATTTACATTGTAAACATTAAAAACCTGCATAATTTGGGCCTGTAATAATGATAATGGCAATATAAATTATATGATTATCATCTTCTTATAAAATATTTTACATGCTAATACCTGAAAAGGGTATGAATTAGGATAGGTTGAAGTGTTATTTGTATCCTAGTTTCCACTGAGCACTATCCTAGAACACAAAGGTAAAGGTTTGTCTTGTAACTTTTTCACTTTGACCTGAAGTGGTTTTGTTCTGGAAGTATGTGTCTGCACTTTGTCACAAAATCATGCTATACAAAGAGTGATCACTTCTCCCTTTTATCCAACAGCCCTGCAGGTATCCAAGACACGTGGCTAAAAGCAACTGACTCAAGTTCTGGCCCTTCCCGGGCCAGGAGATTCTGAGGATGCAAACATTTCTCTTTTGCCTACCTCATCACCGAGCTCGTGAGGTTTTTGGAGCAATATTCTTCTGACGTCCCGCTTTTGAAGTTGTTCCACTTTGCAAAGAGTAATTAAGGATTCAAAGGGCTGGCAGAAGGCAATAAGGAGAAACCATATAGTGCTATGTGGTAGGATTAGTGTCCTTGGAAAGGTGAAGCTCCAATTTCTTCTTCAAATAATAGTTCAGTATATGGTTAGTTCTTTTGGAGATTGCTGATCTTTAGGTTCCCTATAGAATTACACACTTCTGAAAGCTTTAATCTTTCTGTCATATCTATTGCTCTAGACTGGAAAAAAAAGAAAAAAAAGGCATTTCAGACATTATTTCATTCTTCAACATTACATGGTATGTAAATTAAAGACACAGACTGACCAATGTAAGGGTTTTTCTAAAGGGTGCTTTGATTTGGGTGAAAGAGTGATTGAAGGCTTTGCAGAGATATCTGGACAGACTGGATTGATAGGCCAATGGGATGAGTTTCAACAAGGCCAAGTGTTGGGTCCTGCACTTGGGTCACAACAACCCCATGCAGTGATACAAGCTTGGGGAAGAGTGGCTGGAGAGCTGCCTTGCAGAAAAGGACCTGGGAGTGCTGGTCAACTGTTGACTGAACACGAGCCAGCAGTGTGCCCAGGTGGCCAAGAAGGCCAACAGCATCCTGGCCTGTACCAGGAACAACGTGGTGAGTAGGACTCAGGAGGTGATCGTCCCCCTGTACTCAGCACTGGTGAGGCCCCACCTTGAGTATTGTGTCCAGTTTTGGGTCCCTTACCACAAGAAAGACATTGAGGTGCTGGAGTGGGTCCAGCGAAGGGCAACGAAGCTGGTGAGGGGTCTGGAGCACAAGTCTTACCAGGAGAGGCTGAGGGAGCTGGGGTTGTTCAGCCTGGAGAAAAGGAGGCTGAGGGGAGACCTTATCGCTCTCTACAACTACCTGAAAGGAGGTTGTAGAGAGGTGAGGGTTGGTCTCTTCTCTCAAGTCACAGGTGGTAGGACAAGAGGAAACGGCTTCAAGTTTTGCCAGGGGATGTTCAGACTGGATATTAGAAAATTTTTTTACATTGAAAGAGTTATTAAGCCCATTGGAAAGGGCTGCCCAGGGGAGTGGTTAAGGCACCATCCCTGGAGATATTTAAAAGACGGCTTGACATAGTGCTTAGTGACATGGTTTAGTGATTTTTTTTTATCAGATTTAGGTTGATGGTTGGACTAGATGATCTGAAAGGTCCCTTCCAACATAGACAATTCTATGATTTTATGATTTATATCACAGCAAATGCACAGATTTAGCAAAAATATTACCTTGCCTGTGTTTCAGGGCATAACCTGTCTTGCCAGACACCAGTGTTCATTGGATTGGTGTCATACCTTGCAAGATGCCTGAAAATCTTCATATCATGCTTTTTTGTTTAAGCAGAGAATTCTTCATTCTCTGCACACTTTCTTTAATTTTCATTGGTTTTAAAACTAAACTAGATATCCCCTTTTCCTCTCATCTGGGCAACCAAAGTCCCATGATCTGTTTCCTTCTGCTTACCTGGCAGAATATGCAAATTTTGTATCCTTTTCAAGCAGCTTCTTTTTATTCTTACACTATCTCATCTCATCCCATCCCACAAACTTCTTTTCAGAAAAGAGCAAAATCTTCTCTTGCTCCTAGTCAATTTTCTAAACATTGCCATGTACGATAATTAGTATTTTCTCCTGTCTCTAATTTGGATGTATGCATGCTAGTAGCTTTTTCAGAAAAGGTGAATATAACCAGGCATTTCATACAGTCTAAAACTTAAAATTCACCATGGGCAAATTCCCCAAATTTTTCATGTTCCCTCAATCACAGAATCACAGAATCACCTAGGTTGGAAGGGACCTTTTAAGATCATCTAGTCCAACCAATGAAAAAAAAA
>JAOTQQ010000001.1:170644164-170654226 GCA_026546715.1 Gallinago undulata
TTCCAATGCCTGACAACCCTTTCAGTAAAGAAATATTTCCTAATATCTAACCTGAACCTCCCCTGGTGCAACTTGAATCTCAGTTCCAGTACAGACAATTGTAAATCCTACTTTCCCTAGTGCAGATGAGTGAGGCTTTTAGGACCAAAAATTCTCCATGAGTAAAGAAGCAATTTTTTTTTTAAAAAAAAATCTTTGCTTGTTTAGCACTCATAATTATCAATCACATTTTAACATGTAATACTTTAAAGAATGTCCTTTGGCAGATACGGGGGAGAACACAGCTTTTAAAATAAATGCTTATGTTCTGATATGCCCACCATAAAAACTGCAGTAGAATAATATTTCCTTAGTGTATACTGTGTTTGCTTTAATCTACTTCTTTGTATTCTTTATTTTGAGGAGTCAACAAAATCAAAGTATCACTAAACCAAATCAGCATATTTCTCCCTCTCCGTTTCTGTACCTTTTTAACTTTAAAGATGAGGCTCAGGGAGGTTGGCAGTGTCGCTGTGCAATCTACTTTGCAAAATCTGTATTGTGATATATGACATTCAAGGAACTTGGCAGCCAAAGATACAAAAAAGATTGGGAAATTACTTCCTATATTGAACTGCGTTATGCAGTGAACACTGATTTTCTCTTATATCCTGCAGCTATCTTGTCATAATAATTTTTTTTTGTAAGTCCTTTCCTTTTGTTTTTAGATTTTCCAAGTCTTAGCAGCCTGTCTGAAAGAAATAAACGGTAACTCTGAAAATTCTTTGGTACAGTATGAATACCGATTAATTTTCTGATGTATTTTTAGTCATGTTCCATTAAATATGTAAAATGATGAGTCGCTAGTATTGGTGAGAGGGGGAAGTGGAATACAATTAATAGATGAAAGAATGCCCCTTCAAAATGTAGCTATAAGTACACTTGGCTGATCATGAAATTTCTAATTCCAGCCTTCATATCTATATTTTAGATTGACTATACCCTGAGGCCTCAGAAATGAGCTTCATTTACTGAAAAGTCATGGGAAGTCATGTTTATTGTCTCAGCAGGTAGCTGCACTTTAAACGTAATACTGAAAGAGAAGAGAAAACAGAGCCCAGTTTTATTATTAGAGGCACACTGGAGCTTCCTGACAGATGTGTGTAGCAGAAAAGAAAAAAAGAAAAAAAAAAAAAAAAGAGAAGAAAAAAAAGAATAGCACTCATATAAGATTCTATCAAGCTTTAAACATTTCTGCTTTAAATACATCAACCTAAGATCTCTAGTGTTCCCAAACACATGAGAATGGCGTAAGCAATCTCTTCTGTGGAAGGAAACGTGACCAAGAAGAAACTCTACGAGCTTTTGTGTAGGCTGTAAGCATTTCAGCTTTATCCCTCAGACTCACATCAGTTCTTTAACCACACACATGGAAGGATTTGTGTACTAAAACTGACTACAGTAATGAAATATTTGTTTATTCAATTTCAGAAAGGATACTTATCTCTCTGAGGTTGCAAAGCAAAACATTATGCTAACATTTTTCATATATGTAGGCAGCAGCAAGGCAACCCTAGACAGACTGCTCTCTTTTTGTCACATAATGTTCTTAGCGCCTAATAACATTGTGATAAAGGGGCTATGCTGTATCTGTGTAGCCATGTTCATTGCCATATGGTAGTTCCCAAATTACATTGCACTCTGATGAGTAGAGATTGGCCAAAATGGTCTGGCTGGCTCCCAGCATTGAGCAGTTGCTGACAGGGCTGGTGGGCAGTAATGGTGGCAATGCAGCTGGTAATACAGCATTTTCATCAAGTTACCTTTACTGCCAGCTATTATTTTCTACAGTTATAAAAGGACATTTCTTGTTTTCCTTTATTATTAATTATTACATATCCCTAAGACACATCACCCATGCTTCTGCTAATAATACCTTCCCTTGGGTATAATATTAACTAATTAATCCATTAACTAATTAGTCCAAATCTTTGACAAAGTTCATTTGAGGTGTCCTATTAAGAGTGTCAGTCATATTAGTTACTCTAACCCTTTGACTTCTGGGTTTGTTGCTAGTATTTCTGGGAGAAGTAGCATACAGAATTTTTTGAACATGAGCCTCTACAAGATTGAGTGGGATGAGCCAGAAAAAACTGCTAAACTTGGACCAGCACTCTATATGATGTATATGTTTATTATGCTTCTTAAAGACCTAAAATAAACAATGCGTCTCAACACAGTTTTTCTGACCATTTTGTAGACTTTACTGAGTCTTTTGTGACATGCCTGTTACTAAATTGCTGTATCTTTATCTAAATAAGCCTATTCCAATCCTAACTTGATCTAATAATTTTTATCAACCCAACCAAACATTCCTAGTTTGTTGGTATGTTCACATTGCAGATTTTGGTGTGATGTAAAGGCATCTAAGCAAGCTCTAAATAAATCATCTCGTATACTAGAAGTAATTCTCTCGCGGAACTGAATGTTGCTTCATAAGCTAACCTGACTTCTCGGGAAAATTAATGAGTTTACACTTATTCTTTGAAATGCAAACAGTTATACCATGTAGTACAGTGCCATCAGTGATGTTTTCATACCCTATATTAGGGCATATTTCTGTGCTCATAATAAGCTCTAAAAATATGGGAGTAATTGTGACAACCTGACCTAACAGTAATGCATATCTGTCTGTAAAGAGAAGCACTTGCGTTTTGGAATTATTGAATTGTACACAGGAAACCATAATTGCATCTCTTCATATTCTATTATATCCTGTTATCCCACAGTTGATTAGCACTAATATAATTTACAAAATGTTTCCAGAGCTGAAATACACTGGAAAAGTCAGAAGGCTTATACACAGGGGAATCTTAGTCTGCTGTTATAACTAGCACTTTATAAGCTGTTGTTTCTTAAGACTAAGACTGTAAAACATTCTGTGAAACAGAAAGATGTTAAGATTTTATAGATGCTGAAACTTATTTAATAGTCTTCATGAAGTATTTTTATGACTTAACTAGAGCTGTGTGAATAAGCGATTTTTAGCTGAACTTAACATTCCAGAGAAAAGCGTGAGACAACTCTCTCTGCTCTTTCTAGCATTAGAAATCTGAAAAAATTATGTCACTGAACAAAAGATTTCTGTTGGCTTAAACTAAGTTTTCTCATCAATGTCTATTTATTTAAAAAATTATATTTAGTAACATTTCTAGATGAATAAATAAAACCAGAAAATATAAACATGATGAAATTAAATTTTTTTTCAAAGAAATGCTTTCTTACATTTTTAAGGGTAAAACTATTAGCCAAACACCATTTAAATTCATAAAAGATTTCTAAGTTCTTCCAGGAAAATACTTATGATTATAACTAAATCTTCTTATTTATTAAGTCCTACGCATGAAATAAAGCCCTTGGCTTCAGCGAGGCTTTCATTAGACGAAATGAAAAACTTCTTTTCAGTAAAATCAATGAAAAACTATGAAAAATCCTGTTACATCTGCAGTGTTTTTCTCAGCCATGTTCTGTTATGAACATTGCTCTCCAAATCCTCTGCTTTCTTGCAGTCCTCTAGCTCCATGCATCCTCTTGACCCACGCTTTGTCAGAAGTACCTGTTTCTATCCCTAGGATCCTATATATCCTTCCTTTCCTCCTAATGCATCACATGTGACTGTCAGAGATAATGGATATCTAAGAGGAAGGCTTCCAGCCAGCTCTGATATGGTGCAGCTGTGACCTTGAGTCAGACTGCTGGGAAAATAGCTGTCCCCTGGCCTCTCTTTGCTTGGGAGCTGTGTTTAAACTGAGATACTCAACCTTGGCCCTTGCCTGAGCTGTTGTGCCTGGCCGTGCACCTCACTGATCCCCATCCTGAGTTGCTGAATCGAATTTCTGCCCTGATCCTGGATTCATCTCATCACGGTGATGTGATGGTGATCCGTCTCATCATGGTGATTTCTGTCCTGGCAGCTAGACTGTTGGCTGAACTGGGTTACTGTCATGGGACTTGCTCTGCTCACCTTGCTGGGTGCCCGTGTCCCTTGTCACTGCCCTGCCTGCCTTGCTGCCGCTCGGGGCTCCCAGCCCTCCTTCCCTGGCAGAGCAGCCCACTCCCACCTCTCCCTGACAGTGGGGGTCACAAAATGAGACCCTACTTCTGTATCGCTATTCTAATCCCTTAACAAGGCTGTATCGAAAGACATAGTACTTTCCAGAAATAAAACAAGTAGCAAGAAAGAAAATTACAAACAATTTTCTGTTTAGGAGTAGAGCCTCAAAGAGAGCTCTAGACAGCTACTTCAGCACCTTCAAATGGCTAACCCTCCCATCCTGATTAAGACATCCTTTGCAGGAGCGGGAGACAGTTACTGCAAAGGGCCTATAGGTTACAACCCCCACAGACACATGTTGCTAAGGAGAATCGAAATGCTGGCAGAAAATTGCTTGGCATAATGAAAACATCACTTGATTATCATTCTTTCAGTAATATTATTTTCATTAAGTAAATGGAGATTTCAAGAGCTTTCATGCCTCAGTCTCTCAGAAAAGAACACGGAAAAGCTGACCCTCAGCATGAATGTGAGCTAATAAAAGCTTTCCCAAATTGGAGGTAGGCAGTGGTGCCTACCAAGGTGATGTTTGTCACTGTTTGAATTGACCTTTCTGTGAAGCTTGAAAAGCAATTCAGATGTGATTGCAAAAGCTGACTTTCGGTAATATCCTATTTTATTGACAAAAGGGGATGGGGTCAACTCATTTTCATAACAGTCTGCTTGAAGAAATCCTTAACCACTCTATCATTTAGAGTTGTTTTGCAATATAGCCTATGAAAATATGACTGAATTTAGAGTAGGCAATAAGGGGAAAATGACAACTTTTTTCTTTTTTTTTTTTTTTCAATAGCTGTTTTAAGAAGAAAGGTCTATCGTTAATGAGCAAAAAAAAAGATAAGCAACTTAATTTTTTTCTCTGTCTATTAATCTATTCTAGCTTTGAAATATCACTTCCTTAAAAGCAAATAGTTCTTAATGAAACCTTTCACAAATGGAAAAAGAAAATAAAAAAGATACAATGCAAAGCAAGGAAGAGGATTTCAAAAGCAGACACATTTGAAAGGCTCCTTTTTTGTAGAAGTCAGCAATGCCTAGTGACAACATGTGATAAGTGGTTGTCAGGAGACCTGGTTCTGGTTTTGGTTCACTACTTACTATGATGGTTTCAGTGAATTTATTCTTTTATCTGATTTTGGATTATCCTAGTTCAAGTAATAATTTTCAGTGATTAGTTATTATTCATAATTGGTGAATGAATCATTTCCTTGGATAAATTGCTGCTTATCAACTGTTCCTGAACAGTTCACTACAAGTTATTTGTAAATTTTTCTCTGAGTTGCATGAATGGTTACCTATGTCAGATAGCAATATTTTTGGTCTTGGTGGGATGAAATAAGCTTTCTAAACTACTGTGCCCCAAAAAAAGGCCTGGCATTAATATTCCTTCCACTAAGAATGGTTAAAGCAGATTAATCTTTGAGCATCACAAATGACAGGTAGAGTTAATAGTCAGGCACAGGATACTTTAGGATATTTGAAATATTTTAGTGACTTCCCTTAGCCCAACACATGACATCTGCTTCTATGGATCCCAGATTTAGAAACTGTCTGATGAAACAGACATATAAACAGATTAATCAGATGCTTTGTAATAATTCATTCAATTTTCTTTTGTCATATTCAAAGCCAGCAATTCCCACTAAGTATATTTCTAATAAGAAAGCTGAAGCTAGGCATGTTTTTTCTTCCCTTGCTTAATTCTGTAGCTGGAACGAAACACCAGAGTGTTTAGGAAGCTGCTGTGTCATTTCTCCCTCTTATAAACAGTAGATCACTTTTATATATCTGCCAAAGAAGGCCACGGATTGAATACTCTGCTCTTTACTTAGTGTCATGCTGTCACCAGCTATTCTCTATTCTTAGCAGCATAAATGTGCACAGTGGTCTTTGTCTCTTATTGAATGTGTCAGTGCCAGGTGTCTTCTTTAGACTTTTAGAGAACAACATCTTACTGCTCCGTTAAGTATTCCAAGCTAAATAAAACCAAAAGGTCATCTATTCTGTCAGTACTTAGTTGTGTTCAGGCAATCAGCAGAATTACCAGATGCGTCCTTGGTCTTCAGTGTCTTCCAGGATATGGGGCCCTCTTGAATTCTTTGTGGTGGTATCACTTCACTCCACAACTTCTGTTTTCCGCTACTGCTGCTCATTGTTTACTTTGGCCTCCTTCATTTAGATAGGAGCCTTCCTCCTTCCTTTTCCTTTACTCAGTTTTTGAAAGCACAGTACCTATATTCATATGGTCTTCTGCACGTTTGTGCCTGTGCAAATCTTCTCTACATTTTCAGTTTTTGAATTTTGAATAAAATCTTACTCTCTTCAATGTTTGCAAGAACAAGGCCTGTAAACACAAGCCAAATTAACTAGCAAGTGCAAGTTTTTTGCAAGTGTGTTTTGCAATTTTTCTTTTGCTGTATTTCCCTGGTCCAGTGTAACTCTCTCAATAAACAGGTCATGAGGGCTCCAGGGACTCTCCTGCAGAAAAGGAAACTATATCTGTTCCAAAGTTTAAAAGTGTTTTACTCCTGTTGAGGATCTAGACATCTATTTTTAATTACCAATTTTGGGATTACTTCTTCAATAATGTTCTTTCCAGAAAGAGTTATTTCATTAACACAATGTTAGCCAATTCAGTTATTTAAAAAAAAAAACAAAAACAAAAACGAAAACACCTCAAAATGTTTTTTTTTAATTAATTATAAAGGGCAAAACCAGGAAAACAAGCAAATATTAATAAAAGAAAGCAGCCTTGAAAAGGGCAAGAGGGAGATTAATACACGTATGTACTACTGTATAGGGAAAAGCGTTTTAAATAGAGCTGTGTGCAGAGTTAGACACAATGGAATATCCATTCTTGCAAATTGTTCTCAGTAAATCTATCTAATCTATTTATTTATCTTCAGATCATGCACATTTAGATCAGAGTTCTGCCAGCTGACTTAATAATTCTTATCTGAAAGTAATTATGTTGGTCCATGAGTTTTCACCACTGTGTTGTTCCACATCATATCAAACTGTGTGATGTCTCATCAAATTAGCATAAAATGCGTTGTGATGGTGCACAGCATGGTGTGGTGGCAGAATAGAAATGATACAGTATTCCTAACAGTGGTGAACTAGTAACTGTCACTGGTATTTAGAAACTTGTGCATACTGCAGTTTGATTACTCTCTAGAGGATCTGGGGTTTTTCCTTTCCTTTATATTTAAAGGGCTTGAACTGGATGTTAACTTTTATGACCCAGATTTGGTGCTTTGGAGAAGCACTGGTAGAACCCCAAAAGACTTCAAACCTACCTTTTAGTTACAAAAATGTGTCAGTTCAGAATTTATTGACCATCTGTCAGACTTCACTAACTACTAGCTAGCTGTCATTGTTTGTTATTTGATGCACTTCTATAATGACTCACAGCAGGGAGCTACCAGTATCTCCATCACAGTGATTAATGAGGTCACTGTCTATCCGCAAGCATCTCAGCCTATAATTATTTCTAGCTATTAGCTAGCACACCCGATCAGATGAAAGTAATGTGTTTATATAAAATATTTTCCCCTAATAACAATATTCACCTGTTGTGAAGATATTTGGCTGATTGTATTCCATTAGTATTTTTACTTAATTGTATTTGAGACATCTTTTAAAACAGCCCCAATCAAAATCACCTCATGTGTGGTCAAAACTGTCACAATTGAGCTCCAGTACTCTTTTATTTCTCTGTCCTGAAATGTCTACTGTATTCCATAAGCATATTTGGTATATGAATATCTCTTTTGCACTTGTGATATTTTATGTACATAAATAAAAGTTTGAAATTCTCTCATTATTACTACTGTTACTGTTGTAGTTTTAAGATAGTGGTCCTAGCCACAACCCAGAATGGGGATCCAGCAAGCAAGCACAGGTTGATAGGTTTTCCTGCCTTGAAAAACCTGTGAAATTTCCCTAATATTGTTTTTTAGAACAGAAGTTCCCCAGGAACCCCATGAAGACTACAACTCTATTATGCATTGGATTTGCTAGTGTACAAAAAGATACAATTCCCATCCTGGGAAGTTTAAAATCAAAAGAGGCAAGTTCTAATGTGTTAGGAACCAAAAAGAAGGATAAAATATTTCAGCAGAACTAGAGAAGAAGGATTTTCTTGTCATTCAAGTATCACAGTAAGAGGAACATCAGGGCTTATCTCCAGCAAATTATTTAGGGCTGTGCAAAATGTCCTTTCTGAACCGATAGATTTATTTTGGGTACTTTTCGTAACAGCTAAGACAAAAATGGTTCAGATGTCAAAAGCAGAAGCAATGCTGTGAGTTTCTGTTCTCCCTACCCAGTGTACTTTTTATGTGGTGGGACAGAAAAGAGGGGACTTATCCAACAGAAAGAAACTGTCAGATTCGAATACCTTCTATTCCAAAGTAATTTCACAAAAGCCTCCTACAGAATGACAAGAAGAACTTGTGAGATACATCAGATCTTTTTTCTGTCCCTTTAGTTTTGTGTAAACTAATGGCAAAGTTTGAGAAAAAATGTAAATAATTTTGGCTCCCTTAAATTCCACACTTGGTGGGCTCACCCAAGATTTGGCAAATTACACTCTTATTTGGACTATCAAGTCTATAACCTGTATTCATAAAATAATTTCTGAGGATGAATGTATCAATATTGGTGATGCATAAGATACTATAAAGGCATAGTTTATGTACATAAAGAGAGGCAATGATAAAATTATCAATGACATCCAGCACTGTTTTAATGTTTTGTGTCAAACTGATCGTTTTTCATGAATACTCTGATCATTCATTAGTCAGTGGATAACATTACCAAACAGAATTAAATTAATGCAAAATATGTGTTTTGCCAGATAATTTTTTTAGACCTTAACAATAAAATTGCTCTTCAACTGTTTCCTTTTGTGACAACCATTATCTTCTAATTTATTCCTTTTTACCAGAATACCTTGCCATAACTATTATTAATTGTTAGATTAATTAGCTTTTCTATTAAGATATGATAATCAAATTCCTTTCTTTTCTAAAGCCCAATCGCAAGTCCACACAAAAACCCAGGTCATTTTACAGATTACAGAGGTTATAATCTCTTTTCTCACCACCAGGTCTGTCAGTTTGCCCTTTCTGCAGCGAAGAACCTTCACTGCACTGAACAAACTGTTTACACAAATGGGCCCAATAAGGCCTGGTGAGAAATCCCTGTCAAGACAGAGGATACAGCAAGATTTCTGGGCAGAACTGAAAAAAAGAGAAGAGATGTTTGCCTGCAGATAATTCAGAGATTAACTTGGACAAAGCTGGAGAAAGAGCACACTTCTCCTGATGTGCGGAAGGAGCTAAGGGATAGGAAAAGAGGGTTCAGAGAGCAGAAGAGATCTTTTTCAGTGCTGAATTCAGAAGAAAAGGAGTAGTGAAAGCTAAGACAACAGTCTTATGTGCCGACTGGTCAGTGCTGAAGAGCAAGGGATAGAGAGACCAAAGTGTGTGGGAAAGTTGTTCAAGTGACAAGAAACTGGGAGGGTACTCACAACTGGCAAGCATGACATGAGGAGGAAATGATCATCATGGAAAGTGTCTAAGGAAGTCCTGCTCAAAGGTGTCCAGAGAAAGGTCCAAAGTAAGTTTAGTTAGTCAAAGGTAAGTATAGTTAATCAGAGATTAACCATCTCATCTATGTCATGTTGTATCTGTGACTTCTTAAAACTGATGCCTCGCCCTTGTGGCCAAGAAGGCCAATGGCATCCTGGGGTGCATCAAGAAAAGCGTGACCAGCAGGTTGAGGGAGATCATCCTGCCCCTCTACTCTACCCTGGTGAGGCCCCATCTGGAATACTGTGTCCAGTTCTGGGCTCCCCAGTTCAAGAAGGACAGGGAACTGCTGGATAGGGTACAGAAAAGGGCCACAAAGATGATTAAGGGCCTGGAGCATCTCTCCTATGAGGAAAGGCTGAGGGACTTGGG
>JAOTQQ010000001.1:170654326-170665979 GCA_026546715.1 Gallinago undulata
GGGGTGTTGTGTGTGGGGTTGTGAGTGTGGGGTTTAGTTGGTGGGTGGCTTTTTTTGTTTGTTTGTTTGTTTTTGTGGTGATTTTTTTTGTTTGTTTGTTTTTTTTATGTGGTTGGACTCGATGATCTCAAAGGTCCCTTCCAACCACTAAGATTCTGATTCTGTGAAATACTTAAAGGGAGGGTGTCAGGAGGATGGGGCTGGTCTTTTCTCAGTGGTGCCCAGTGACACGACAAGAGGAAACGGGTGCAAACTTGAACATAAGAAGTTCCACCTAAAGATGAGGAGGAATTTCTTTCCTGTGAGAGTGGTAGAGCCCCAGAAGAAGGTGGTGGAATCTCCTTCTCTGGAGACATTCAAAACCCGCCTGGACAAATTCCTGCTCTAGGTGGACCCGCTCTGGCGGTGGGGTTGGACTAGATCTCCAGAGGTTCCTTCCTACCCCATATGATTCTATGGAACAAACATATTTTATTGTGATATTGTGAAGGATATCTTTTTGTACTGCTGGAGGAAATGCTCCATACAGAAGTGGTTCTGAGGTTGCAAAGAGCTGTAGGGATGTGCTAGAAGTCCTCTTGAAAAAAGAGGAAGATAGATGAAAAAAATGCATGAGAGGATATGTTGGGCTGAGAACTGTACCTGCACAGACACAGAACACAAAAATCATCAATTTGGTGACAATTTATTTCCAGAACTCATTATTTTAATGCAAGTATAGTACTTCTTGGTTGCTTCCACACCTTGCTTGAAAACTAGTCAAGACTTTCCTTTCTCCCTCAGCTGAGAGGTAACTTTGGAAAATGGAAGGGAGAGAGAAATTGTCTAATGCTCTTCTCACAAAAACTAAAGACACAGGCAAGCTGATGGAGATAATCTGTTCTCTCTCTCCTCTTTCTCTGAAATACTTCTTTGGAAGTGATGGGTGAAAAGCTTCCAGAGGAAAAGTTAAAAAAATAAAATAGGAATGGAGAGAAATGGGAGGTGCCTATTTCACTGCTCAGGTGAGGAAGAGATGGTGATTTGGATGGATATTGGTGATACAGAAGCAGAATTAATATGGGAAGGCTGGGGAAGATATAGTCTCATGGATCCTCTCAATTGATGGCTTGGGTGATGCATTATAATATGATGCAATGAGTAAGAGATTGTTCAGTGAATGTTTTACTCTCCTTAACATATAAATTTGGCAGAATGAGCAACATTGTGACTTCCACGTGATCTGAATGTGGCCCAGGGTTATTCTGAAAAAATTAGTTGGGGAAAAATGTACAACATAGCTTTATGATAAATATAATAACTGTCAGGAGGGCAGAGGATTTCAATCCACTTTTTTGAACCTTAGGGCTGGTGATACTGTACTTTGACAGAAAATCCCTAAACAGCTCTAGTAGACTGTATATTCTAAACTTAATCAAATAATTTTAGAAGATACCATACGTAAAACTGATTCAGTCAAACACAAAGGCAAATGCTCAAGAGCTACTCCTTTTCTTAATTCTTTTTATTTCACAGTCTATTTGCTGGTTAAAAGCCTTTTGTTTAGCTTCATAATGCCACAGAATTAACATTTTTGTTGTAAATAATAAAGAAGTCCTTGTTTCATCAAAACCTTTAATGTATAGAGCTGTAGGAAACTTGTACAATCTCTTTCCTCACATTAGCTATTCTATTTTTATTCTCCTTTCAGTTTGTTATTGTTTTCCACCATATAGTTTTGTCTCATGCAGATTGTCAAATTTGTCGGTATACCTTATTTGTTTGAAACTTTTCAAGCGTAAGGGTTATTTTTCTACTAGCAGTTCTAAAAATATACCCCCAGAAGATAAGACTTGTATGATGATAACCTAGGCTGCAAGAAGGGACACAACTGAATAACAGAAAACTAACTAAATATAACTAACATTTCTTTCATTTGCA
The DNA here is from genome assembly GCA_026546715.1 of Gallinago undulata. Lineage (NCBI taxonomy): Eukaryota > Metazoa > Chordata > Aves > Charadriiformes > Scolopacidae > Gallinago > Gallinago undulata. The sequence goes on from JAOTQQ010000001.1 coordinate 170,656,247, forward strand.
CAAATGTTCTTCCTTTATATGAGTTGCTGAATTTGAGGGGATCTAGTTATTTATTATGACAGGTTGTAATTAGTCAGCACGTTGCTTACATTTGCTTAAGATTCTTCTGCTTGCTGGAATACAGAAAGTGTTTGAACGAAAGGAAGCCATAGAACCTTTGACCGACCTAACCAACTCATCTGTCTGGAGATATTAGTGGATTTGGTGTTTATGTGAGCAACTGGTTTCAGGAAAAATGCTATAAAACACAGCTTTGCTCTGACTACTGCCCCTATCATTGCTTTACTGATGTAATTTATGTAGTCTAATTTTATGTTATAAGATTATTTGAGGTAGGTGGTGGTTGTTTTTTTTTTTTTTTAATTATTATATATTTCTGCAATTTCTAGCACAAGGGGAGCCTGAAATGGGGACTTGTAGCTCTATTATTATACAAATAATAACACCAGTTAACAGCCTTTTGTCTCTAAGGCATTAAGACTACAAATTGAGCTGCATTAATGACTAATTAGTGTTTTCAGCATCTTCCCACTGCACAAAACAAGTAAAAGGTAATTTTCTTGTTTTTTTTTTTTTATTTATCCTCCCCAAAGATTAACATTTTATTATATTATGTCTCTTCATATTTTTCAGGAAAAATTTAAAATTTTATTTTAAAATTTGAGAACAGATCACATTTAACTTAAGAAATTTCCAGTTATGGAAACTTCTGTTATCTTTTCTCTGTATTGTGGAAAATCTGTTGTTATGACTGATGATGTTAATGTAAAGACTACAATGAAATAATGAGACATAAACGTTCTATATGATATTGTCTATTGATGGAAACAGAATGAGACATTCCATTACCTGTACCTGGTCATTACAGGGTCCATGTGATTTTGAAAACAGAGTTTTTCCCACAAATGTTTGGCATGCCAGCAGGCTAGCTAACTTTTAAGGTTTGGGGCAATTAGAAAAAAATGCAAGAAAATAAAAAAAAAACCAACCTTAATTAAATTTGGTAAAGAGAATATAAAAGCAGAAAGGGGTCTGAGAGGATGTAATGGACCCGAATGTGGAAATTTTAATGTGCTTGAAATTTCTTTTAAAAATTTTTTCAGTTCACTGTCTTCTTGATTGTAATATGGAGGTTATGTTCCCCCCCTTCCTCCCCCCAGGTATAAATATTATTAATGAATTTAGAAGAAAAAAACTAAGGAATGCTCTAAATAGTATTTTTAATTAAAAAAGCCCAACAAAATTATATGTTATTTTGAAGTGAAAGGAAACTTTTTCTTGCTTGGATGCATTGCAGGTTTCTTTCTCCCCCACCTCATTTCTTTCCATATCCTTCCTGCTTTGGAAATTTGTTCTCAAAACTATGTTGCTCATCTTCACAGCTACAGCTCATATATTAAGGCAATACAGTCTTTAAAGATCAACTTTAAACTATAGGTTTCTCAAAAATAAAGACGCATTTGGGAAAAATAAAGAGTTTATTTAAGCAAATGGATAGCTCTTGCTGACAGCTCAGAAAACTTTTGGAGGGCAATGATATTTTAGCTGAGGTTTGCAGAAAAAGAATAGCCTGATTATGCTTTTCTGTATTCCAGATAAACTTAATTCATCTATGGTCTAGAAAAAAAAAAAGGCGAATAAAATATTTTTACATTTAAGCGCTAATTTCTACCTCACCCTTGAAATCCTGTCAGGGGACAGATGAACTTATTCTTGGCTGCAGATCTGCTATCACTTGGAAAGAGCAACAACATTTTGTTTCCCACTCCTCTCCTACGTGCCTTTTTAAATCATGCATAAGGTAATGTCTGCCTTTTCCTATCTGCCTGAGGGCTTGCTATCACTTTTCCTCAAGTAAATATATATGATAGTTAAAGCGGACTTTTTAAAAACAGTCAGTGTTGCATTAAATATCAGTGATGAAAATCTCAATTTCAGTGGACAGACATTCAAATAAACTCTCATTGTTATTATTTATATGAACCTCCACTTTCAATTTTCTCATTATGTATGTTTTTATTTTTCCTGAGTTCCATGAGTTTTTCTGTTCTTGCTCTGGGGATGCCATCACTGACTACACTTTAAATTCATAGCATCATTCTGATGTGTCCATCCATAGCATGGTTTCAAGAAGCATATGAAATACCACATCTAGTACAGCTGTCAGCTGACAGCAGTATTTTGTAGATATGCTGGGAACATCAGTTTGAACTGCCTAATGCTGAGCACGACAAAGAACCTGAATTTCCCATCTACTGCAGTGTTCAATCTACTAGGCTATAACAGGATACATAGATACAACTTGACCTTCTTCTCTAAGTAAAATTGGCAACTTTTAATGAGCTGTCTGTTTCTCCAAATGTTTGTGTGTTCTGAGAATGCAGATTGGGTTGGTTGTCTAATAGTAATGAAGCATTTGTACTGGGACTGAGGAAGGACATCTCAGGAAGGGGCAGCTGTGAGATGAGCAGAAGCAAATCTGGGAGCTCAGATAGCTTTTCATTCAAACAGAAAAACATTTAATAAGAATAGCAGTAGCAGAATAGACTGAAATCTTGATCTTTACCACTGTCTTGCTTATGTTCAGCCTTGTGATACTCTCTCTCCCCTTTTTGTCTGTTTCCAAATCCATTGAGATATCGGTGATTTGCTGCTGCTCTGGCTCATAAAGATGCACTAAGAGTCTGATCCAGGAAGTCAGTAGGTTTTTTGCCACAATGAATCAGTATAACTCACGTTGCATGAAATGAGCAGACATAAAGTGCATTTCAGGACATGATATGGCCTTGTAGTGTCTTCTGTGATGGTGCATGGAATTCCCTTGAAGAAAACAACTTGAGCATTGTTTTTACATTGTGGGGCAGAAACATTTCACCTGGAAACTGTCATTTCTCCTTATATATCTATTTTTGAATCTCCGTGAACATTGGTCTCTAGAAGGTTGGTATAAGGCCACACCCTTGCCAAAGCTATTCTTTTTGAAACGATAACAACTAAGCCGTGAATTTGTTTGCCTTTTGGATGTCTCTGAGAACTACCACCTCTTATACTACTTGCAGATTTTCAGGTTGCTCATTTCTCAGGTGTGTCATTCTGTATAAACTGTACTCCCAAAATACATAAGGAAAGCAAGAAGGAAGAGACAACCCAATACAGTGTAAGGACAGATAATCAGTCAGATCTCACACAATCAGGAGCAGATGTAGCCCAATTAAACTCAGCAGTTCACAGGTGCTCACAGGAATGACTTTAACATAAAAGTACACTTCTCTTTAGTGCTCCTTAATTTTACTTTTCTTTTTTTTTTTTTTTCTAGAGCTCTTTAAATTTTATATACTTCACCAAACTAAAGTACAAGAAAGTAGACATGTAATTGGAGATTAGTTGGATATAATTGACTTAAAATTCAACATGTTAATTGTTTGTTTGATTTTGGAATCATACTTTTAGAAGTAAGTATGGTGAACTGTACTTACTGAGGGGATGAGAGTTAAATGATACCACATAATTTGTTCATATAATTTAGTTTTGAACTCCTGACAAAAAGCATCCACAATTTAAATTGATATATACAAGACCTGCAGATTACTAGAAAGTGCTGGAACTCTAGTCTTAATTGGCTTCAATGTGTATAATTATTTCTCAGCAATATGTAATGGAATTTGTTATTGTCTCACTACCTGGACACTGTGCTATCAGCCAGAAACACAGCGCATATACCATTCATCCTTTTCTAGGTGGTGCTTTTCTGACTACTGTTTTAAGAGTTTATTGAGTGGAATGGGCAGAGTGACAATGCACACATTTTTCACGAGTATCTGTTGTTAGGGTATTAGCATTAATCCTTAGACTTTGTATTAGCATTGCAGAATGGAAGGTTCTCTTTTGCCGAGGTCCCATAACATGTGGAAGACAGAATTCTGTCTAGCTTTTCATATTTTATATTATATTGGGATGACTGTTTTTTTCCTGGAGATAATGTAACACAGATTTTGCCTTAGCACAGGTCCTAAAATGATGGGTGCTTTCTTTTCTTGCTAAGTTAGACCTTACTAAAGTTCTTACTTGAAGATAGTATTTGCAGTCAGGGTGAGATACACCTGCAAGTTCAAAGAACGGGCTGGAAAGTATGCATGACATCGCCATCTTGAACTACCTTTACAATACAACCCTTATATTATTCGGCTTTTTTTAACCCACTCTTCAGTGCCATTTTTCTTATGCCAGTGCACACTCTGCTTCTCAAGCGAATGAGCTCTGCCTGTCTTAATTTGTCGAAATCTTCAGGATCAGACCCGGTAGCTTTTAGCTTTCCAGATTTGGCAGAAAATTAAATTTAGTCAATAGGGTAAATCTTTTGCTGTGTTATTTGAGAACTAATGTAGCTATAATTCTTACATTATGTTAAGTCCCAGTATTTGACTTCCCTGTAGCACTTTCAACGTTAGTCTAATCTGGCTAGCAAAGATGTGCAAGCCACTTCAGCATCCCTGTGTCATCATTTGCAGTTCCTCTCTCTTCATTTCCTCTGTACCAGTATGTTTTTCAGTGGCATATCCTGTGAGGCTTTGTTCTTGTGATTTCTTTGCACTGTATAATAAGAAGTTATGTGGGCCTTCTGAACACACAGGAGGAATTGCTGGAAAGTACTGGTAAAAAAGCAAGGCTTGAGTAATTTAGTCTATAAACTTCCTTCAAATATTGGGGTTACCCTTTTGAGTAAAAGCAGCATGTGGACACTTGTTTATACCTCTAACCATACTTACTGGCTTGGACTGAACGCACTGCTAAACTCCAAAAGACATTTTTGTTCATATATAAGGAGAGAGAGAGATAGGTGGTTTTGCCAAATAGAACTGCTGTTGTTCTAAGGGTCTTTTTTGTTGTTGTTGTTTTTTTTTTTTTTTTAATACTACTTACCTCTAAATTTAAGTTTGTGTATGTTCTAATACAAGGCATTATAAAGCTAAACCACTTGTGAGATCTTACTTTGCTTCTTCTGAGGTAAATCTAGCCACCTTTTCTTCCTCCTGTTAACAACTGTTATTAGGTCTACATATCATATCACTACTAAGAACACCACCGACAGCCCATTGAGTTGTTCTCATATTCTAGAGGGATGGCTGTATGGGTCAGACCAATGAGCCACAAGAGATGTCTTCAACAGATTAAAATAACTCTGAAATTTTATTCCAGTGTTCAGTGATTCAGGGACTTCCTGAGTCAGTCTGGTGGTTTGATCTTGGCTACCAGCCACCAACCTGCTCTCTCACTCTCCCTCCTCAACAGGAAGACAGGGGAGAAAATAAGATGAAAAACCTAGTAGGTCTGGTGGTGTGGTTTCTCCATGAGCTGCGAGTCTGTTCTGACATGGTCTTCTATGGGCTGCAGGAGGACAACCCACTTCACTATGGTCTTCTCCAGAGGCTGCTGGGGAATCTCTGTTCCATCACCTGGGACACCTCCTCCTGCTCCTTTTTCACTGACCTTGGTGTCTACAGGGCTGTTTCTCTCACATTTTCTCATTCCTGTCTCTCACAGTTGCTGTGCAGCATTTTACACCCTTTCGTAAATCTATGTTCCATGAGGTGCTGTCACCTTGGCTGCAGGGCTCAGCTGTGCCCTTTGGTGGGTTGGTCTGAAAACCCTGAAACCTCCTGTATCTGGCTTGGGGAAGCCCCAGCCTCTCCTCACAGAAGCCACCCCTGTAGTCTCCCTACTGCAGTATTCACCCTCTCCCTGACATTTTTGATTTTACCCCCTGTTAACATTTACATCCCCCTCAATTCATCTCTGTTCCATCTCTGTTCAACTAATTCAATCCATCCCAAGAAGAATGATTCTTTCTTCTTTAGGAAACTGTTCTTCATAAGGACAACTCTGATCATCCTCCTTGCTCTTCACTGTACCTTCTCGAGGGCCCCACCTTTGAGATGAGAGTGTGGCTGTGTCCATGGAGAGGGTGGCTGAGCAGGACAGACAAGTTCTTCAAACAACATTCAAGGTACCAAACTTTCCCAAGGAAAGAAGATATGTTCTCTAGTTTGTGTTTTTTTTTTGTTTTGTTTTTTTTTTTCCCACTTTGTTTTTGCCTGTAGGTAACCTTTATTTATGGACTTAATACAGAGTGAAGAGTTTCACCCTCTGCTTTTCCAAGGTAAGGACTTCACTTGACTTCTCCATGTTATAGTTTTCATTATCTGCAGTAAAATGTACTAAAACTTAATTATTAGAATTATAAATTAAATACAATTTTATATTTGAATAATGATTTAAATTTGGCATTTATGGAGTAATACGTATTTTATATATGTTGTTATTCCCTGTTTTGAGGAGATCATGACAGCAGAGTGACTTTAACATTTAAATATTTCTGAACCAAAGGTATTTTTTTTAAAAGGTAAAAGCTATTTCCCAGCATGAAATAATAGTGAGTTTCTTACACTTTTTGAAATGTAAAGTAAAACAATTACTCAGTTAAGGAATTAAATTATTTAAATTGCAAGTGGAATTTGTTACTCTTTCAAGTAATTTTTAAAAATTAATAAAACATTACTTAAGTAAATTTAGTGCTTATATCTCAAATATAGTGTAATAAATTTCACATAAATGAATAAGTCATTATTTAATTTAAGTATTAAAACCAGATCATTTGCTAACAGTTGGTATGAGCCTGGAGAGACTGTGGCTCTTTCTGCAGCAGACATTGACTGTAGGATGAAACCATTTTTATCATTTGGTTGCCCTGACTAGACTGGGGTGGCAAGAGAGGAGAAGCTGATACCATTATGACCTGCGAGATGCGGCAAAAAAGGAAGAGTTGATGGAACTGATGTATCTCATCAGCCTGCTTCAACGTATTTTAGGCACGGTGCTGCCCTTGCTGTAGTTACACATCCTGCAGAATTTTCTGTGGGATATATTGTTTAAAATGAGTTCTGCCAGAACAGTGGTTGCACTGCAGAGTGGAAACATGCTGCAGATCACATCAGGAAACCATAATGCTGTTTGACAGGCCCCTGCAATCTATCTACATCCCAGCTGCAAATTTGGCAGACCCCAGAAACCTGCCTTCAGGCCGATCTGGGAGGCTGTAGCTGAGATTCCAGAATTGCAAAGGGCCATGCTTCCCAGATTAGCAGCCTCCCCAATGTGAACTGCCTGATGCAAAACTGGAGAGCTCTGCAAGCCAAAATGATATCGTGATACATCAGGAGCTCCAAGGCATAATTTCGACTACCTGCTTTTTTAAAAATGACCTTTCATGGAGCTTCTGATACATCTACTTTCAAGTAGGTGATTTTGTGATTTGCTTTCTTGATTGCACTCTCCTTTGTTCTTCTCCCATAAAATATTGGCTTGATGCACAATTACAAATGCTTCATGCTTTTCTCCTACTCAGTAACCCTAGATGTTCTCTTTGGAAGCCCTGGCTCGAGCCTTCAGACCTGGCTCTTCAGCTTTTTCAGAGCAGGCAAAGAGGCTGGTTATTACAGTATTTTCAAAATGCAAAGACTTTTGTACATGGAAATTGAAGAACATCCACCTTAGTTCTAAATATTCTTAATCAAAACAGTGTAATTAATGTAAATTTTTTTTTTTCCTAGAGCCAGGTGTGTAACCACTGAATAGCTGAGTTTTACAAGGAATGTTTAAATTATATATAATACAGTATGTTTTAAAAATTACTTTAATAAATACTACTTAGTAGGATATTCTATGACAATAATTTCTATGAAAAGCGATTGAGAATTTCTAGAAAAAGTAGTTAAACATGATTAAAATTTATTCTGTCTATTGATATAATAACTGCCTATCCCAAGCCATAGCTACCTCCACATCATTTTTATGTTCCTGTCTACATTTAATTACATAAATGATTATATTTTTAGTTCACCTTTCAAAATTCCATATGTATCAAGGGTATAGCGAATTATACATGACAAGTGATACGGAATATTTTGATCAAATCCAACAATACTTGTTCTTAATTACTTTTTAATCGTATAAATGACTTAATAGCATTAGATGACAGTAACTTTGTCTCTTCCTGCTGAAAAATACATTATGGGAAAGAAACTATGCAAGTGAGTTAAAACTTAAGGAGCTCTTGACTCCTCCTAATGCTGGGAGCTTGCAATTCTGGTAAAGAATTGAATAATGTCAAAAGCTCATCAGTTCCTTGGAGACAGAGAGCCAGAAGGAAATTAAATTATTAATCTGTGGCTAGTACACTAGGTCTGACAAAAGCCTTCAGCTGTGCTGCTTTCTCATTTCCATCTAGCTCCAAGTTAGCTAAGTCAAGACTGATTCTTACCTTCTGGTTGTTTTACACGGATTTTTTATCAGAACTCAGCAGTTCACCAAAACTGGAATGTTTACTAAAACTCTGTTATTTTTATATAAACTTGCTCCACCAAAAGTAGTCGCATTTTCATTAGAAGCTTTGACTCTGGGTGTGCTTATCACCTCAAGTTCTCTATGATCTCCAGCTTCAGGGCAGTGTTGCAGTGTTCCACGCTACAGTGTAGAAACTGGGAGCTTGGAGAGCTACAACCTAACACACCTCTCTGTGCTTTTATGTTCAGGCTCCTTTGATAGGGGACTTCCTTGACTTTTATGGCCTCTTAGGTCCACGCCCCAAACCTCAGGAACAGTTTTACCCATACCTTAGGTAAATGGAGTAACCAATTGTTCCATTTCATCTCAATACCAAAGTTTTGGAGAGAAATATAATTTTTTTTTCCTTGCCTGTGCATAAAAACGTTTTATCTGTGCAAAATGCTGATGCTTGTAATTAGCCTTTCAAATCGGGAAATCCTCTTCTGAATTTTTCAATATCTTCCAGCTCAAACCTTTTAATTTTTATTACCTGTAGTTGCCTGCAGTTGTTATTTAAAGAAGAATAGAGAGGTTAGAAGGGTTGATTTACTGTGTGTTTCTAGAGTTGCATGATTGAAAGAAATCAAGAAATGTTCGCTCATGTGAACACATTTTTATTTTCAAAATAAATTCATTAGGATATGAAAATGCTTTGGTTCAATTAAATTAAGAATTGTATTTCAAATAGATAAACAATTATTTTTAAAAATCAACTTTATTTCTATTTCAGTTTTTTTTTTCTGGCTATGCCATATAACAGTAAGACCTACCTTGAGCACACTATGAATGATGGTTGAGGAAAAGGCATAAAAAAATAAACACTGCTCCTGTGTTGGTATCCTCTCGTGCCAGTGGGTATTTTTTCACTGCAGTTTTGGAAGCAGAAGTCCTGAGAACAGTACCAGGCAAAGTGAACATCTATGTGCTGGCACTAAAACTCAGTGCAGTATTGTTGGAAATTCCAGCAGAGTTGGTGGCGTAAAGGAATTACATTGAAGGTCAGGTATTGGGCACGGAATGACATCAGCTTTTAGTTTTATGCAATACAAAGCTTTCACTTTACCTAAAGAAAAATATTGTTAATATTGACTTTTTTTTTACATATATGCATTTGACCCCCTAACTCCCAAGATGTTTTAGTGTTTTGTCCTCATTTTTGGTTTATGTCTATATTTCAGAATCACAGCATTTTGTATTGGATGGAAGTCCCATTTTTCAGAAGGAAATTGTTATTTCCTGTTTGCATTTCCCAGTCTGATGTGTCTCAGATATATGACTTGAATGTCTCTTTCTTCCTGGATGTGGGAAAAAAACAAAAAGTATGAAACCCACGTGCTCGGGGGGGGGGGGG
>JAOTQQ010000001.1:170666079-170766598 GCA_026546715.1 Gallinago undulata
CCCCCCCCCCCCCCCCCCCCCCCCCCAAAAAAGGCACAAACATCCAGGAAATAAAATCACACCACGTTAAACCATCCTTTTATTTTTGCGTGCGTGTGTCCTGTGGCTCTGGGTTTGAGCTGAGAAGAAAAATCACAGCTTCTTCACTCCTCGATGCCAGGGGGGGGGGGAATAGCCAGTGCCTGGATGCTGGCTGGGAAATGATGCGGGAATACCATCCCGCCCGTCCTACCCCCGCGCCCAGCACCCTCACGGAGGCCACGTTTTTGGTGCAGAAGATGCTTTCAAAGCACAAAAAAGGCTGGGGGAAGTTTTCAGAAAGTTTAGCGGAGGGTGGCGAAGGGGCTGGGGACTCGTCACCTGCCTTTCTTCAGCCCCTTTAGTGGGTGGTTGGGTGTTACCTCCGTGACTCGCACTCTTGGTGACACCTCGGTGTCTAGCTGTGACAGCCAGCCCCTTGTCCTGCTCACCCGCTGCAGTTTTAGAAGGTTTTGAGTTCTCCTTTGCCAAAAAAAAAAAGGGATTTTCTTTAATTTGTCGTTATTTTAGCCTCCAGGAAGGTGTAGACCGGGTTCCCCGTAAGCACGTACACCCATGCGGTGGCTTGGCTGGAAATATTCCCGTGCTTAAATCCGTGCTTGCTAAAATTCCCAGCTGGGGGGGTTGGGGGGGGGTCCCAGGACTCACAAAAAGAGAAGGGGACTCTTAAATGTGGACTTTGGCGCATCCGGGGGTGGGTTTGGGGTCACCAGCACATGGATGGTGAAATTTTGAAAATCTCGACCTTTAGCGCTTCGCTTTAGCGATGGAGGACCAGATGGCAGGAGGTGTCCCCAGGAGTGACCTGTGCTGGAGCGTGGCATCTGTACAGCCGGGGTCAGATGGGGGGGTTTTAACTCTTAAACTCCATCCCACGTCTTGGAAAAGCCCTGCCTGGGGGTGCTGGTGCCAGCGGGTCCCGGGAACAAGAGCGGGAGGACTGCGGAGCGCCAATCCCTTGCACAGCAGCCATTCCAGTAGTGATGTGAAGGCACTTTTTTACAGCTGGTCCACGAGAGAAGTTCTTGAGTTAGTTTTATTCTTTCTGCTAGCCCTGGAAAAGCGTTGCTTTTTAAAACAGAGCTGAGGTTGGGTACCCCTGCAGGCAAAGCCTGCGACACCCCAAGGGATGCTCTCCAGACTTACGCCACCACCGAGGCCACCACGGAGATGTCCTTCTGTCCGGTGACACCCGTTTGCTAATAGGTAGGGAGGGTTGGTTTTCTGAGCAGCTCCTTTCTCCACATTTTTTCACACATTTTTTGAAGCGTCGCTGTGTCGGGGTACCAAGTTTGGTTCCTAACCCTATTTACTTGGAGACACTGCGCCCCGTTCGGTTCCTGTTATGCAAATACCACTTTAAACTTAGAAATGCCAATTTGCATTAATATTTTGGTTTCATATAGCTAGCTGTTGCGTTGCAAAAACAAGTGCATTTTAATGAGCGTTTGGCAGAACGGTTTAAAAAAAAAAAAAAAAAGAAAAAAAAAAGATATGGTACTCATTAAATTCTATTCTATGAAACGCGGGAGTTCGGTGCCAAAAATCATTAGGAGAAAATATAATGCAAGTTCAGGCCGCAAGCACAGCCCCTTCTGAAAGGGTTTCAGGGTTTCGGAGCCTAATTTTCACGGAATTTCACTGGATTATTAGAGTTGGAAGGGACCGTAGAGATCATCTAGTCCAAGTCTCCGCTTCTCCTTAGGCATCCCCATCCCGGAGCGGTTGTCCGGTGGAGGAAGGGACCTCAGCGTCCCCACGGGTCACCAGAGATGCTCGGGAGCTTCTTCTGCTCGTGGGGGACCTTTCCTCCACCGACACTTTTTCCCCCCCCCTCCCAATTTAAAACATTTTTTTGGCCAGTCGTTCCAAGGCTGATGCTCGAGAAGCCGCTTTCCCGCGGGATGCCTGCAGGAAGGCCAGGAGAGGGTTAACCGAATTCTTTTCTTCATTACTCAGAAGTGATATAGACTTTTCTTTGACTAATGTAGCTTAATTAGCGGTCAATTAAAACTGAACATTGTTGAATTGAAGTTCTTTGATCAGAACCCTTGGCATGGTCTCCCTTTCTTTAACTAGCCACCATCTTGAATTCATTTGGAAGCAGTAGTGTAAACAAGTTTAAAACTGGTTCTTTTATAAGAAGTCAGCAGGCTTGTATAGCTGTGGTTTCTTTCTTCCCCCCCTCTCTTTTTTTCTTTTTTTTTTTTTTTTTTTCTTTTTTTTTTTAACTTCTGGAGGCGGCAATTCAAAGGCGTGTTAACTGAAAACAGTGCTACGCCCTGAAAAGTGCATTAAAAAATTTTAAAAAAAGGAAGGGGGAAAAAAAAAAAAAAGGAGGAAAAAAAAAGAAAAAAAAAAGGCGGAAAAAAAAAAAAGGAGAAAAAAAAAGAAGAAAAAAAAAAAGAAAGAAAAAGAAAAAGTTGCATTAATTAATCAGGATTCGATGGTTCCCTCCTCGTTCCATTTCTTGTCGTAATCTGTATTTTTTTCTCTCCGGTGAATAATTAATTAGGGGAGAGCGGCTTTAACTTTGGGTGATGCCCAACAGCAATAACTGCAGAGAAAAGGCTCGATGCAAAGTTTGCTCGGGGGGGGGAGACGGGGGGTTATTTTAAGAATGACATCTTAGAAGGTTTCTGGTAAGTGGAGGTGACGCTCAGGAAGGGCACGGTTCAGCGGATGGTCATGAGGTGTCCTCTAAAGAACGTTTTGGGTTAGGTTTTTATTATTTACTTAATAGTTGGGTCGTTTCAGCAGCGGGCTCAAACCCCAGAAAAAGCTGAAAATGCTCAATTTTGGGAAAAATCGTTGTTAAATGGCCGGCTTTTCTTAGAGCTAAATCGAGCCAGAAGAGAATGCTATCGGAATAAAGGGCATTTTAAAACAATGTTGAGTTTTTGATCAGCAGATGAAGCAAGCTAAGGTTTTCAAAATAGATATATTTATCGTTCTCTTTCCTTTAAATGGAATCGTAGAATGGACTGGGTTGAAAGGGACCTTAAAGATGTATTTAAGCTGTAGAATCATTTAGGTTGGAAAAGGCCGTATGTATAATTTTTCCAATCCCTTATTAATATCATGGAATCACAGAATGGTTAGAGTTGGAAGGAACCTTAAAGACCATCCAGTTCCACCACCGGTGTCCAGGGACACCTCCCACCAGACCAGGTTGCTCCAACCTGGCTGGCTTTTACTTAAATACCAAATATGAAACATTATCTTTCTCAAATCTAAAATATTATTTAACTCTTATTTAGCAGGTAAGCTCTGGAAGAAAACTATGGTTAGGGGGTTTGTTTGGGGGGGGTTTTTTGAAGTTTTTGGGCTGTTGGGTAGGGTTTCCTATGGGTGTCCTTGCTGGTTCCACCTGCGCACCCCCGGGTCTGTCCCTTGTCACCTGGAGCCCAAGAAGCCCCCGTTTTTGGCGACACTATTCCGGCTCATCCGCCTGGATTCTGGGATTTCCCAGTGCCATCCATTCCCCCCAAAAAACGAGATTTGAAGGGGTTCAAACTTCTTATTTGAGCCTCGGACCGCCGCGGGAGCTGGGGCAGATCTTCCTAGCCCAGGTCCTGGCCTCCAAGCATCCCCTTCCCACCCAACCTCATGCATTCGCCTCGTTTTTTGGGGTCAAAATATTTCATAACGGGACTCTCCCGCTGGAAATGATAATAAAAAAGAAGTTTCAGCAAATGACTTGCATATTTCCCAACTGCTTCTGCCTTGCTCTGGGCTTTAATTGTAGGAGGGACGAGGAGGAAATTGCTCCGCGGCGATGACATGACCAGATTTCTTTCTCGCTTTTGAATGATGGCATTTTCAACTTTTAATCCCTTTCATCAGAAACTGGGTGAAAATCATCGTCCTAAACAATAATTAAAATAAAATCTCCCATCTCTTGACAGAGAGAGAGAAATTGTTTATAGTAAATGTGCCTTTCAGCCTTCCCTCATGCCTTCTCCCAAAAGGGCTGATTAGGATGTAATAATTGGGGATGATAGCAGGAGGAAGACGACAATTCCATTTAATTAAAGATAATTTATTTTACTTTAACTTGGTGATGTCCCACATGAATAAGAGTAGATTTAGCAGATAGATTTATTAATGGGTACTGACATCTCTGCTGACATAAAAAGCAAACATTTTCTTTCCTCATTGTTTTTATTGTGTCTCGGCACCTGAAATCCCTGTGTCCCCCCCTTTTCCCACCGCTCCCGGGGATGAAGCTGATTCCGTGGAGGGCACAGCACCTCCTTCAGCACCCAGATGGATCTGGGGTGCTGGGCTCCCATCAGGACCCACCAAAAAATCCAGCTGCTGGAAGGTGGAATCTGGTCCGGGCTCCTTCCTGCTCCTCGCTGAACCCTTCATTTCCACTGGAGTTGGTTGAGCGCCCAGTTATCCCCGCGTTCCCCAATTCACTGGGAGGAATCCCAGCTGTTGACGTGGCGCTGAGGGACATTGTTTAGTGGTGGACTTGGCAGTGCTGGGTTGGTGGTCAGACCCAATGTTTTTGGAGGTCTTTTCCAACCTAGGTGATTCTCTTCTGAGGTTCTTGGTGGTGCAGAGCTGGCCTGGAGCTGGAGAGCAAGGTCCTTGATGGCAGGCTTGATGTCCTAGTTGGAGTAGAAGATTTCCTGGGGATGATCCACCAGCTTCAGTCCTCAACCACCCTTTGTACTCTCTGGTGAAGCACGGTTTCCTTTGGCTTGTCCCAGTCCCTCCCAGTGCATCCAGTTCAGTCCCCTCTTTCCCCACGATCAGCTCTGCTGGGTGATACCCACCAGGAGGGTTCACCGCTGGGTCTGCAACCCACCAAGACTCATGTCAGGACTTTAGGCAAACAGATAAGGTCTAATTAATGATTATAAATGCTTTAAATTATTTGATCCCATTGTGCTAGGGAGATAATGACCAGAAACACTGGAAGGTTCCAAAATTAAGGCTCTTTTCTTGTGGAGTGATTTGAGGGGAAAATATGAGCAGATGCCTGACGCGTTGACTGTCTCTGCATGGATTTGTAAACAGAGCATAGAAAACTTAAAAAAAAAACCACCAAAAAACCAACAAACCAACACAAAATGGTTCTCAATAATCACCGAGGAGAAAAGGAAGTTAGAAAGCAGATCGCGAAAGAAGGAAAATGCGTAAAATAGTCCTTTTCTCTGTCTCTTCTGGGCATTCCTACACTCAAAAAAAAACACCACAAAAAGCCAAAAATGCTTAAAAAACATGCTGTCTTAACCTGAAACGTGAATTAGAAGTCACAGATGGAAACGGCCGCTGGAACTCAGCCAAGTGGCACCTTTGTTCTTTTCGTCATCGCTTGGATTTCTCCTTCCCCACTCTTTTTTTTTATTTTTCCTCTGCTCCCTCTTTATGGCTTTCTGGAGGCCTGGCCCTGCCTTCCTGAGCTGAAATCCTGGGAACTGGGGGATGTCGGCTTAATTTCTGGATTTTGTCCCATCTCTCCTGGTTTTTCTGGTCTTTCTTTGGCCTTTTTTCCTGCCCACTCCCTCTCTGTTTTGCTTCTCCTCCTGGACGTGTCTCCTCTTCGTTGACCTCTACATCCTTGGGGTCCTTCCCTGAGACCCACCGCAGTGAGGCCAGTCTAACCAGTGTCACCACCAGGGTGGTGTGTTGGTCTCACCCAAATCATGTAAGTTACCCAACTCTTGAGTCGCCAGCTCCTCATTGGCTTTCATGGTGTCAGCATCTCCAGAATCTATAATTTTCTCATTTTTCCACATCCTCTGTTACATCTTCGGCGCTGGCGTGTCTTCCCATCCCTTCAGCCAGCAAGGCTTGTGTCCTGGAGAAGCATGACCAGAGCTGTGCTCAAGTCTGAAGATCAGGTCTCCGGTTCCCAGCATCTCCCTGCTCCCATCCCTGTGACCTGGTGGAGGCTGATCTCACATCCCTGAGACCTGGTGGCTTTAAAAAAGGGAAGAAAGAAAGAAAAGTCCCCAGATGGCAAAGACTCCTTGATGTTCTCCTCTTCTTGTTCTTCTGGCTCTTCCTTCTCTTCCCCTAATTTGAGGTTGAGGTCAACCCTAATTTGAGGTCGATGGTTGCGCTCGATGCTCTGAAAGGTCCCTTCCAACCTAAACAATTCGGCGATTCTGATGCCTCCTGGCAAGAGTTGAGTTTTGGTGGGACCGTGGGGTGAGCTCTGCCTCCTGGTCGTGTGGGATGTGGGATCCCAGGTCCCAGGGTGTCACGTTGGAGCGGAATTCACCTGCGGGTCCCAACTGCCACCGAGGAATCAGAGTCCAAATAGAAAATCTCCGAGTCCATTTACGTTATTGTTGCCTTTTCCGTGTGTTACTGCACAGGGATGACATCATGTTGTAATTTTATATATTTTTATTATTATTTTTTTTTCCTCTAATTTAGTTGACCCCTTTTTAACTTTGGGCGTTGACGAGCTGCGGCGTTTCAGCAGACCCATCTGGAAGACATTTGAAGCGAACAGGATCTGGGGACTTAGAGGATCATATCGGGTGGGATGAGGAGGGACAAAAAACAACAACAAAAAAAAAGAGGCAGGCAGTTGATGTTTAGGGCATGGGGAGCGCGGGGCAGCTCCTCGTGCGAGCCAGGGTTCTTTTGGGGGGGGACAAAGAGATGGTGTGGTCCACCAGGAGGTGGAGAGGAGATGGTCAGGGGGGTAAACCTTCAAAGCCTACAGCCCGGGTCGGGCAATGGGACCTTGTGGCCAAGAAGGCCAGTGGTCTGGAGGTCATTAAGAAGAGCATGACCAGCAGGTGGAGGGAGGTCATCTTCCCCTTCTGCTCTGCCCTGGGGAGGCCCCAGCTGGAGCACTGGGTCCAGTTCTGGGCTCCCCAGTTCAAGGAGGACAGGGAACTGCTGGAGAGGGGACAGCAGAAGCTATGGAGATGATCAGGAACTGGAGCATCTCTCTTCTAAGGAAAGATTGTGGGACTTGGGGCTGTTGAGCTGGAGGAGAGCAGACTGAGAGGGGACCTCATCGATGCTGAGCAATACCTAAAGGGTGGGTGGCGATAGGATGGGGCCAGACTCTTCGCAGTGGTGCCCGGGGACAGGACAAGAGGAAATGGGCACAAACGAGCGTGGGAAGTTCCACCTCAACATGAGGAGGAACTTCTTCTCTTTGAGGGTGGCAGAGCCCTGGAAAAGAGGTGGTGGAGTCTCCATCTCTGGAGACATTCTAACCCCACCTTGACACGTTCCTGTGGGACCTGCTCTGGGTGGCCCTGCTTTGGTGGCAGGAGGTTGGAGGAGATGATCTCCATCTGAGGTCCCTTCCCAACCCCTGCCAGGCTCTTCTCAGTGCTCAAAGCCGTGCGTGCCGTAGCAACCGGCGCCGATGAATGGCCATGGAGGGGGACGCCGTGACCGGTCTCACACCTGCGCTGGCGTCCCCTCCCCTTGGCCTTGACCCCCCCCCATGGTCCCTGCCGCGCAGGTGCTCACCCCGGCCACGTCCACTTGTTTTTCCCGGTGCGCCGTGCACTTAACGGCTCAGCGGGACCCGAAATTTCATCCCCCTCCCGGGACCGGGGGCAGAGGAGGAGGAGGAGGAGGAGGGGGGGGGACACGGCTCGCATGTGCTTTTCTGTGCCGGGGGTTCATATGGTCTCAATTAACATTTGATGGCAACGCCAGGCCCAGGGCCCTCGGCGTGTTTGTCCTGGGAGAAAGATCTGGAAGAAGCCGACATCTGGTTTTGATGGCCCCGGCGATCGCAGGTTGATAGAATAAAACGCGGGGTTGAGGTGGGTGGGTTTTCCTTCCGGCCCCTTCCCAGCCCGGGCTGGGAATGTGTTTCTCTGGCCGGGCTGTGCTTTTCATCAGCCCCCACGCCTGCTCCTCTTCCTCTTCCCCCCCCCCCCCCTTCCCTACCTCCTCCTCCTCTTCCTCCTCCCCATCCCGCGTGAGCAACATGTGGCTGAAATTAGGGACCTGGGGTTTGAAAAGCGCCCTTCTGCTGGAAACTGCTGGAGCAGGTCGGCCCCGCGGAAGGAGGGGGGGCTGCTCCTCACACGTGTTAAACTACAGAGCATTTCTTTATTACTATTATTATTATTTTATTTTTTTATTTTTTTTTTTAACTAAAAGGTGGGGAAATTCACCCAGAGCAGTCGCTGCTCTGATGGCAGAGCCGGGGGGAGCGAGGGCAGCAGCCGAGGGCGTCCCTCAAGTGGTTGTAAAGGAAGGAATTGTGATGTTATTTAAATTTTTTAAAGAACTATATATATATATATTTATTTTTAGCATCGCTAGGCAGAGCGATTCCCCCCGCGTGCCCTGGGCAGGGTCTCACATCCATCTTCTGACCCAGGTGACCCACCAAGGGATTTTGGCACAATTTGGAGCTCGTGGCTCTCGGTCCCACACTCCTGGGGTTCCAGGCAAGAGATTTTTTTATTGGTTTTTTTTTTTTTTCCTAATTTCGCCTTGCGTGGGAAGGCTGAGCCCCGTTGCACGCCGTCGCACGAGAGGGATGCCCTCCCATCCCGCCTGCCTCGCGCGGAGCATCTCGCCAGCGGGAAAACCCAGACAGGTTTCGATTTGAGGGGAAACTGGAAATCTTCTGGTGAAGGAGGAGAGGAGGAGGGAGCTGAGGAGAAGAGCCAGGATGGAAGGGGAAAAGGGGATTTCTCCCATCTCCTTGCCGGGGCTGGGTTTCCGAGCACCTGCAGCCGTGCCCCCGGCCCGACGGAGAGAGCGTGGTGGGTTGGGGAGGTGGCCATTCCCACCAAGCCTTCCCGCTGAAGGCATCTCCCGGTACTTGGCCAAGCACAGATCTCCCCACCGGTGATGTCTACGAGGGGTGGCCACATCCCTCACCCAACCCTTGCCACCACATCTCTGGTTCTCAATAGCTAATATAACTCATTGATAGATGTTTTCAAGGCCATTTGTCCTTTGTTTGGTGGCCTCCACACCCCCCCAAGACTTGAGCGTGGCCCCATGGTCCATCCGACCCACAAGCATCCAGGGATCTCGACAGCTCTGTTCAACCGAGTCTCTTTAAATACTGAAAAATTGAAGTTGTTGGAAATGTGTTCCCAGGCCAGCGAGCTTTCCGGAAGAATTGTAGAAGAAAAGGTGTTTGGAACTTGTGGGCAGGCTCCCAAAAACGGCAACAATGTGATAATTTTTTCATCATGTCATATTACGGAATGGCGTGGTTTTTTTCCCAGATCATTATTCATCATCTCTTCAAACCTCCCAGCGTGAGTCAGAGCGATTTTCTAAATTCAGGCTCTCTTTTAAGAATATTAACGTCTTTAAATCTACAGTATATTTTCTGTCAAATCAGAAAGTCACTTGTACACATCTGCGCTTTACTCTCTTTTGCCTTTTTGTAGACAGCATATCACTGCTTTTACCAGGGCCATAAATTTAACCCCTTTTACTTTCCCTATTCCGGATTCGAGTTATTGCCTTGTTTTCTTTATCAACACTTACTCATGATAATTTATGTCGCTCTTCCAGTGGGGTTATCGGGGGCAATTCCTTCTCTGTAAAATCATCTGGCGAGCGTTTATGGGCAGATTTAGCGAGGTGATTAAATAATGCAACTTCTTGCGCTTGTTTTTAAGCTTTTTTTTTTTTTTTTTTTTTTTTTTCGTTTTTTGGTGGAAGGACGATGAGAGGGACAGGGGGCAGTCGGAATATTGTTCATCCAGTTAATCCTACGCTCCCTCTGTTGCCCGTTGAAAAGACCGGCGGTCCCCGTGATGCCCAGGGAAACGAAGCTGGGGACTTTTGCGGGTTTTTACGTGAAGAGGGGTTTCCGTCCGCGCTCTTCGCTGATGTCGTGATAACACGAGAATCCCTCTGCGATAAAAATCTGAAAAGAATGAATATTTATGTCCAAAGAGTGACACTTCTTCAGGAAATACGGGAATTTTTTTTTTATTATTTTTTTTTAAAAAAAAGCTACCTTATATCTCCTCAAATTCTTCCAGTGCCTGTCACGGCAAAACGAGTTAATTTGCTTCAGCCCCGTGGCTTTCCCTGTGTGAAAATTCAGCTGTAAAACCAACAGAAGAATAAATCAAGCGGCTGCCGTTGGCGAGGAAGAGTTCCACCCAGTTACATGACACTGGCATTTATTTTGGCTATTTTTCCCTGCTCCTCCTGGGGCTTTGCTTCTCCTTCCCAGGGGAAGAGGGCTGGATTGTGCCGAAGCCCTTCGTTGGGGCGTCTTTACGCAACCACAGAGGAAATGAAAGAAAAGTCCCTGGAGATAGGTTGGATGGCTGCAGGAACAGAGGAGAAGCCAGGCGTAGGGTGAGATACCCCTGAAAGAAGCTCCTCTTCGTGTTGAGATGGAATTTCCCGTGTTCCAGTTTGTGCCTGTTGCCCCTTGTCCTGTCACTGGGTACCGCTGAGAAGAGCCTGGCCCCATCCTCTTGCCACCTGCCCTTTAGATAGTGCTCAGCGTTGGTGAGGTCCCCTCTCAGTCTTCTGTTCTCCGGGTTGAACAGCCTCAGGTCCCTCAGCCTTTCCTTAGAAGAGAGATGCTCCAGTCCTTCATCATCTTTGTAGCCTCTGCTGCACTCTCTCCAGCAGTTCCCTCTCCTTCTTGAACTGGGGAGCCCAGAACTGGGCACAGTGCTCTAGCTGGGGCCAGAAGGGACACATTGCTGGCTCGTGGTCAACTCAGTGTCCACCAGGGCTCCCAGATCCCTCTCTACAGAGCTGCTTTCCAGCAGGTCAACCCCTACCTGTACCAGTGCATGGGGTTATTCCCTTCTCGGTGGAGAACCCAACACTTGCTCTTTGTACCTTTAATCCGGTCAAATGCCTAGACATGAGTAGAAGGTACCCTTGGGTGATACCAGAGCGATGGCGGTGGTGGCATCCCACCCAATGCCTCCCACTGGTGGCTTCGCGGCGGGGTGCTTTGGCCAGTTGGGTGCTGAGCTTTGTTGCCTCTTGTTTTACCCATCCAAATAGTCTCCAGGCTTCCCTGGGCCACCCCAGACGGTGGGACATTTCTCCTGAGCACCCCAAACCCTCCTTGGCTTACGTTGGGCTCATCCCAGCCACGGAGCTGCTGTTGGCAGTGACGGGCAGGCTCGGGCAGAGCCACCCAGAAACACGACATCCCACGTCCCCGCTCCTCCCTCGGGCTCCAGCACTTGGGGTTTTGGGTGGGTTCTTCTCTTTTCCCCCCAGCCCCATCCCAGGGGAGCTGCCGACGGAGGAGAGCTTGACTCTCCACGACCCACAGGGGGATTCCCCCCGGGGGTTTTATTTTTTTCATTTTTTTTTTTTTTAATTTTTTTTTTTTTTTTTTTTTTTTGCCGGCGTGACCGGCGATCGTCGGAGCAGGCGCCCTGCCAATTTTGTGATCGGCTGCCTGCTTCAAAATGGAGGCAGGAAGGTATCCATTTTCATCAAGGAGATGACAGTGCTTCGGTCTTCCTGACCATCTGGAGGGAGGCACCTCCAGCGCCCAGACAAAGCGCCGAGGAGCGGAGAGAGGCAGAGAGACTCAACCCCCCCCCCCCCCCCAAAAAAAAAAAAGCATGAAATCTGAATTCTCAAGACCTCACAATTCAATCAACAAGCAAACAAATAGAGAATGAATAACTTTTTAAAGCAAAAAATTATTTCTATAAAAATCATTATTTCAGACAAACCTTGATGCAGGGAATGAGAGAGATTACATAGTAGTATTGATGACACTGATTCATAATTGGTATTTATCTCAGAAAATGTTTAGTTTTCCTGTAGTGAATAAACTCAAGACGTAACAAAGTACTCTTTCTGTGAAATTTCAGTCTTTTCTTGGCTTCTAGTTCTTGCACTGAAATGGGAATGATGAGTTGCAAATTCTTTGAATAAAAACCTTGAAAAAAAAGTTCAGAAATTTTCATTCAAGTTGATTTATATAGTCAGTACTTCTAGAGATATTTGGATGAAAGTTGGTGGGAGGTATCTGTCTCTCGACTTTGGTCCTGGGTATGTAGCTGAGGGTACAGTTTCAGACATACTATTTTTTTGACAGAAGTCATCTTCCCTCACCATTCTTTCCACTGCCCTGGCAGCTTCTTACTTTCTATGTACCATATCTCACTGCATTTACTGTTATTTCTTTTTTATATAATTCTCTTTATTACACGTCATTCAACTGACAATGTTATAGCGTGGTCCATATAATTAATCTTGATAGTACTAAGAATGTACATACATTTGAGTGAGGATAACTACTAGGGATAGAGGGAACAAACACCTGGTTTTGTTGCTGAAACCATTCTGTGGTAAAATGGTACCCTGAGAACAGCTTCTTAATTATCAGGTAAATAAATCTTTGGGAAAAGAACCCTCCCTAAGCAGAGGCAAACCCATGGTTTCTATTCTTCCTTACTGGGAATCATAATTAATAGTTATTATCCCATAGGAAAAAAAACCACCAAACCTCTAAACAGTGGAGTGGGTAAACATCATTGATAAAACTGAGTCTTTCTGGACAACAGCTAGAAGAAATGGGAAAAAGTGTGAAGATAAATCAGGAAGAGAGAACAGAACAAACAGAGGAGAAACAGAAGTAATCTTTACTTACACTGACATTTCCTGAACAATTCTCCATCTTATTTCTTCATTTTTGAAAGAAACTTGACAGCAACATCTAGGGCCAGGATAAAAAGAGTGTCTACATTTTGCTGTTCTCCAGCTAATCAGTACAGCACAGGACATTATACTCAGTCTCATTCTTTTAGTGTTTGCTCAGGAGCTGAAGGAAGTAGGTTAGTGTCAAACATGTAAGAGAGTATTCGTAGACTGAAACTCTTTCATGGTTTAAAAAGAGCAGCTCTAAGTCCTAAAGAAACATTTTCCTGGATTGCAATCTTTGTTATATCTGTGCTATCAGAAAGCCAGTGCCATGTAGAAAGTATTATTAACCTTTGTAAAACAACCCAGAATAGCTGTTAAGACTGGAGGTATAATGATTACTTTTGCAGTAACTTGCCAAACCAAGGTTAGCACAGTCTTAGGAGAAGTCACAGATCCCATGGTTTTATTTTTGTTAATTTAGTAGTTATTTTTGTCCCTGTGAAAAGTTACCATGGACACGCTGTTATTGTGGCTTTTTGTCCACTTCTTTCTCAGACAGTATAAGGATTTTCTGTGTTGTTCTTTCCCGTGACAAGAAATTCTGAAAGCATACCTGCATTGGACACATTGAGTCATCGTCACTTGTACCACTTAGTGAGATCCTTTCCTGAGTCATTGGAATCTCTTTCTGGCTTTCCTGAATTTCACTGTATTTCACTGAATTTTTTTAGAGTTGGAAGGGACCATAGAGATCATCTAGTCCAACTCCCCTGCTGAAGCAGGTTTGCCTAGAGCATGTTAGAGCATGTTACTCAGGACTGCATCCAGGTGGGTCTTGAAAACCTCCAAAGAAGGGGACTCAACAACCTCCCTGGGCAGCCTGTTCCAGGGAGGAACATATAGGCTTATTTTCCTTATCTTCTCCTCCTTGGTATAGGAATACTGTACTGACTCATAAACACTCACGTTCTGCTGCCAGTTGTTTTGGGTGTGGTGCCTGAGGCACAGAATTTGGCCATTTGTAAAGATTTGGCCATTTGGAAGATGCTTGAGATCAGCCATTTTGGCAATAAATCTTGGTTTGGAATTACCACTTCATATTTCCAGTTTATTTCCAGCACACTGGTTTTGCAGCTACCCATTCCTTCTCTGGATAGGCAAGATACTGGTTATTATATAAAGAATTATGGCTAAATTTTATCTTCATCTCTTCTGTGGTAGTGGGATAAATACCAGCACTATTTTTAACTGAAATTTTGAAGGACATTTACTCTTTTCCAAATTGGCTGTGGAACCGGTAGCATCATAGAAGGTTAGCCAAGGCTCCAATGCTGATCTTGTCTCCAGGCTGCTTTACACAGTATGTCAATGCTAAAGCTATAGAAAATATTTGTGAGCAGAAGTGTATGTATACAAAAGGAGTTTGCCTGAAGATCTATATTTATCTTGGGAAGTTTTAGAAGATCTTAGGAAAAACAATGGGATATTCTTTTCCTTACTACTGAGTAATCATTTTTGCTTGATGGAAACTCAAATTTCTGAGCTATTTCTGTGACCTGCTTGAATGTTTACATATCAAAAGTAAAAAATATGCTAAAGAAGAAAATGCATGTTCAAAACATGGGACAGAACTACAAGAGGCCAGGAAGGAGTATGCTATGCATACTAGTGAGACCTATTTTACACTCTTGTGCTTTTCCAAATGCAGTATGAAATACTGATTTCACTGCATCATTATCTAGTAGTGTCAAGGTATTTTATTAAATATTCTGTGACATGGAAAAAACATTGTATAGCTTGCCTTTAGCCATATTACATGCATGTCATACATGTAAACTATGCATTCATAGCAGGTCAGACAACAGTCTGCCATACAACTTTCTGGACTTTAGTTTTAGTTGGAAGTCTTATTTTTTATTTTGGAAAGATTACTGGTTCAAAAAACATTAATTACTATCATGTGCCTT
Source organism: Gallinago undulata (assembly GCA_026546715.1). Classification (NCBI taxonomy): domain Eukaryota; kingdom Metazoa; phylum Chordata; class Aves; order Charadriiformes; family Scolopacidae; genus Gallinago; species Gallinago undulata. The sequence goes on from JAOTQQ010000001.1 coordinate 170,680,650, forward strand.
TAAAAACCTTCTAGGAGCCTGATTCACAAAAGAAATGTTACATTTTTGAAAACCTGTAGTCTGGCAGGAATAATGTGAAATGGAAATCAGCTCAGATTTTTGCCTTAAATTTTTTTGGTTCAACTGTAAGGTCTAAATCTTGTTTCCATACATGTATGCATTTTTCTTTTCGATTTCTGTTTTTATAATGATTGAATCTTTATACTGCACTCTACATAATTTCAATTAAATATTGGTCACTGCTCTTACAAAAAGTGCTCATATTTTCATTATAAAAATGTCTTGATTTAATAAATACCAACAGTACAATAATCATTACCTAAAACTGAACTTATTTCATAAATGCATCTATTTATATTTTAAGGCAAGCAATGTCCACATGGAAAAGTCAGGCAGACACTAATTTTATTTTGTACATCCACTTTATAATGTATGTTCCTTGATTTGAAATCTAAGGTACTTCAAAAGTATTGTGAAGTTGAAGAAATAGTACATCAGCTAAAATCTGGAGGCTTACAATTTGCTCCTCTTCACCCCATTGAGTTTTTGTAATAAGTAATGGAAAATGCCTTTTCATTAGTGCAGTTGATAAAGTTAAAACTTTTCTTGATTAATATTCTCTTGCAGAAATCAGGTACTGCTATGGATTTATACTATGGACGTGTCTTGATGCTTGTAATTTCTTTTGTACTAAAGATACAGATTATAAGGATTTTATTTAATAAGGATAATTGTTATTGAAAGGTTTGGATGTTTAATATTCCTTGGGTATCTCTACTGACAAATCTAAAAAATGTGAGAATCTCTGATACTTGACGATGACCTTCAGTGATATTACAGGGATTTATGCAAGTTTTATTCAGGTAAATGGTGCAAGGAATATGGTATTTCATTGTTCTCGCGTTGATACAGTATATAAAGATAAGGCCTGCAGATGGTGGGTACCATAGGGAACTTTATGAATCTAAGTTGTTTTTTTTTTTTTTATTCTGCTAATGAATAACACAGTTAGTAGATGGCACCCTTTAAAACGCATATAAATCTTATTTTGAAGAATTTTGGAAGCACTTCAATATTCTCATTATATCACAAGTAATTTTGGGATAGTCAGTTAACTGTTCCACCAGTTAAAATTAATGTAAATTATAACAGTAATAAGCACAGCACATGCATCAACTGCAAGACATACTGACTATACCTATACTAACTATATCTATACATGCCTGGGAACTTTCCTGGGCATTTATCTGCTGGGAACAATTCTGACAATACTTTAAGCCTCAAATCATGTCCAGAAATGGTTTGGGACAGTGCTAGCAGGACCCCAGTCTAGAATTGTGCCAGAATCTTATGAAAAAAATTGATGGTATATGTAACAGTCTCCCAGTTCCAGGGACTACCTGATATTTTTTAAATATCTATCTCTTGGACAGACTGGTGGTTGCAGCAGGAATTCTAGGATTATTAGTGAGAAAATAATACATGCAAGGGTTTCTGAAAAGAAAGAGAGGCAACTATGGGGAGACAGTGATATAAAGGATAAATAGGTCAGTCAGATAACACGTATCTGGACCTACACAACAAGTGTAGAAATATCTGTGTGTGTTAATGCACTGTTTATGAGCACTAGCAGAAGAGAGTTCTGCTGATGCAAGGGGGCATCCTCAGTGGGGAAACTGCCCCATCTTCAGGCATTTCAGTAGCTTCATTTGCTTCGGCGTGCATTGCCTGAAGACCAACTCCAATCTTTGTTGGTGATTAACTCCTCCACTACCGATGACAAATTATTCGCAATTACATGAAATATTCAAAAAATTTTCATACTCACAGAAACTCTATGCCTACAAGTGAGTTTAGAAACTCACTAAAAGTGAGTTTAGATACTCTGCCACAAGCAAGTTGAGTTATGTGTACTGGCTTCCTCAAATAAGACAGAAAGAAGAACTCACTCCTTGTGCATGAGCCATAAGTGTCAGAATTAATGGATGACACAGATTTCCTCTGAACATATTACTTTGCTATTTTCTGAAGAGGACATCAAGGCATGGTGGCCCAGCTACTTTAAGGTCTTGAAACACCATTGAAATCAATGGGAGATGTAAAGTCTAAAGAACTTGCTGAAGATCTCTGTGCTGCTGTCTATTTCCACAAATCTTTTGTAGCAAATGTAAGACATTTATAAGGGTTGGCACTTTGCAGCTATACATATTCATTATCTTAGAATGTTTGTTTTCCCCCCCTGTTGTCTTTCTCATGAATATCTGAACTCTTAAGGTACTGTTTTGTATTCAAGAACTTCAATTATCTTTTAATTCCATGATGGCCGTATCCTCCACTAAGTTAATGTTTAGATTTTTCTCTCCAAGTGTCATTTCATCAGTAAGTAAAATTTGGTTGACGCTAGCAGTGAAATGCATTAGCTGATTCAGGGACATTTTTCTTTTTTTCCAGTGATTTTTTTCCTAAAATAATTTCTTTTTAATATTTAAGACAGAATAATCCACCATGGGTTGATCAGAACTTTGATCTTGATCTTATCCCTGATCACTTTGGCATTGATTTAACATTATTCTTGCCTTACCAGACAGACTAGGATAAAAACTGTCGTGTGCATTCATCTTTGTTAAAAGATGAATGAATAAGGCAGGCTTTAAAAGCTTTTTAAAGAGCAAGGTGCTGGAACTGCTTTCTCAATCTGCATTCTTTCCTGCTGTTTTATGGGATGTACTGAAAATGTGCTTTTTAGAGGTCAGAGCATTTTTTTCCAGGTGTGAAAAAAAGGATGTAAGCCATAAATTAAAAGGCCTATAGGATAAGTTCAAGAACTAGTCCATTCCAGCTACAGACATCCTATTCCCTTGAAAGTTATGACTCATCAAAAGCAAGAATCATGTCTCATTTCTAGAACTCCAGCTAGCTTAACTCTTATCCATTTGTGGTTTGGGCTTTGCCATTTATAATAAATTTAAAAAAAAAAAAAAACCACCAAAAAACCTCCCTTCTTTGTTCTGTTAACTCAGGAAAGAGAAGTACAACCTGCTGGAATAAAAAATACTTGACGGAGGTCTTACCTGATTGTAAGTATCTACAGGGGCTTTCTGTTATATCTTTATCTTTTATTCTCATCTAAATTAGCAGCCAACAGATAGATATACGACATTTTCTAACTAGCTGCGCAGTGTCACCTTTATGTGACAAAAAAAAAAAAAAAAAGAAGTTAATGAATTCATTGGAAGCATGTAAAAAATGCACAGTAACAGGAAAGAATACTCAGCATGGTCAAGCAAGCATGTCCAGCAGAACAGGAAAAAAGTGCTCATTGAAATACTGGGTCTGAAAATTGACCGGCTTTCCTGGGGGGAACAACCTCTTTGCCAGTGTTCCAGGTGAAGTTCTCAGTTCTCAGGTGAAAAAAAAGAAATTCAAAGATGTGTGCTTCACACGCCATCTTCTTTACAAGTGCCGGTCCGAGTATATTTTTCTAAACTTATGACAAAGGATTCTGAGCTTTTGCTGTTAAAACTAAATTAACAGAAGCAGACAGGTTAGGTTTAAAATTACTTCTTTGTGGACATTAAATAATGTTAGAGAAACAGTAAGATTATGCTAAGTAACATTGTCTAGAGCCTGTCACTACCTTTTTCCTCTGCTACACAAGCTGTTTTTCCAGCAGACAGTCTGGCAGAATATATATAGAATGGGGATTTGAGTTACAGTGTAACGTAGGATTATATTTGGCACTTGGATTAGGGCTCTTACTTCCAATTCTCCTCTGGTTTGCTGTAAAAAACTAATAAGTATGTGTCAGATCCTTTTCTCTTTTACAGAGGTTTGTGACAGGGATAAACCATATTCTCCTGTTATTCTTGTTAGCTGAAGGCTCAGCTATCAGGTGCTGTACTGTTCCCCTCATTTATTCAGTACTGTATTGCCTTCAGTTGTGTCTTGATTGATTTGAAGTTACTTTAGCATTTGTAGTCCATAGAGAAGATTAGAACATTTCCATCTATCTTTTGAAGACTTTCTCTTAGGATTTTGAGTATGACAGGACAGTCATGGCATTCTAGATCTGGAAGAAAATTCAGTAACTGACTCATTAAATGAGACTTAGGCAGAGAGTAGATACCAGAAACCAGAAGCTGGAAAGTCATGGCCAGCTGTTGCCTGAGATGTGCAACATGTAATCTTTATATACACACAGTTTTATTATCTTTGACACTAAGTAGACACTTTGCATGCACCTAAGAGCACCTTGGCCTGGTTGATCAACACGGTACCACCTGAATAGGATTTAGAAAACGTAACATAACAAAGTTTGGTTTCAATTTGCCTTAGTCATCTACAGTGCAGAGTCAATTCCTGAACTAATAATGATGGATTCTTTTGATTAGTAGAATAACATAGGTAATTCTAGAGTGGGATTAATCTCATCCAAAATAAACTGTACCAAAATAAGTGAGATTCCACAGAAGTGTCTCCATTAACTCTATAGGGAATCTAAATAAATAGCCCACCTCTTCAGATTCTTCCTTGTAGCTCCCTAAGGGATTAAATAGAGGGTGCATTCTCAGAGCATGCATAACAGACTGAAAATACTGGCAACTGCACAAATGCATCTAAGTTCTTTAGATGAAAGGTCTAGTTAGTGTCTTTGTGTCACGTTTCATAACAGCCTATTAGCCATGGTAACCAACAGTGGACAAGCAGTTGGTGGAGATGGCTCCAGTGATGCCATCCTCCTAAAATACTTTCTTCCAAGATCACTAAGAAGGGAAGAAATGGAGATATAAGATAGCAGGACTGTCTCATACCAGTGAAAGTGAGGGATATTTGCAGCACTTCTGTAATATAAGATCGCTCTTTCCCTCTGCTGACACGTGATGTATGATGCACTCAATGGTGGATGACTTAAGGTTTTCATGGCTGATGGATTTAATTTGAAATCCATCATTAGTTATTTTAAGGAATAAGCTTGCCAGTTCATCAGTTCCAGGTATGCTTACTTTCCTGAAACAATTGTTTTGCACTACTGAAAACTGTAATCACTCTATTCCTATCATATCTATTAAGCTTATAAAGGTGTTTCAAATTACTGATGGCATACAGTGAATCACATTTGCTCTTTGTTGCATAATGAAAAATTATTGTTTCCTACAAGAAGCTAAAGCAGGTGATATTTTTAGAGTGGAAATGTGAATAATTGAGGTTTGAATGACATGATGTTACTGCTTTGGGCTGTTCCACTTGCAGCTAAGAAAGAATCAGTGAACTAGTTTAACCTCATGGTTTATGGTATCATCACACATCTCTTTGTTTGCTCTTCTGCTACTATACATCAGTGGAACATTGCTCTCTTTTCCCTGAGTAATTACATACTGAAAGTAGGATAGCATATAATACCTACTATCATGATGCCAATACAGCCTCCTGAAGTCTTTTTTTGTTATCTTGTTATTTATAGAGAAGTTAGTCATTTTGACAAAGAAGTAAATCCCTTAAATATTATTAACCTTTACTTACCAAGTTATTAAATCAATAGTTTTTCAGAGACCATGGAAGATTGCTAATCCATGGTTCTACCTGAAGAAAGCCCATGCAAAATAAACCAAGAAGCATCAGAGATGCTTTTTAGAAAAAAATTAAAGGAAAAAGTCTTACATATATTGGTTTTGATTTTCTGGTTTTGTTGTTGGTAGCAGTGTGATTATACAAGTAGTAGCAGGTGTCATCAGCATATACAGCACTACAAGGTACCTATGGCAGGTCAGCATCAATGGGTATAAACTGGTGTCATTCTTTACATCTAGTGGACTGTAAAGTGACACCCCCTTCTTTATTGCCTGTCTTTGAGTACTGTTGTTGCTAGTAATGTTTTCTGCTTTTTCAAGCCCTAATTCTGGGTTTGGCTAAAGCTTCTGCGTGCCAGCTGTAGTGGCAGGTAAACAGATATCACAAACTGTTACTCATTTTCCCCAACAATGTCTGTGCTACAGAAATAATCTGAGTGTGACTGATCTGACTTAATTATAGATATCTATATTACAGACATCTACCTTTGAGCACATCACTAGTTCTAGGAGACATTACTGTTTGACTTACTTTGCTTGTCTTCCTTTCAGTGGGATGTTATACATTCAAAGTGCTTATTTCTGTCTGCAGACAGTGTAGGTTTAGAAGCTTCAATGAGAACTTTAGCTTAGCAGAAATTTACTTTTAGACTGATGAAGCTGCCTCAGTGAGTCCCTACTTAGACAATTCTAGGCTGCATGAAAGGCTCATAGGGGACTGTTGCCAGGAACTGCTAGCCCAGGAACTGACGATGGCATCAACAGGAAAAAGAAGTGAAAGCTGCATTAAGCCTAGTCCAGAAATTATCTAAACAGTGGCAGAAAGTAGAAAAAAAAATCAGCTTGTTTTTTCTGTCAACAAGATCACTTCAGTGCTTTTTTTTTTTTTTTTCCAGTTGGGGGACATTGGTACAAGTAAATTAAACCATTCCAGGAAAATATTCCTGACTACAGAAACTTGACTGTCTGTACTGCTGAATTATTGAAGAGGTCTAGCTACAATTTTGGCCTGTGCTGACAGTTTTTAAATAGGGGGAGCCATGAGCCAGGGACCCAAACTCCAATATACAGTTTGGATAAGGATACACTATTGTGGGGAATAGGCAAGTTTAATGATGTGGTTGTGGACCATTTAATGCCAGTTGCCCTCAATATCAGAGACTATTCCTGATCACGTTTAATTTACCAGTATAGATGTAGCCAGAGATGATTCCTGGTATTAGTTCCTGATAAAGTTAGATCTACTGCATTTTCTGAAGCTTTACAGAAAGTTAACTCCAACTCTTCTGTACTGTAGAAGCATTCTGCATTCACTGTCATTAAAAGGACAACATATTTGATTATTCTTCGAAATTCTGTGTCCTTCTGTTACCCAAACTGCCAGTGGCTAGTTTTTCCTGCGCACATTGACAGGAACAAGCACATCTCAAAATTAACACTGACCTGTAATGAAAATAGTGTCCATTGATAGGAAAGGCTGGATGAACAGAAAGCAGTCATGTCGCTCTGGACACATGTTGTTCCTCATATGTTATAACATAAGATACTGTTTCTACTACTCCCCATAATTCTTTGGCACAGGTTGACTTCTGAGCCCCTCATGCTTAACCCTTTGAGTGTCCCTTCATCAAAAAGGGAAATACAGTTCTTTGCAATCACAAATCTGTCAAAATTCTTTACCACTGTACCTGCAAAACCATAACCTCTGGGAGATTATTTCAATAAAAATATAAAAAGAAGATTCATAACAGTTGGCAACATCCAATCACAAATAAGGTTCAATGTCATGCTGCATATTTACATAACATAAAAATCTCTCAGGTAACACTCATTTGTGAGAGATGGAGCATCTATGAGCAATTATCGGTGACCCTTCCTTGAATACACCAATCAAATTAGCATTTCTCAGGACAAAAAAGTACATTTTTTAACAATAAAAAGAAAAAGGAAGTAGTCTCAGAATAGAAAACCATAATGAGTGTCAGTAGTTCTCCCAGTGGGAATTATTCATGATTATGTCAACCTTTTTCAGACAAATTCAAATTCTGAGAGAGAGAGAACAAGACCCACAGAACTAGGAGCAGAAATTTTCCAGTCCATTTCTTAAAACTAAATGTATTGGTGTGACAAGTGAGGTAAGGATTCAGAATCTGACCTAGGAGTGGTAGACAGCTCTTTTTAATGTCTAATTATAGGCAATGACATCTGCCAGGACAAAACCCCAAAGGAGGCGGGGGAAGCATTTAATATTCAGCACTGAAAAAGATGAACCAGTTATCTGTCTGAGATAAATTGTTTTTATTCTGCTTAAGAATTTAATCCTGTGAATTAGATTCCTGTAGTTTTTTTACTCTTTCCTTGTTTGTCTTCACCTAGCTAAATAGCACAATAAGGAGAACAGAACTTAATCTTTGTTCTGAGTTACTCTGTAATTCAAAAGCCTCCTTATAATTAGGGAATTTTTTTTGAGATTTCATGCTCCCAGAATGAATGCTACAAATCCCAGCACTGGCTACAGTTGTGCCTTCTACACCAAATGCACATAGGTTAAAATATAGACCCAGTCCAGCGAGCAAGGATTAGAACTTGTGACTCTCCTCCCACCTTAGTGCACTAATAATAGGCTGAAGTGTTTTACTCCCTCTTTATAGTTCAATGAATCATGATTTTTATTATTTTTTCAAAGATGAACAGCTTCGATAATCAGAGCATAAAATTCATTTCCTTACGGCAAGCAGGCTGTGAACTTGCGGAAAGGCAAAAGATGCCAGCATGTACTCTGCTACGCCAAAAAGGTTACATAACCCGTCTCTTATTTTTTAAACTTGTTTTGTGTGAAGGGAGGAGTTACCATGACTCCCTTTTCCATCTGCCCTTTGTCTGCCTTTTGCTTCTGCCTGTCTACTTGGTTTTTAATAGGGTGACCAAAGCAAGTATGCCAAAGTGCAAACTATGAAAAGCTAGGGTTCTCCTCCAGACCCTCTGTTGGTCACTGAGACAGCAAATGGATTGGATTTGAATATTCAGTTCTCATGTTGTTTAAAAACAGTGTTTTCTAGCTCTGTGTTACAGGTCATGGGTTTTGGGTAACCCAGTATGAGGTGCCAAATTCTTCTTTTACATTTCATAAGAAAACAAGGTGTGATGACATTCATTACCTTATTGCCTGCCTCTTTTGCTTTGTATCACTATGAATCATTTTTCTCTAATAAGTACAGTCCTAGAGGTAGTAGGCTTAGAGTACTGGCTTGAGTATGATTCAGTGTTTGTTATTTTAACACTAAAAGAATTTGGACTTGTTTTTCATTATCTTGATTTAATTTCACATTAATTTAAGTTTTCATTTGTAAGAAGATAGAGGTTTGTTACATTAAGTATGACAATTTTGATTGTTTTTTGTTAAAAAATATTGAACACTGAACTAGAATCCCTCCTTCCTGCTATTTCTGTAGGCAAGGGGGAGATTTTACTTAGAAGGCAACCAGTGTAACAGTTTTGAGCTTTGTCTCAGTTTGGAGTCACTGCTGAGATGGCAAAGATAATAAGATTACAGGATGTGATCACTTGTGTGACAGCAGCTCATACAGACAAGATAAGCCTTTTTGCAGCCTAACTCTCACCCATGCTGCCAGTGGGATAACAATACAGAGCTCAGTAGAGGAATGCAGAACACAGATGGTACATGGGACAAGTAGTTGGGTGTCCCTTGAACTCTACAGCCACAGCTAGACATTAATACTGAAGGTAGCAAGCATAAACACACATTAGATACATCTATATAATGCACATATTTGTGCTTAAATTGTCGACAGTTTCTATTCAGAATATCCTTATCCTTAAATTCAGAATATAGTTATCACAATATGTTCAGATTTTCAGTCTTAACACACATCACTATAATATGACTGCCTAACTCTATTTTTATTTTTTCCAGGTTTATACCACCTTAGCTGTCCTGAGCCTGGTCCCCAATCCTAGAGAAATAAAGTAATGAGGTGATGTTGATTAGGAACATTCAAGAGGGAGAGGGAAGAAAGGTGTATCTATCACCAACTTGAAGCACCAGTATAGTACTTTTCTGCCCTTCACAGAGATACTATGTGATATAGTTTGGTAATGTCTTTAGTGCTTAGTATAGAGGTCTTGGGGAGGTAAAGTCATACAAACAGATGGGAAGGAAAAACAGGTGCCATGTATCTTAAAATGAATTTTGATTGTCAAAGACTCCAGATAAAACACCTATATTTTGTTCTGTTTTAATATTTTTATATTTTTTCCACATGTACACTTTATTATTGTATCAGTATCCTTAAATCTGATCTCATTGTTTGATTTTCAGTTTGTAAGATGTTTAGCACTGTATTAATTGTATGTAGTTCCTTTTTCTCTCTCATCTTGCTCTTTACTGAGGTCAGCTTTTTTAATCTGGAGGTGGAAATATTCTTTGCAAAGAAAATGATGGAAAGTACATTCTAAGGACTGTTCACATTTTTGATAGTACTGACAATGGACAAGGAAACATACAAAGGATACCAGCTAGGCAGAGAAGAAATCATTAACATAATATGGAAAAATAAAATATAGGGAAATTTTATATTACTGACAAAGAGAGGGGCAAAGAACATGTGTGAGAAGTAATGAAAAGGAAAGCAAAACATGGAGGGTCAGCAACCACTCTTGGTGTGAAAGATGTTCAACTGGAGATTGATAAGGTCTCTGAAAGCCAGAAACATCATAAGGTTGTGCGCACGGAACAAATTATGTGAATGGAGGAGTGCGAAGCTCTCTTGTCTGCAATGAGTTGAAGCAATGGACAAGATAAGGCAAATAAGTCTCATTTATGTACGATCATAGCAGTGCATGAGATTTCACAGGTGGGAGTGTTTATAGCGGAGAGATTAATATTGCTGATTAATCACAGAATCACCTAGGTTGGAAGGGACCTTTTAAGATCATCTAGTAAGTGTAATTAAAAGAGTGGGTTTATTCATTAACTTCTGATCTGGGACAGTTCATGGATTTGAAGATCAGTGACTGGCATATAAGATAAAGCTCAAGCAGAGTAGGCAGAATACAGCTCAAAACATGTTGGTTGCAGATCTCTGCTAATCCATTTTAACATCTCAGCTGAAGCACTTTAGAGATTCTGATGTAATCTTTCTCAGGCTTCCTTCCAATGCAATATCTGATCTCCTTTCCCAAGGTTATGTATCTCCAAGTTCCTCTGTGAACTGGGGAACTAGACAGAGAGCTTTAAAGTCTCTGGATTCTCATGTTCATGTCTGAGCATCCAATCATGTTATAGCGTCCCCTAAGCTTATTCATTTTTGTGCGCATATATGAAAGAACACCATTTCATGGTCTTTTAAAGGGCTGGATCAATACTATCACGTTATCTTGGATAACACTCACTGCCAAGTCATGCTGTGCTTCTCATCCATGAAGACCTCCAAGCCCTTTTCCTTAGGGCCGCTCTCAATCCATTCGCCACCCAACCTGTATTTGTACCTGGGATTGCCCTGACCAAGGTGCAGGACCTTGCAATTGATCTTGTTGAACTTCATGAGGTTTGCACACGCGCCATCTCTCGAGCCTGTCCAGGTCCTTCCAGATGGCATCCTTCCCCTCTATAGCTTGGTGCTGTCAGCAAACTGAGGGTGTACTCAATCCCACTGTCTATGTCACTGACAAAAATGTTAAACAACATTGGTTCCAATACCGGTCCCTGAGGAACACCACTCATCACTGGTTTCTACTTGGACATTGAGCCATTGATTGCAACCCTTTGAGTGCTGACATCCAGCCAGTTCCTTATCCACTGAGTGGTTCATCCATCAAACACATCTTTCCAACTTAGAGAGAAGGATGTTGTGCAGGACAGTGTCAAACACGCTGCACAAGCCCAGGTAAATGGCACCTGTTGCTCTCCCCTTATGTACCAACACTGTAATACTGTCATAAAAGGCCACTAAATTTGTCAGGCATAACTTGCCCTTGGTGAACCCATGTTGACTGTCACCAATCACCTCCTTATTTTCCATGTGCCTTAGCAGAGATTCCAGGAGGATCTGCTCCATGATCCTGCTGGGCACAGAGATGAGACTGACCGGCCTGTAGTTCCCTGCAATTTTTTCCTTTTTTTTACCTCCCTTCCTTTTTTCCCTTTTTGAAAATGGAGGTTACTTTTCCCTTTTTCCAGTCAGCAAGAACTTCAGTGGACTGCCATGATTTTCCAAATATAATGGAAAATGGTTATATTCTGCCCTAATAAGAGCCTCTTGGCCTGCTTTTAGCAGATTTTGCATAAAAAAGGGAGTTTCTTTCACAAAGCAGCTGAGTTGAGGCAAGAGTCTCTACTTAGTCTGTCCCTGGGGGAACCTATACAAGTTTGCAACTTAACACATATTTACCATAAAGGAGAGAGGCACTGTAACTGTTCTAGTCTATGGGAAAATAGTTAATCAAATATTGTGCATTAATAAGCATCAGAAATCCTATTCTTTGATCAAAGCTTCTTTCGTGCAGAAGTCTAGTAAGTCTAACAAAGATCAGGTTTAGGCCCTACCAATGTAGTAGAAGTTAAAAATTCAAACAATATTGAGGAACAAATTCATTAATGACCAGGGTTCATTAGTTTGTCTGTTTATGAAGCTACTTGTTGTCTCAATGAAGCAGCTGGTGATGGGTTAGATTGCATTATCACATTTTACTGTATATTAAGAAAGCTGTGAGAAGTTCACTCCTCAGAAGACTCCTAATGGGTCATAATCTTCCTGACAGTATTTTAAAAATATCCGACATTGATCTAACTCCCTGCTTGCTGAAAACAATTAATAATATTTTCATTAACTTGTTCATTTTCATTGCTTATCACTTATCAGTTTGTGCTAGGACTGTAGTTCAAATTTGGCCTAATAGAGGATTAAACTAATTCCCCCCTGACACACAATTTTTTGCCTGCTTTGATAGACTAAGACCTCTTTTCAGAAAAAGGGATCATAAATCCCACTGCCTCGGGATCCTTACCTGTTGTAGCAGAAGAAAGTCCAGGAGGGGACATGGGTTACAACCACAATATTAAAACCATTAGTCTTAAGGAGTGATTCCTGACTTCTACGCCAAATAATGCTCAGTGATGTATCTACTTTGTTCACTTCTCGCTTTTCCTTGAGCAGGCTGGTGTGTCCTTTTTACGAAGCACTTGGTTCTTGCCTTCTTCGAACCTAAGATGAAATTTCCACATGTATATGTGTGGCCACGTGTACATGCATGGGTGAGTAGGAGTCATAGTGGTTATGCTTCAGCTTTCAGAACATGTTCTTTTATGCCACGAAACTGATGCAATTTATGCATACCTTATGATATGGCACATGAAAAATGAGATTATTTGAGGGCATAAACATTCTGGCATAATGCCAGAGGACTTTCTAGTGGGGAGAAATGCAAAGCTTGTTCCACTGTTCTTTCTGGAAGCTGTTCTGGAACAAAATGGTCTCTCAGAACCCACCCCAAATCCTGTTCCAAAGGGATCTAGCTGATTTGTTTGATGGTGACTGGATGAATTAACATTTGTGCAGTGAGGATTACAGGAGAGTAGGGGACCAGTATCTGGTTTTGGCAGTGCAGGAATACTTATTGCCTCCTAGTAAGTAAAACAGGAACTGAATGGCCTGGCCCTAGTTATGTTACTTAGATCCACAGGACAAAATAGATATCCTACCCAGATCTACAATGAAAATTGTTACTGACATGCGCTGCTCTCTTCCCAGTGCCTTCATGTTGATTGGAAGAGTTGGCATACCAGGAGGATGCTTACAGTTAAAGAATAATAGTGACTGAAGGCCACTGTTGGAGATAATCCACTGACCCATTTTTTATTACTAGGATGGATACATGCAAAACCCCCATGGTTATTAAAGCTGCTTATTCAGAATTTCCAGCAAGGGAAAACAATTTTTTTTTTAAGGAACAAAAATTTAAGAAATCTATAATTTTAATCAAAATTAGTAGATGCATTCAAAAATATCAGATGCGTATACTTGCCTCTTCTGATTGCTTTAAGCTACAATTCTTGAAAGTTTATTTTTGGGTAACCATTTAAAAAATAAAATAATTTCATTTTCCTTTTAAGGGCCTTTCCATTTAATTTTCCTCATTAAAACCAGAAAGATATATTCAGATGTTAAGTAAACAGTCCATAGCTACTTACTTTGGCAGGGGTAAAAAGTATAAAAATGATACAGAAATGCAATAGTTGTCACATTATTACCCATAATCACTCCAAAGGCCAAAAGCAGGATGAAGAGAATAGATACAAGAGTATAGTATAAAAATCTTTCAAATTTAGGTTAATTAAAAAAAATAGAATGAGAAAAAAGGATGGAGAGGAAGGTCTCTCAAACTTAATTCCTCACAAAGAAAGATGACACTCATTGCAAACAGTTTCTGGATATGCTTATAAGTCTTCAATTAAAAGGAGAAAAGCCACTTTGCTTGTGCTTATTTCCAGCAGATTTGTGTATATCCAAGTAGTTAAGGAGTTAATTTGCTCTTTCATCACATCAACTTGTTGCTTCTGTGTTTACTGTTTGAACAGCAAAATTCCTGGTCTCTGATGAGACTCAGGGCTTAGTTGTGCTAGGTGGTCTCTGAACACAGAGCAGTGTCTTTAGTCCCACTGGCATAGGATATGGCAGGAATTAATGTTGCCTGGAATAAGAGCTGTTAGTTTCATATGTCAAAACAGTTGTTCTAAAAAAAAAAAGTATATCAGAAAGGGGATGTTATGGGAAAATCCCAACTCTTATGTCAAATCATAGCCTCATTCAAAACACACGAACCAATACATTGCCTCAGGTAAAATATCCAGCTGAGTGGAATCTAATAAATCTTTAGATTCAGTTTATTATTTTTCTCCCTGAAGTTACTGTTAGTACTTGAGAGAGAAGGAAAAAAAAAAAAAAGGAGAAAGAAAAAATGCCTGCATTTTTCAGCCTTGTTGGTAGCCTGCTGATTTTCCATACTCTGCTGAGCTCCCCTGCTTATCTTCTATTCTACTTCAGCAGTTTTAACAGGTGTATGTGGATCATTGGGTTGGCTGTTTTCCATGTGTTCTGGTCATGCTTAAGAAGGTGCTCAGCTATCTACAACATTTTGTTTTCTACTGCACAAACAGGATTGCATTTTCCATTAAAAAGCAGCCTTGGCCTTAGAAAGATTCACCTAGAAAGAAACATCAAAAGAACTCTACTGGCTGGCCTTCAATTACCAAAGAATGGAAATTCACAGTTAAACATAAAAACTGGGAAACCTGAGTTCAGCAGTGCTCTCCATGGGTAGTCTTAAGGCAATGACAAAGTGTAACTAGGCAGCGGGGCTTTGATTTTTAGCTGTGCTGTCTAGTTTGTTTCAGTCAGCAAAGTAATATTCTTTTCATTAAATATTTAATTTGAAATCTCCATGTTTAACTGCAATTTTTTTTAACTTGATAAAAAATCTTGTTTGCTTGAGGCCATTATGGTTGCACTATCATTTTGTGCTAAATCTGCCTTTTCTCATTCTTTTTCTCTTTCTTTCTCTCTCTTTCTTTCTGTCTTTCTTTTTCTTTCTTTGCCTTTATTTTCCTTTCCCTTGCTTCTTTCCTTTATTTTGTCCTTCCCTCTTCCTTCTCTCTTTGACTCAGCCCCTCTCTTTCCCCTGTTTGTTCTTCTCTCTCATTCTCTCCCACTTCATCAGCTGCGTGCCCCTCTTCCCTGTTAACAGGCCTCTGTATGTCCAAAGACTGTTTGAAATAAAGTATGAAAAAGTGCATATTTTAGGAAGGCTTTTTTTCCCCATTCTTTTCCTGTCCAGTTTATTTTCTTCTTACCTGACCCCTGGCTCAGACCTTATTGATAAACACTGTTTGGAGGTAAGAAAGGTAAGTATAAAATCCTCAAGAAAACACTTGATGCGGAGTCTCTTGGCGCCAAAAGCTCTTTGTTACACAAGAAAAACAGACAAGAAAAAGACTGGAGCCCAGCAGGATATTAGGGCTAACCTAATTTACTTATTAAAGCTTGAGTTTCTCTTCTCATGACCTGCTAATTTGCTCTGTCTCCAGCAACATTAGTAATCCACAGAAGGAAGCAGATACAAAGGTGATTTTTATTAGTCATTTGGTGAATCTGTGAATGGCTGTGCCTGTCAAACGCTCCTTTTCATTCATACCAGCAATAATTTCTTCTGCATTAAGCAGTCCATTTGTATAAGTGGAAGTCATTAAAGCTCCTATGAGAGCCTAGTGGAGTAGATTTGGATGAGTTCCACTTGGATATGTTGCTATTCCCCATGTCAGATGTGGAATATTATTTCTGAAAAATGTTTACAACTCTGGAGATAAGGGAAGAAGGATGGTATTGTCATACTTTCTCCAAGGTTTTATGCAACTCTGATAAGGATTTACTTTTCACACTATATTTCATATTAATAAAAAAAATATAAATCCCCCTATCTTTACCTTTCTAGAATTCTCAGATGAATTTCAGTGCCATATTCATAGAAAGTTCCTTAAATGTTCAGCCTGGGGCTGAAAGAAGAAACAAAGATATTTTAGGTTATTGTTATGTCTTCCTATTTTAGGGCTGGAAAGAACTCTGACATCATTTCTATGTTTTTGAAGGATCTAGCTTATCACAAACTCCTTGGTATTTCAGGGATGATGTCTCAGATTCTGTAACTTGGAAATCCTTCCCAGCTGGATATTGAGCATTTGAGTAGTATAAAATATCTTAGATCTCTGTCCTGGCCTTACTGGTTTGGTGTAACACCATCCGTGATAATGGTTTTTAGGTGTGTCAATAAATTTGACTGAAGAAGTAACTGGAAACTAAAAAAAAAAGATTTTTCATGTGTCTGAATGCTTCCCTGAAAATGATGGAAGAGACATCTAAAATAAATACCTATATTCAGATTACTTTAAACAGTGTCTTCTGACTAATATCTAATCATACCAATCCATGCTTCATTGTCCTGGAAAGCTCATGTATGACAACACTGATATTCATGTTCTTTAGGATAGTGCCTAAAGACAAAGTCAGTTTAAAGAGCTTGCCATTTAAATAAACAAGAAAGACACAGAGTAGTGAATAACAAATACTAAAATAATTGTCTTATACTCCTACAAAATCACGCTTCATGGCCTTCTGCAGATATCTGTTGCTAATTAAGGCTCTATAGACAACAGATACATGCTAGCATAATACTGAATCTTTTGCATTTTTAAATGCAAAAGAACAGCTCATAAAATTACTTTTATGAACCACCTAATTACTCAAGTGCCCATATTCAATGGTTTCTTCACGTTACAACAAAAATTTCTTTTGGATGGTGTTGATACTAGTACTGGGCACAATATATTTTTTTAAAATTACTTATTATTAATTAATTATTATTGTTTAAATAAAATGGTTCCTCAATGGTATTAAATTATCATTCTCCCACACAATTCCCAGACCTGTTTAAGAGTTAGGAGAGGCCGGGCAACTTTCCCAGCAAGCAGTACTAAGTCAAGCATTCTCTTTTGGGCAATTGAAGATTTTAACTAATATTCCCATCCTTATTGGACTCCATGTCAGAGAAAAGTTTTGGGCTCATTTAGTTAGCTAATATCGGTATAACCCCTGTGAACTAATGTGTGGTTTCCAGGCATACACAGAGGTGCATTGTTAGGTGGAACTAGATATTTAACTTCCTTCTAAGGTCTACTGTTTTTAAACTTATTGGGGAAGGTGCCTAAAACTGCCTACGGTCCTGGAGCAGATCTGATGGACAAAGAACAGAGCTGGCACATAAAGACAGGACCATATCAGTCCAGTTTTTCACAACAGAGCTGGCAGAGAAGCAGCCTTGTACTTCTGCCTAATTTCTGCACAGGAGTCCAGTGGCTGGAGCTGTCACCCACTGACCAAGAGATGTGAGTTTTAAACTTCCTTAATCTCATATTTCAACTCCACTAAATATTTACAAGTCTGTGTGTGGGAAATCTTTGAATTTCTATGATTCTATGAATGAGTCTGAGGAGGACGGGCTACTGTAAATGTAGGAATGACTGTCAAAATCTAGAAAAAAACCACAAATTCTATAATTCAGACAAAAGCATAACACAAATCTAATGAGGAACATCTAATGAGGTGTTTGTATCCCAGAAAAGGGCAAGTGTTCAAACATGTCATTCATAAATGATAGTTTCTGGGAATTGTCTTGATTAGCATAACCATAAAACGTGCCTTTTTTTTAGTACTGACTGCAACAAACCTAAGTACGCAATTCTAACATCTTATGTGATCCTGTGGGGATGAAGCTTTTAGATTTCAGTGTATTATGTTGCTCTGATTCTGGGAAGAATGTATTTGGTCATCTTGGTTAGTCACCTTTGGATCTCAGTAGAGTCAACAGAGAGACGTGATTATTTTTAAGGTGCATTTATCTTAGCTTGTCTGCATTTGCTCAGGAGATTCACACCTCAGAAATGGCAGTTCTCTTTACTGTTTCTAAGGAATTCTAGCTTAGATTTAACCATTTAAATTTTACATATTTTAAGTTATGTCAATCCCTCACTCTGAATATGACTACGAATGTCTAAAATGAGACCTTAAAATGTAAAGAAAATCCCTTTTTTGAGCCTTCTGTGGCTATTTAGAAGATATAAGGTATGAACATGTTGGATAAGCCGACGTTCATTTTCTGCAACTATAGGTATTCCTTCATCCTTCAAAAAAAGCTCAGATTCTTTAATTATTCATAATCAAACAACTAAGTGGAAATTCCTGTTAGATTAAGTTGCTTAAATTTCAGAAGATCTGAGGATGTTTTGTGATCTGAAACTTGATTTCCTAAGACTGTGCAATACCTTACACTTGCTTAGTAATAGCTTATTTGTTTGCAAAAACTTGTGATTTTATAAATTTCATCATGTTCATTAATAGAGCTTGAGTTGCTTAAAGGCAACTCATGCACTCTAGAACATATTAAAAGCAGCACATAATAATACATTTAGTAGCAATTTGCTTCATGTATTTTCTTTACTACTACATCAGAGAGAAAAACTTTCTAATCTACTCATTCCTATTGCCTTGTTCTTTGGTATTAAAAGCTTCAAATCATGACAGTAGAAAAACTTCTATGGGAAAAAAGAGATGACAATTTATTTACAGAGGAGGCTCTTTAAAATCATATTAGAATCAGTTTCATATATCAGATCTTAGAACTATGAACAGGATGCTTCCTTCAAAATATTGTAATGAATATTTAGCATAATAACCAACACAGGATAACATTAACATAAATTAAATGATTAACTGAAATTTGTTGTCATTGGTTTTGTCTTCTACTTGTTGAGCAACAGAAAATTGCCTGTACAAGTATAAAAAAGTGAGAGAAGCACAGCACAATTCCTAGAGGTGGAAGCTTTTCCTCTCATTACCACACTGCCCCATTCTTTACAATTACACTTTGTCCAAAGAGTTGGCATGTAAGCCTATCTGTTTTGATAGCCTTATTTCAAACTTGAGTTACTGGTGATTTTACTAGCCAATTCTCTCAAGCCCTATGGAGTAATAAGACTAATAGGAGAGAATGATGAATGAGTGTAGAGGCAAGGCTCGAGACTAATTATAATTTTTGAAAAAAGACTGTGAAAGAAAAGTAGTTCTTTGCCATCAGGGAAGGAAAGAAATATGAACATCTTTGGATCATGCAGCTCAGATGACTTAAGGCAATTCATAACCAACTACTAAAATAGAATATACTGTCAGCAAACAGAAGAAGTACAAGGTACGGTAACTGAAAACAGGTTTGTCAATGTATCTTCCACAATTTAGTAGGATAATAAAATGAATATGTTAAACTGTATAGTATTCAAGAATATGGGTAAAGCAGAATTGGGAATATGCTACTACTGTAAAGTAAAGAAATTTATGTCTCTTTTAAGTGAAATTGTGTTTGCCAGGCTAACTCCCTGCCAGTTTTGTTTTAAAGACAGAGAGATCTGAGAACAAATGCATCTGGGCTTTACACTGAAAACAATAAAGGAAAGGCCCCATGTGTCTTTATGTTTTATCTTTGTGGAATCGCTGCATTTTCATTGCCTAGTGCTCCTTTAGTCATGTCATAATGTTCAGTCATCAAATGTCCTTGGATCAAGTCATCCCTTCAGAACTACTTTGTTTTGGTGTAGGCCTTCCATAACTATGTTTGTTTGTACAGTGAGAGACTGTAAATTTGACTGGATCAGTGGTTATTCAGGAGACTTCCAGAGAATATCCTGATGCTGTAGACCAAAAAGAGGTCTATATTCCAGTGCAGTTTTGACCAAAACTCTTGGTGACAGGAAACATACTCAGCTGTCTTCTAAATGCAATGAAACATAGATGGGATCTGGTGTTGAACTTAGTACACATTATGTGAATGAATGTAAGCTCAAATTCATGACCTTCACAATGACACTCTTTATAAGAGAAGAGGCATTACCTTTTATGGATTGTCTTATTTCTAGCACCAAAAGTAATATTTATGCACTTAAGGATGCTTCACAGTACTTCTTGGATAAAGCATACTTCCTTTCTCATCCAAATCTGAGTTTGTAGTATTGTTGCAACTTGGTAAAGATTTCCTTTTTTTTTCAGTCCAAAGGTCTGAAGGATACTTAATTTAGGACTACCAGATTTAAGGCTACAGTACCTAATAAAATATTAAGGATAGGAAAGGGTTGTGTGTATGTGGTATACACACGTACTGGTAAAGCAACCTTCTTGAATACAGTGTCACTGTAGGGTTTAGATATTAATAGCATGATGGAAATGTCAGAAGCATAGACTGAGTCTGGAATTGATATTGCCACTTTATAATCTGTGTTCAGAG
Source organism: Gallinago undulata (assembly GCA_026546715.1). NCBI lineage: Eukaryota > Metazoa > Chordata > Aves > Charadriiformes > Scolopacidae > Gallinago > Gallinago undulata. Next base: position 170,701,115 of record JAOTQQ010000001.1, read on the forward strand.
AAAAGAGACGGTCCTTGATAAGTTACCACGGCAATAGGTAGTGTGGAAAAGCCTCAGGTAGACAAATGAAAGCAGAGTCGGTGTGATTTACCTGACTCATAATCTAGAACAATCCTAGATACCTAGGGTGGTACTCCTGCCCTCCAGCTGTTGCATCAGAAAGGCACAGGATTCGCTCATGTTCTGGCTCTTGGCTCCATGTTTATAACTCAGGTACATTAGACTATCTCAGATAACATGAAATAACCTATATTTAGGCAAATTAGTCCTTCCATCAGGCTCCTTCACTACTTCTATCTTATAGATCTAAGAATGCCTGTTCTTCTCTTTATAGTTCAGCTTCTCTCTTCATGGTGAATGCCTTCCTGAAATGCTGTGCTTCCTCACGCATCTCTCATTGCTTTTCAGTTGAAAGACTTGCAGGTCTGTGCAGACCAAGATTCTGAACTTCTTTGCATCCACCATCATCTGCAGTGTAACTGTGGACATGGCTACCAGTCAATGCTTAAAAGTTATACCTCCACATCTTTTCAGAAATCAGTCCACCAAGTTGGTGTCTTTAGAAGCGAACCTAGAAAATAAGCTAGAACTCCAAGTAAATATGGCATAACTTTATGCTTTTTTACACGTGATGAATTTCAAACATGGTTTGTGCATGCTTTCATGATGATCTTACTTGAGATTTAAACGTGTGGAACATACATGCATTCTTTTCCTCCTCCTTTCAGGTCTTCCACACATCCTATTTCACCAGCTGTCAATTCATAGCCTATTTCACTGGTTAAGCACACTCACATAAATCCTGTACATTTTGGTGTCTCTAATAGGAGGGAAGTATCATATAAATATTGTTATATTGCAGAGATCGTAGGGGGAAAAAAACCCCAACTTCTTTAGTGATGGACCAAAAGGCACAAACACTCCAGGATTCTTGACTCCTTCAGTTGAAACCTGTGATTTTAATAAGTTTTGGGGAGGGTTACAGATAGAATTCAGGCTCTGGTGTAGTTACTTAATGCATGAGATCTCAGAGAGCTGCTGTAACTGCTATGATAATATATGAACGACACGATTCTATCACTGGCAACTGTTCTACATGTGTCTTGTTATACATGGATGTGGCACTACATCCATGTCTAACAATTTGTCCTGCCAGTCAAAAATCTTGTCAAATATTGATCTGACATCACATTCATGTATAACAAGATTTTTGACTGACAGCTGAGCAGCTGCCCAGAACTAAACCAAAACCCTACTGTTTTTAAAAGCTAACACTACCAACATGTTATCTAGCTTTTCTGTAGCATTTGCCCACATCTACAGTGTCTTGTATCTTTAATTCTATATATAAAAATATCTTCAGGTTGATAACATTACAAAGGTTGGACTTATCTTCTTAATAAAATTTTAAAGATAAGAGCTGGTGTACCTATGTTAAGAAATGCTGTAGAAAACCATGCTTGGCAGCTTCAATTTTGGTGCAGACATATGGGATATCAAAACAGCAGGAAGAAAGTGAAAAGGCCAAGGGGAATTAAGGTGATGTGTCTAAGAAAAACAAGTTAGACATGAGGCGACTAAGTATTATCATTAAAAGTCCCCAATGGAAACTTGACCAGAATAAGTGTCTCATCATTTCTGCTTGCTTATCTATTACAATATTTATGCTATTCTGAAGCAGCTTTCTGGAGTCTACTGATTAGCAAGAGGAAGAGGAGGGGAGAGCAGTGTCAGCTTCACTAAGCTTTTGACAGGCCTGTGCAAAGGACGTTGAGACAGAGTAAGAAAGAACATAAGCTAGAGTGAAGAGATTAGGCATTCATCATTGAAACTGCCACAAAACCCAAATCAGTCAAGGTATATCATCTGTAACAGAGAATTACTCAGGCAACATCAGTCACTGAAAGCAACCAATGGTATGGCTCAGAATTTTATTGCAGAGATGCCATCAACAGCAAGAATATACTTTTGTGTTTACCTTTAAAAATCACTGTAGCTGATGCCGACTGTTTTAGTAATTTCAGGGAAAAAGAAACCTGTTCAAGAGAACTTGTGCCATGGAACAGTCACACAGAAGTTCCTTGCTGTTAAATAGAAAAAGGGCTAACATATTTTTTCAGGTCAGCACAATAGACTAAATTGCAAAGGGAAATGACTGGTGCAATCCATTAAATTAGACTAATTATGATCAACAATTTAAGACAAACAGGAATCTTATTAATGATGTCAATTGGCTGTGCATCAAACTCTAAGGGATCTCACTTACTTAACAGGATGCCTTCCCTCCTTTATTCCAAGTGCTCGAATTAATGCGGTGACCCAAGGCATCCACTACAAGGATACAAAGTACCCACTAATGTAGCTTAACTGGTTGGTTAAGTCAGGTTTATGGCTCCTTTGCGTTGCTCAAATATTGCAAAGAATCCAGAACATATCATGTCTAAAAGCTATATAGAGAGATTTTAAACACATCAAAGCACGTATGCACCATTTCTCCTGTGCTTATCGTCAATTTATTCAGCGTCCTAAACCACTTAAAAAACATTAATTGAGCCTCACAATAGCTCTGCATTTTACTTGGGAGGGGTTTTATGCTTCAGTGAGCAGCTGCACAAGGACAAGACAGCTTGCTTGGTTAGTTCTGCATTTGCAATTGTATTTCTATATTATTGGTTTCCTATTACTGTTGCTACTCAAATAAATGGCTAAGTAGACCAAAGGGCCGGAGAAAAGAGATGTGTGCAAACACGGGCAAATAGAAACATATGTAAGTATATATGTAAGTATTTCCCTTTCAAATATCAGATTCAGTAGCGGAACATCAGAGTCAGAAAATTATAGAATTACAGCGCTTGGAGCAGAATCCAGTTTAAAGTACTGAAAGCCAGCTTTCAGCTTTATTAATGAGGTTTGATGCTATTAAGTTATGAGACACTAATTCATTGGTGGGCATATGTGTTACATTTGTCTCCCTTAGCTACACGTGCCCCAGGATAGGAGAAAAGTAGGAAAAAAGTCTTTGTCAGTGTGAGGATTTTTGTGTGCTGTTTGTGTTTTATTCAGTGCAATCCATTATTAATTCCTATATTCCTAAAACCTCCAGCAATGTTGAAACCAGCACTTTCAACTTCAGCCTGAGCCATAGCATCTGTTGAGTGAGGCTTTTGAAATCTCTACATTTGAAACCACTCTCAAATCAGAGAATCTGGTAAATCTCTCTAGCCTGTGCATATGTCTGTGAAAAGGCTTATTTTCAAAGAACTGCATTTTTTTTTTTTCCTCTGGATTGAGGGTGGCTTCAGCCCAAGTGCTGATACTTCAGAGGTTTCCAAGTACAGTCAGATATGGCTGAAGCTGAATTTGAGGTCGTAGTTTCAACAAAGAATAAAACTTTTGGTTCCTGAGACTTTCTGGTTATTTTAAAATTAATTTTAAATCACAACATTCTCTGGAACAGTGTATGGAAAATCATTCTTTTTTATTTTGGATGTTGAGTGTGGTGAGTGTAATTAACATAATAAACTATTGCGAAAATCAGAAAATCAGTGTTGGGAGTTGTTTCTTTCTTTAAATCCACAATATAAGACACATTAATATCGGCTGATTTATACAAACCTGATGTATTTCAAATAGAAGGAAACTTTACTGCATAACTCAAAAAAATGTTGCGGAATATTTCTGCTACACCTGGTAGCACCCTGATCTAGATAGAACAGTAATTGCAGTAACTTTTTTCTATGACTTTTATGTTTTACAAAGCTTGGAACACAAACATGTGTATTCTAGGAGGTTACCACAGTATGATTTTATCTGGAATTTCTTTAGTTCTTTTATACTGTGGGGTTTTCTCTTTCATTTTCTTGGGTTATAACATCTGTCAGTTCTGTTTTATGGGTTTGTTTGTCTACAGAAAATGGAAAAAGTAATGATTGTGCCAAGAGACCTCTTTTTCTACCAATATCTATGTATCATTTTATATCACCCTGAAGAATGGCGATTTATGACTTGCTTACAATGAAGACAATGGGCCTGATGCTGATATCAATTACACCAGTGTAAAAAAAAAAAGAAGTTCCATTGAATTCACCAGTGCAAAATTAAATTAAGATTTGAGGAAAAAAATTCAGAATCAGACAAGGTATAAAGAAATGTTAGTGCAAGTTCAAATATTGTTTTTAACAAGTAATTTAAAATTAGTTCAAAATCTCTATTTTCTCTCCCAGAAATGTTCTAAGTGATCATAAGGGAATAACGCACTTTAGGCCTTTCAGCTGCTTTGAGAATATCAGATTTCTCATGCCTCACTATGTATCCAAGCTGTGTGGTTCTCTCACAGCAGCTGCACATGCTGTCTTGAGTTATTAGCTCCAGTAGGAAGCCTGAGGAGCTGCTGAGAGCTTCCTCTCCAACAGGGTTTCTACACTGGCTTTGTTGGGCTCCTGCATGGCAAGTGGACAGTTTAGAAGAAGCTATCCTCTTAATAAGGACTCCTTGGAAGCTCCATTCAGATACCAAAAAATGACTACTCTTCTCACCCTAATGTGGGTTTGTACTGTTTAGAGAATAGAAAAAAAAAAAAAGTTGTCTTGTGCTTTGGCCACATCTACATTTACGAAGATCGATTCTTTAAAAAATAATTGAAATTGCCTAATGAGAAGAATGTTGGTTGGAGTTGTGCCAGTTGTGCACAACTCACTGTTGTGCAGTGAGTTGTTTTTGTGACCTGGGATGTGTTTTGTGTGAATTTTCTCTCCGTATTAGTGTATCAGTATAATGGTGGCAGTACTACTTTTATAGGTCAGGTTGATAACTTCTGAGAATAATTACTTCCAAGGTACTTAGATACTAAAGTGATAGGTGTTTATCTGAACTGATATACATGTTTAATATTTAAAATTTGCTAATTGAGCTATATATCTGACCGGTAAGTTGTAGAGTGGGTGACATGATTTTCAATAGCTGAAGTAGAGTATGTTGAAAACCTTGGAGTGATAAATTGTCTTATGAGAGGATGACAAAGCTTTTGAGTGATAACTAAGTCAATGAAGGAACTTATAAGGTAGTTTCATTTCTTGACTAACTGTGTGTTAGAAAACTTACACTGAGTCAGTTTTGGAAAGGATCTGGGTTCTTTCCCAATTCTGAGAAATGTAATGGCTTCCTAGCATATTTAGCAAGAGTGTTGGTTGATGCTAAGTTGCTGAAATTTGTCAAGGCACGTTATTTCTAACTTTCTAGTCACGGGCCAAATGGACACAGGATTATGTCCATAACCAGTCACGTTGTCAAAACCATAGATATTCCCAAACATGAACTCCTTCACTTGCTATAACTAGTGCAAGGTGCTCACTTAATGGAATTTATATGCACAATAGAAAAATAACTTACCTTCTCAAGCTTATTTTGTTTCATACCTCAAATAACTTTGACAAATAGATCTTCTGTATTGATGCAGACACAGTGGCTGGGTGAACTTTTCTGGCCATTATCTTCATCCAGATGAAAAACCTTTTCACAAAATGTGCTGGCATTAATGCTTCAGTAATACAAATTTGAAAAGAGAAATCAAAGGAGCCTGGAATAAAAAATATCTTAAAAATATTATGCAAGAATAACTGTGTCTTAAAGCGAGATGTGATAGGTGTTTAAAAAAACAGACTTTGATGAAATCTTTGAAGAAATTTGATCTGCATATGTGGTGGAATTGTACTAATCCTTTGCTGTTAAACTGAAGGCAAATGTAATTGGCAAAATTCTTGTCTCATGGAATTCAATGACTTCATTGATTTCAGCAGGTTAAAGTTTTCAAGTTACATATGTATGTGGATAACATGTGCATTTAAATTCAGAATTAGTTTACTGCATACTTAGCACTAGAATATTTCTGAACATTTAAATTGGAACTCATACTAAAAAATAGGGAGCAAATTCACCTGTTCTATTTTGTTTCCTCTCCAAAACAATGGAGAAATGTCTGTCTTTATTGATTTTTTCATTCTCATTTATGGATTGGTAAGAAGAGTAGAAGCGGATTCTACCTGCTTGTTTGGCACTGAAAAAACTTTTCTTACTACCTTGGCTTGGGAGCTGTAAAAGGTTAGAGAGCAAACAGAAATGACTGGAACTCAAAGATGAGAGACTGTCAAAGTCAACAACTACTGCAGATACTGATGAATCTGTTTTTAGCACCTGAAAAAAAAAAGGCATTTCTTATCTATGCAGTCATCTCAAATTAGTTTTATGTAGTCATCTCTATAGTGTTTAGTGGTTCCCCGACTTTGTTTTTTTCAATAAGAAAGTATGTGTAAGAGTAAAATTTTGCTAAATAAAACAGGAGTTGTGCTAATGAAATCTGTGTAGCCATTTAGTAAAAATTATGATGGTTTAAAGAGATGAGGAGTATCTGGTTCCAAGCAAATGAAAAGAAATTTTTGATAGAACTTATGTGGCTAAGCTCCAGTTAGATACTATGTCATGTTCTGGGCAATCATTTTCAGACTTTTAAAAGTCTTATGATTCCTTGTTGAGATATAAATTTGCATACATTGAACATGTCATTAAAGCACTGTACAAAATGGAATCATAGAATCATTAAAGTTGGAAAGGACCTTTAAGACCATAGGGTCCAACTGTTAACCTAGCACTGCCAAGTCCAACAGTAAGCTATGTCCCTAAACAGTACATCTATACATCATGACACCTTAGGGATGGTGACTCAGCCACTTCCCTGGGCATTTTGTTCTGATGCTTGACAACCTTTTCAATGAAGAAATTTTTCCTCATATCCAATATAACCTTCCCCTCATGCAGCTTGAGGCCATTTCCTCTTGTTCTATCACTTGCTATTTGGGAAAAGAGACCGACACCCACCTTGCTACCCACCTCCTTTCAGTTGGAGAGAGTGATAAGGTCTCCCCTCAGCCTCCTTTTCTCCAGGCTGAACGACTCCAGTTCTCTGAGCTTCTCCTCATAAGACCTGTGCTCTGAACTCTTCACCAGTTTTGTTGCCCTTCTTTGGACATGCTCCAACACCTCAATGTTTTTCTTGCAATGAGGGGCCCAAAACTGAACACAGTATTCAAATTAGGAATTATGTTACTTAATAAAATTGTACCATTATAGCTACCACTATTTCATGAAAGTCCTTTTTTAAAAACTGTGGAGAAAGGTGTTAGGTCCCAGTCCAATTGTCAGCAACAACAAGACAGAAAGTAGAGTTAATTCTATAAGATTTCTAAAGGAGTTACTCCCTTAGAAAGTTTTGATGGTATACTTTAGGAATTATTGCAAATCAATTATTCCTTTGTCTGGAAGAAAATAGTCCCTGTAATGTGATTGATATGTCAATACTAGCCATGAATTAAGCATGTAGAAATGCAAATTTCTACTACATGCTGAGTATTCATCCTGCAATTAATGAATATTCACTTGACTCTTGTAACCTAAACTAATTACCCATAAAGCCACAGAGAGATCTCACTTGACCCCAAACTTTAAACTGTTAGCAGCTCCTTTGCCTGATAACAAAGTGATAATGCAATTATTTGTGTACCAAAGCAGAAAAAGGTTGATCCCCCGTAATATGTCAGTGAGGTGCGTAAGATGGAAAAAACTCAACCATTTTGGATAAATTCCATTACATTTTTAATTGCCTGCTTAAGGTGTATAGAAGTCTTTTAAACATCCCACAAAATAAAACCTACCCTAGTTTCTAGCAGTATCAGCTGAAAAGGAAAGGAAGAAAAGAAAATAGACAAAACCACCATAAGGGAAATAGAAAAACATCACTTCACTTAATCTTAAGCGAATTTGTTACATACTTACTTTGATTCCCTGCTTAAGACAAAATCCCGAACATCAGTAAATATGCACCTGCGTAAGACAGGAGTCAAAATTGATGAAAGGTTCCTTACTTGATCTGATTTAACAGTGAGGCAAGGTCTGACAAGTAAAATGCCCAAGTGCTGTCAGCTCTAGCTAAGAGAAATACATAATAAATAGAACCTATATCTTAGGAAATCTTAGGAAAGCTAGGAAATCTCATCTGTACATTTTGTACATCACGTCATGTATATCACATCATGCACATCATATCACATCAGTATTTTCCAGGGAAGAATTTTGCCATCTCACTTTAACAACTGGGATTTGTTTCTGTAGGAGTAAAGATTCTCTATCCCACCATGTTCCCAATGACAGTAGACAACAGCTAGAGATCTTCTGAAGCAAATTTTTCTGGAGCAGCTTGTTCTGCATGGCATCTCCAAACATCTTAAAGAACAGGAAGTTATTGGAAGTGGTCAACATGGATTTACCAAGGGTAAATTGTGCTTGACCAGTCTGATAGCCTTCTATGATGGTATAACTAGATGGCTGGATGAGGGAAGAGCAGCAGATGTCATCTACCTCGACTTCAGCAAGGCTTTTGGCACTGTGTCCCATAACATCCTCATTGGGAAACGAAGGAAGTGTGGGCTGGATGAGGAGACAGTGAGGTGGATTGAGAAGTGACTGTGTGACAGAACTCAGAGGGTTTTCTTTAATGGAGCAGGGTCAAGTTGGAGGCCTGTAACCAGTGGTGTCCCCCAGGGATCAATACTTGGTCCGGTTTTGTTCAACATATTCATCAATGACCTGGGTGAGGGAACAGAGGGTATCCTCAGCAAGTTTGCTGATGATACCAAACTGTGAGGGGTGGCTGACACCCTGGAGGGCCGTGCTGCCATCCAGAGAGACCTGCACAGGCTGGAGAGCTGGGCAAGCAAGAATCTCATGAGGTTCAAGAAGGACAAGTGTACGGTCCTGCACCCAGGGACGAAGAATGCCAGATATCAATATAGATTAGGGATGGATGTGGGTTAAGAGGACCTGCTGGAAAGCATGTCTGAGGAAAAGGATCTGGGGGTCCTGGTGGATAGTAAGCTATCCATAAGCCATCAATGTGCCCTCGTCACCATGAGGGCCAATGGGATCCTGGGCTGCATAGGGAAGAGTGTGGCCAGTAGGTTAAGGGAGGTCATTCTCCTCCTCTGCTCTGCACTGGTGAGGCAATAACTGGAATATTGCATCCAGTTCTGGGCTCCCCAGTTCAAGAGAGACAGGGAACTACTGGAGAGAGTCCAGTGTAGGGCAACAAAGATGATTAAGGGAATGGAGCACCTCCCTTATGAGGAAAGGCTGAGAGAGCTGGGACTCTAGCCTGGAGAACACTGAGGGTAGACCTTATTAATGCTTGTAAGTATCTAAAGGGATAATAAGTATTAAAGGAGGATGGAGCCAGACCCTTTTCAGTGGTTCCCAGTGACAGGACAAGAGCCAATGGGAACAAGTTGGAACATAAGAGGTTCCACTCAAATATGAGGAAGAACTTCTTTACGGTGAGGGTGACAGAGCACTGGAACAGGCTGATCTGGCACAACTCCTAGCCTGTCTGGGGAGAACGGTCACTTACAGCACAGGGAACAGACCTCAGATGCTGGAACAGTCTGTAAACTCCTTTTTTGAAGATATTATGTGACTCCTCTCCTGCTCTAACACCCAAATTTAGGAGACATCCAGACTCACCGTTCTCTTAGTTGTATTTTAATCATTCTGAGAACTGAAAAAAAGGACACTTCAATCCTGTTGTAAAAGTGAAAAGTACTGCCTTCACTGACCCTTATTATCCATATACTGTGAGTCTTGGTTTTATAATCTTTTATAAATCTTGTTTTTACAAGTCTTCCTTGTTTCTACAAGTCTTCCTTGTTTCTAATCATTCTACTGATAGTGACAGGTGGTGCAAGAGCCCAAGGCAGCCGAAATACTTTTGTTAATTCTTACCCCAGTGAACAAATACTGCAACTTTGCAAGGGATGCAAGTGTCAAAATGCTTTTCTGGCCATTTGCACTAAAGGGAATTACAAGAGTAAAGTTGGGGCATGACAAAAACCAAGATGACACTGTCAACTTCTCTGTCATGATTACTACTGCAGGGGCAGGGGCCTGTCTACTGGTTCCCTAAAGGTAAGCTAAGGATGGCTGCCTTCCCCAATTTTCAAACTGGATAGAGAGAATTTTACAAAGCAAGTGCTTATGTTTTCGCTTTTTAAAGCACAGTGGCTCACAAATGCCATGATTCCAGGCACGGTACTGAAAAGAGAGTACAGATTCCATGCAGCATCAGGAAGTAGAAGATAGTAAAACTTCTGGCTTTGTGCCTCTTGAGCTCTACATGAATAGTAAGAGGAAGAGATAACAAAAAACATTGTCAAAGGAGAGATAGTGTTCATCCATATTTGGTAAAAATGGATCTGTTGTAAATCTCCACAAAAAGACTGTCTTGCCCAGGAAATCCTTGATTGCTCAACAGTCCTGTACAAGCCTTGCCTATAGATTAGGGTTAATACAAACTGGCAGGAGATGACTTCGTTACTAAATAAAGTATTCACCTTTCTTAAAGTATTCACTTTAAGACCTCTTCTGCAGATGCAAAAGATGCTTAATTTTGGCAAAGTTTGACATATGAAAGGTCTTGTTGAAGAACAGAAAAAAATGGAATACCTTTGCTTAAATCAGTAAATTTCAGTTATACTGCATATATTGCTGTAAAAAAACAAATGTAGAAATCTAAGAAAAATGACTTGAAGATCTCTGGTTGCTGATGAGAATATTTTAAGAAACAATGTTACTAGAGACTATGGGTCAAATTCAGCTTTCATGTAGGTGGGTGTAACTTCCATTGCCTTCAAGGAAAATTACACTAATGTAAAAATAAGTGTTGCCATATATGTCACTTTCCTTTTAAACTGAATACCTGGGAAATTATTTTAAAAGCAGGAGAGTTTTTAGATTACCTGAACCGATGTTGAAAAGATGCATGAAGTAGGTAATTTATGGAGAGGTACTTTTCTATTTGTTAGGCGTTTCAAAAAAAGTACTCTGACCTGCAGCTAAAATAGTTGTGAATCCTTCTACTTGTAGATGACAAGATGCCTCCTGAAATTATTTCTTTTGTAGTGTCTTCACAAAGTGACACTATTGTCTCTGCAGGAAAACAAGAAAGAAAGAAAAAAAAAAACAACATAAAAACAAAAGCCAGCAAAAAACCTAAGTAATGTTTCAAGGCCAAAGAATTCACCTTTTTCCTGATGTAGCAAATTCCACTCGGCTTAGTCTATGTAGATTTATGAACTCAAAGGCAGAAGATTTTGTAGGGAAGAATGTTGAGTGCTCTCTTCTATTATCCAAAAGAAATTAAGGCTCCAAATATAGGAGAAAAGATACCTTTTTCACAGATTGACAATGCCAACAGGCTGTTTGATATTCAATTTGGCGCACATAACCAATCAAAGATGACAGAAGACTCTCTCTCTACAGATTGCCTTGCACACTATGTGAATAAATCCCTCTGGTTACCTCTGGATTCTGTTATACTGGAGCAGAAAGATAAAAATTCTTCTATTTCATCAGCCTCCATTTCACTTGACTTGTTTAGGGTTACCCTAATAAAACCAATAAAATGATGAGTTATGAATTAAGATAGAAATTAGCTGATGTAACCTGTTATAATGCTGCTGTAATTCCATAGGATGTGTGACCTCAATCTGGATGGGACATTACAACAGCTAAGAAAAATGCTGTGACTTGGAATAAAAATGATTTTCATTGGCTCTTTTCCATCCTTATGCAAATCTACTTAGAATTATGATTTCAGGACTGGGGAGTATCCCGATAAATCAGCATACTGAATGGTCAGTTTGAATGGGTAAAAAATATTGAAAGCAGCATATATTGTGTCATTTTGTACCCTTTCACTCATTTGCAAAGCATTAGAGTTACCAATGCCTGCAATTTCCTTCCTTCTATGAAATTTAAAATAACCCCAATATGTCAAATCAAAATAGTAGATAAATTGTAAAATTAGGAGATAATTTCATGTTTTGGCCAAAAAGGCTGTCTAGCTGGAATATGAAAGCTTTCTTATGCTAGCTGACCTTTTGTGGTTTTAGTTAGGAGATTAGACTAAATGGAATGCATATACCTAACCTGGTGTTCCATCACTGTCTTATTACCATGGAAAACTTCCCAAAAGTTTCCCATAAATTACATGTCACATAAAAGTCATACATAGATCCAGGATTTTTATTAAAATTTCAAATAAAAAAAAAGGAAATAAAATTTTGCAGAAAAGTTCGTGGTTTTCTAAGAATTTTTTTTCTGCTAGGAAAATAAAAATTAAAGATTTAATCTCAGGTTGTATTCATATTATTTTGTTTGTGTCTAGGGTCATAGGAGCAGTACTTTGTTCTTACAGGATTTCAACTACTGCATGGCCTGTACTCCCTGTCTGGACTACAATTCCTAACATTTATTCTGGAGAGTTGTCTGACTGAATCACCTAGTGTTTTAAGGAAGCTTGACTGTGGTGCACCACTAATCGGTATGGTGAGGCAATAAATAAAAAAACCCACAAGGTTCCATTGTGTTTTAAGTAGTTGAAACTTACTTGTTTTGGGTTGAGTTGATGATAAGATTCATCTACTTGAAACATGGAAAGCACCAGGTGCTTTGTGTTTCATTTCCTGTTTTTTGGCATTTCCCATTCTAAATCTCTTGTTCTGCCAGAAGGTCAGTTTTAAATGGTTTTCTTTGGTTTTCATCTGTTCCAATTATGAAGAATCCTTGCCATCCTGTTAAATATTTGGCAGAAGCTACTGGATTAAATGACTTGTTGATTTTATTTTGGTGTAGCCACTGCTACTAACAAAGCATACATTCTGTCTTTGAAGTCCAAATGAGGATGCAGATTTATCAGTGAAAAGCTTATAGGTAGTTTTCTCTTTTTTTTCCTGTAAGGACATTTTACTTGACCTCAAATATATTTTAAGTACATTCTTTTTCTTTTTTCTTGACAGAATACCTATAAAAAGGGTTACATATAGATGTGAGTTCTGCCATCCAGAGGGACCTTGAGAGGCTTGAGGAGCTGGCCTGTGTGAATATCATGAAGTTCAACAAGGCCAAGTGCAAGTCCTGCACCTGGGTGAGGGCAATCCCCAGTACTGGTACAGACTGGGGGATGAATGGATTGAGAACAGTCCTGCAGAGAAGGACTTGGGGAAAGCAGTGGATGAAAAATTGGTTGTGAGTTGGGTATGTGGACTCACAGGGCAGACAGTCAACCATATCCTGGGCTGCATCAAAACATGCAAGACCAGCAGGTTGAGGGACTGCCCCTCTACTCTGCTCTCATAAGACCCGTCCTGTAGTACTGCATTCAGCTCTGAGGTCCCCACAACAATAAAGACATGGACCTGTTAGAGCAGTCCAAAGAAAGGCCACAAACCCAGTCAGGAAGGTAAGAACACCCCTCCTGTGAAGAAAGACTGAGAGAGTTGGGGTTGTTTAAGCTGGAGAAGAGAAGGCTCCAGGGAGACCTTGTTGCAGCATTTAAGTATATGAAGAGGGCTTATAAGAAGGATGGAGTGTGCCTTTTGACCAGGGTCTGTAGTGACAGGACAATGGGCAATGGCTTTAAATTGAAAGAAGATAGATATAGGCTCTATGTAAGAAAGGCATTTTTTACAATGAGGGTGGTGAAACCCTAGAAGAGGTTGCCCAGAGATGTTGTGAATGCCCCGGCACTGGAAAATTTCAAAGTCAGGTTGGAGAAGGCTCTGAGCAACCTGGTCTAGTGAAAATGTCCTTGCCTAGGGCAGGGAGGGGTGGATAAGATGATCTTTCAAGGTCCCTTCCAACCCAAATCATTCTATGAATCTATGTATTTGTGGTGAAATGTGGAATAGATACTGAAGCAGACATTTATTTTATTATTTTTTTTTTAGTTTAGCTAATATGTATTACTGATGAACAACCACACATTGATAGTATGAGTAAATCTTTTTAAAAAATGTATAACTGTCATTGATATCAGATAAAATAAGTGAAAATTGTTGCTGACATTATCTTTGTTCCTAATACATTGCGGATATATCCGTGATGCTCTATCGAGTATACCCCTCTTATATCCATCTCTTACTTATCTTTACATTTTAAAGCCAGTAGTATTCCTTGTTAAATATCCCATTAAATTAATTGTTACCTCAATTCAAAAGGCTACCCTTTTCTTTCCAAAGTTTCTTTTGAAGTAAAAAAGCAGTTTTATTCTGTTAATATAATCTATTCTGTCTGAAGTAACAATAATGTCACCTCTACCTGTAGCAGTTTCCTTAAGAGTAGTACCTCCTCCATTTTTTCTATATGATTGATTTATTTATTTACTTCTGCAGCCTTTCACACCTTTTACCTACTGATCCAAAGAAAAAGTCTATCCTCCTGATCTGTTTCTAACTGCTGTAATTTGGCACAGCTATCCTACTTCTGCTTATGGCACTGAAAATAGTTCATAACTTGGCAATTCTAAAATCCCATACTCCAGCTCCCTTCTTACAAAGTCTTCAGGAGAAACTGTGCTACCTAATACCTGAAATCTATTTTCTCATCAGATGCTTGGGAAAAAAGAAGAAAAAAGAGCATCTCATTTCTCCAGTTACCAATCAAAGCATTTCCTTTCATCACTCCTGCCTCATTTATCACCTCTCCAATCAGCAACCAATAGCTGTTCTCGTCTTTCTAATCATTGTTCACAACAGTATCTCAACTGATTTTAATTTCAGCACGGTCCTAGTGATAGTACAGAAATTGCTCTCCTTCATCTAGCTTTCTTTCTTTCTACTTTCCTTCTAGACTTTACTTGACCTTTTAACACCGTGGAACGACTAGATGCTTTTGCCCCAGTTCAACAGACATCTATTGTTCCTTTTTTTTTACATATGTGAGTGGAGCAAGCATGTGGTGGAGTCTCCTTCTTTGGAAACATTCAAAACCCACCTGGACAAGTTCCTGTGCAACCTGCTATGGGTAGACCCGCTCTGGCAAGGGGTTGGACTTGATGATCTCGAGAGGTCCCTTCCAACCCCATATGATTCTATGTAAGTAAATACATAAATAAACAAAACATAAATAAGCAAAAGCAGCAACCAAAAAAAAAATCCCTATTTTGTTAGGACTTTTTTCCCCCAAGACATTTCTCTACAGAAATGCCTTTAGTAAATATCATCTTTTTCTTCTTTCATCCATCAGTATTGTTCCCCTTACCTCATCTTTGTAAGGAGTCATTGTGACCCTTAAAATCTCATTCTATTTCTTAAGACTTATGTCACTGCATAGTACAGATTTTTTCAATTTGGGTTCTGATCTCCTGTTTCAAAAACTGAGTCTAGGTTTAGTATTTATGGCATCCCCATCATACTGCACCCCCTATGAAAGACCGGAAAACTGCATAAACTATTCCCTAATAGGTAGAGAATAAGTGTATTTAGTTCTTTTAGCTGTTGGAAAGAGATGTGGAATTCCAGTCTATGGACAACCTTTTTAACTTTTTCTTTTTTTTTTTTCTTTTCCTGTATTTGGGAGACTAAAAGAAATCCTTCCTGAGGAAAAAAATACTAACAACAAACCAACAAAAAAAATCAAACCAAAAAACAAACCAAACCAAAAAACCAACCCAACATGCTGAATAGATTTTTTTTATTGACATACTCACTCATAAGTAAAACATTTGGGGCCTTTTGTCAAGGACATCCACTGCATTATCCAATTTTAAGAAGACATGATGAACCAGGAATAGAGGTAGCTTCAGTACGGATTGCCTAATCATCCAGATATACTCACATGATGGGAATAAGTGTTTACGTGGCTCAGCTAGCATTGCCAATGATTATCTTCTGCTGAAGGTGTTGCAGGGAATAATTTAGAGCATATTGAGCCATAGAAAGAGAGAGAATGAGCTAGATCAAAAATAAGTATTTGATAAATTTCCACTTTAACTTCTCTTCCAGGGCACACAGGGGGATTCAGAGCTCAGAGTTAGATTTATGTCTTCTCACATAGGACCTGGAGAGAGCTAAGCAACTCAGAATTGAATCCAGGAAACCTCTGGGCCGCCTGAGGAGCGACCTTGATGTAAGTGTGGGAATCACTAATGACAGGTGTATATCTAACAGACCATCTCTGATGTCTGCTGGCTGACTGAAAGATCATTGGAAGATGCCTCCAGCCACTTATGATCCCTGACATACTCTGCCTAGAAGGTAAGTTGAAAGAGTTAAACAAGATTCTCTCCTGTGGTAATAAAAAGGGTGCTACGATTTCCCAATTTGTTAGGATTATGTAGTAGACATTTATAAATTGGGAATTATTTAGGTTCAGAAGGATCTTTTGATAGACTTACATCTCTCCTCTTTCCCTTCAGGCTTTTAAATAGAGTGAGTTTAACAATATCCCCTCCCTGTCATGTTAAAGTGGTTTCAAGATCTATGGAGGCAGAAGCAGAAATGTATGAGGAGTGGTTCCATCCTGTAGGTTGGGGTTCTTATGTGGCAGTTTACCAGTTGTATCATATAAATATATGTATAGAGAGAGACTGTTTGGTGTGTGGCTAAAATCCAAAACAAGTTGTTACAAAGTCCTACAATTCTTGTTGAACAAAATGCTGCTAGTCTAGTCATAGAGTAGTTGTAACTGTGTCACCTAGGTGTTGCCCTGATGCTGGCAAAATTTTGGGGAAAGTGTATGCTTCTGTACTGCTTGATGTTTATTCTGGGGACATCCGCTTTACAGTTTACAGCTGCTTTGCTTTGGAGACACTGTATGGGGAACACCTGGGAGTGAAATCCAGCTGATTACATGCAGAAATATGCAAGACATAGTGAATCACCCAGGAGAAATAAGCGCTTCTAAGGAACAGTTCAAAGCATTATCTTGAGGTAGATGTGTAAAGCAGGTCTGTCGTATTGCACCTGAATCCACTATTTGGCTATAAAAGGAGAGAGAAATACCTACACTGTAGCATGCCTAAAGTAACAGGAGAACCCAGGTCAGTATATTTACCCAAACATCTGCTGACTTCTAATCTATCATGTCACTGTGCAATCAAGATACATTTATTTCTCTGGATTGCTAACTATAATTACCATATACTAGCTATAATACATAACTGGTCACTTGAAATTCATGTCTGTCATTGAGGGGGTGATATGTGCTATTCTAATTTCTAAAAAAAAAAAAGATAAATGAAGAAAAGTTTTAAAAATATCTAGCGGAAAGATCACATGTGCTAAAATTCACAAAATCACTGGGATGTGCAATTTACTAAATGCTGTTAACCAAGTACTCAAACAAGGAATAACGTGCACTGAAAGTAAGAACAAAGTAAACATTTTAATTCTCTCCCTATTCCAATATATTTTTTTTTGATATGACAAGATATGCTTGATGACTTTGATTCTACAATTCTGATATGAACTTTGAAATTCCTAAATAACTACAACATCAGTAATAGATTGGTGAGAAGTTCAAAAACACAGTGTATTTTTTTCTTTTTTTCCCCCTGAATTTACAGTCAACAGCAATTAAGAAAGCAACCTTATCTAATAGGAAAAAAGGCACTAGAAAAACAGTTAAAGCTATACCTAGGAAAACAGTATGTCTTCATTTTGCAATAGTTTCAATATTCTCCTTAATGTATCACAGAGAAAATATTGTCCCTGGATTTGTACATACAGGTCGAGGCAATCTGAATTCGACACAGTGCAGTAGAATATCCAAAGGTGAATTTCAGCAGCGCTTAATTGCTCTCTGCTCCTGGAGCTTCAAAGCTGTTAGTTTTGGATAATACCAAAGAGATTGATGGCTGTTTTAAAAGTGACGGCTTGCTCATAGCCTCAATGGGAGTTTAATCAATGGAGTTTACTACAATGCAAGGATATTAGTTAATCTGAACCTAGTTACTGGAGTGCATTGGGATACAAGGCAATGGGATACTTAGTCTCTACATCACACACCTGTTTAGATCTTGACATAGGTTCCATTTCTCCATTCACTTATTTTTTGTGTCCTGTGGAAATTGGAGCTTGAAGTTCTCATTATGACAGCGAAGGGTAGTGGATTAGACTGCATGGGTCTCAAGACATCAGGGCACTGGGAACAGCTCCGGTGAACATCCAAACCTGGGAGTTCAGAATAGCGCTTGGGTTCTCTTATACACCTAGGCTGTAAATGCCTCTGCAGCACATGGCCGACCTCAGCCTGAGCGTAAGCATAGCTTGTGTCACATTTCACTCACAGGTCAAAACACAAACATCCTACATCTAGACTACAGTTCTTCCTATCCAGGCTTTCAAAGCCTCAGTTGTATAGACCGCAGTCTAAGTAGACTTAGACCATTTCATTACTTATTTGACATTATGGTAGAAGGTAGTAGAAGAGGTTTCTGTAGCCCTGGTCAGGTCTGTGAGTAATGTAATTCTTGATGTTGCAAGTCCAGAGACCTGCCATTCATCTTGAGGGTGCTGCTGCTCATATGCCAGGGGCACAAGCAAGGCTCAGCAGCGTCCCTGAGTCAAAGGCCAGCTTATTTAGGCCAGTGCCACACATATGGTATAGTCCCAATGAACATTTGTATACCCGTTCTTTTCACTCTTCCATTAAAAGATCCCAATGTATCACTTAATAAATCAGATGTTGGAATGTATATAATGTTTTATAAAATGTACCTTCATCCCTTTGTAATAAATTAGACTGATATAATCAGCACTGCACTTTGTAAAACACAGTAGCTGTGGAAATAAAAGCACAGCTTTGAAACTCTCCAGTACAATTACCTTTGCACAATAGCCTTTTCAGGGAAGTACAGTAATTACCAAACAGAAATATGTGCTCATTATTCTAATCCAATTACCTTTCAACAACTGGAACAGCGGCTGTTTCTGTCACCAGTTCCTAGATTTTAATTTTATTTGAAATTCAGTAAAAGCCATAAGTCTTCCTTAATCACAGGTGCATTTGGCTTCAGGACAGGTGATAACCAGAAATTCTAACAGAAGTTTTTGAAAGTTTTACAGGATATCTAACAGTGTTGTCTAGGTCATTGGTTAAATAGTGAGATATGCTTTCTACTTCTATACCAGCAGAATGTCTCTAGCCTATATTAATGTTAGAAAAATTACCTGCAGCAGACTAGCTTTTTCCTAACAAGAATAGATAACCCTCTTCCATTTTGAATGTTCTTTTTAATGTTGTATACTTACCCCGAGAGTAACTTAAATAAGGTGGCTATATAAATGCACGTGTGTTTAGATAAAACACCACCATAAAAAATTCACATTTACAGCAACTATCATGCCTGTTGCAGCCAGATCATTCAGATCTGTAATACTGCAATAACATTATTCAATTATGAAACAGAAAGCAAAGATATAAATATATATATGACAAATGTAATGCAATATATTGATAATACAACATATAAGTATGTACTGTAATGCCTCCTGTACTGTATCACTTCAGAATTGTGAATCAGAAAACTGTTGAGATTTACAAATTTGAATGAATGTTATTTCCAAACCCTTGATAGAAAGCAAAAGAGCCTGATTCTTCTTCTTTTTTTTTTTTTTTTCTAATATCTCTCGGTGCATTTTGTGAAATGAGTGATATTTTGGAATAGCTACATTTGTTGAGATAAACCCACCACCGCTTCCAGCCTTTTTTACTTCAGCCGTAACTAGAAGGTCATGAGCCAAATAAACAGTGAGATAGACCTCTATGCTATTACAAACAGTTCCAGTAATTCTGCTTCACATCATGTGGAGGAAAATTTTTGTTATCTCAGGACAAGGGAGTGGATTTACTCATTGTACATAGAGGTGAATCATATCCTCAAATCTGTAAACTGAAGGTGCAACTCTCAAAAGGGTTTAGCCTCTTTTTACTGGGGGAAATATATCTCTGGGTGAATCATGCATACATTTATCTTAAATATAAATATCTTTCTTCAAATGCAGAGTCAAAATATTTCTCAATATATCAAACTGCCTGCCTATCAGTATGCTACTGTCACAGAGTTTATTTCTTGAATTTACGTCTCTCTTTATATATTCATTGCTTTAGTCTGTGATGCTTCTCTTCTGAAAACACAAGATAAACACCTTTGATCAAGGGTTTATTTAAACAAAGCGAACAACCTTTTCCACTGAAAAACTATCCTTAATGCAGAAACTAGGAAATGAAGGATATATTTTTCCAGATTACACAAAAGTTTAATCAAGTATAAAAATTACTTGTCTGCCAAGTTAAAGTGCAGTATTTCCTTTGCAGCGTGTGCTAATTGAACTGCACAGTAGACAAAAGAAAACATTACTAAATATACCAGTGATTAAAAAGCTGTATAGAATTATCTGGCAGGCAATGACATTTGTTTATGTCCAAGGCTAATGGATTAATACTTTTGTTTTATTTTAAGGAAACTTTGCAAAGAATCTCTTGTTTTAATTCAGTACTTCAGGGGTGAAGCTCAGAACAGTGTGGCTCTACTTGAAGCCAGTGCACTAATGAAATACTCAAAGTGTAGAGTTTGTGTAGGCTTGTGCAGGTCATCGGTACAAAAGGAGAATTTTAACCCAAACCCTACTTACCTAGAAAGCCACACTCTAGTACATCACTAAGAGATGTAGCTGGTTGCTGTTATGGGAAGTATTCGGCTACTAGCTGCTACCAGACAGCTACAATTTATGAACAACTTCATTATCTTATATTCTGTGTTCATTTACTGTTAGTTTTTGCTTATTAAATAATTGATTGCCAAAAAGTACAATTGTTTTACTTTTAAACACAATCCTGAAGATTCTTGCAGGACATACTGCTTACATTTCATTGTATTTCCTTTACTTTGAAAAAACGTGGTTCTGTGTTTTCCAGACATTTTAGTAGACTTTTATAGGTAATTTCTCCTCCAGTCTGGACAGGTCTGCTGCTTTTATTGCCAGTTACAATTTACAGAAATAGGTCTGCAATATTTTTTTTCTTGAACTCAGTGGACCACATCATGTCCTGATTATATCCTTCTGACCCCAAGAATGTTGTTTCTGTAACCCAATGGGAGTTGTGATACAAAAATCTGCTGAGTTATATGTAATTTGAGTCCAGTTGTTATGATTTATAGTGTCATCTTTACTGTAATGATACTTTGGCTTCTTGGTCAGGGGGCATAATTTTCTTAGCTGTCTTCATGTGCCTCATTCAAATTTGTTTCTGTTCTGTCTTCCTTCTGGTAGTTTGCACGGGATGCAGACAGCATGAAAATTCTGTTCAGTTTGTTTTATACAATAACTTACTTTTAGACAGACCTCTTTCAAGGGTTCTGCAGAGCTTTAGATGACTTTCCATTTTCTGTTGTGGTATGCCCAAAGAAGAAAAAAATCTTATATTAAAAGAATCTATAAATCAGCAAAACATTTGAAAAACAAGGCAAGCCAGTACACTGGCAAAAGTTCAACTACTTGAAAAAGTATTCTTTTCTTAGTGCCAGGTATATATAAGTGAATAGCATATACATGCTCACTTCAAAATAGTATTTCAGGCAGTTCAGTTATTGATTATTAACTGCTTAATTTTTAACCACTGTCATTTCAGATCTCGAATTGGCCATGAATGATTCACCATAAGCCATGCTGGCTTCCAACACTAATGTTCCGCAAACAATCAATCTTGTGATCAGGATTATGCTACTTAGGAGCTAGAAGGCATTCAGGAGCTCTGTATACATAGTACTTCAAATATATATGGA
Organism: Gallinago undulata; assembly: GCA_026546715.1. Taxonomy (NCBI): domain Eukaryota; kingdom Metazoa; phylum Chordata; class Aves; order Charadriiformes; family Scolopacidae; genus Gallinago; species Gallinago undulata. Next base: position 170,722,779 of record JAOTQQ010000001.1, read on the forward strand.
AATATGTAAGCAGACATACTGTGCTTAGTAATATTAAGAGGATTTTCATTATATTGTATATGGATTTGAGGCATTATTCTTTACAAATGACAAGCTATTTTGGCTCTCTGTGGTGTGCTCAGTTTCTGTGTGTGAACAGATGATAATGTTTGCTGTGTTCTACACGCAGTTCAGTGGCCTGATCTTGCAAAGAATTACGTATGTAGGTATAGAGCTTTAGTAAGAGAATGACTCACATGAAGTTACTCACATGTAAGTGTTTGTACGAATAATTTATAGAAGAGGCCAAGGCAGTGTAAAAATGGTCTGTTTCAATGATGAAAACAAAACTAAAAGCAACTATAAAGTGGCTTTAGCATTGTGGGTTTAACTGTCTGAAAATTGCTTATGGGGAAAATGGCTTCTTAGCATTTGACACACACTGTCTGCTCTACTGAGACAGAGAGTAAGTGTTATGTTGCTTCTTTGTTCTAGCTGACAAATATAGCTGCTCCTGGTTCTTTTTCTATTATGAGATATTAACTAGATTTCTATACAGTTTTCACAGATACCAAAATTGATCTTGTATACCTTTTTGCCATTTACAACATCTAGAAAATAAGCATTCACTGGGGGCAGGAGATGCTGTGTTGTAACTTTGCCATACATTTCCTTTTTTCTCCAATTTTTTCTTTCTTTCTTTAAAAAAAAAATATAAAAATCAGTTGAAAGTCTTTTCAACTAAAAATATAACCTTTTGAAGTTGTTCGTTATTTCCAAGCAAAGTGTGAATATGATAAAAGCTATCCAAAATGAAAGATAAAAATGTGCTCAGTTTGAAATTGTAGAGCAGAATGTCTCTTTTGCATAGAGAATATAGTTTCCTCATACATCATATATTTGATATGTATAACTATGATGATGTATTTACTTTTCATATATGGTCTTGTCTTCTTATAATGGCTTTTTCTTTTTTGTAGAAATGAGTTAGCATCTAGGTAGAGTGGTCATATTTTAAAATGTTGCTTCTTTCTCAAAATATTACACTGAAATAATAGGCTTGAAAAATGAAGTGGGCATTACAGTAAATCACAGTAAATGTATACAAAAATATATCAATAATATGAGAGAGAAACAGATTGACTATATGAATTTATACAGCTTAAGAATATCCATAATGCTGTGTGTGTCTTGTATGAGCCTCTTATGCTGGATCTGTTTTAACCTTTCATTTGAGAATGCCTCATTATTCTACATGATATTCCTAATTGTACCATAAAAAAGTTGACAGATCTCAAGCTTCAAGAAAGCATACAGGCTGAAGGAAGGCCTTTAAAACTTACAAGTTTAAGTTTACTCAGGTACGTATTTCATTTCAAACATAGGTTTTGATGATGTGTTTTAGAGCCTACTTAGAGACCTGAATTGGGGAAAAAAAAAAAAAAAAAGCACTGAAGATACAGCCTTTTCAACTATCAAAGATATCCTTCACTGAATTATTTCTTAAGAAAACTGATCATTTTTTGAAATGAGGTATGGACACAGTCCTCCTGGAATTTTTGTCAGCACCTGTCTTTTCTGGGTTTTCCCAACTTGTCTGGTCTTTGTTTAGTTCTTTTGCAAATGTAAATACCTCTTACTGTCAGATGATGATATCTCTGAGAAAGATATACTCAGTCTGTATCCTTCTTATCTCTTGACATGTACCCATGTTCCACCTTTCTTCACAGAACTTAGTTTAACCACAAAGTACAGGTCCCAGAAACAAGGGAAGATGTCTGAACAAACAGTTTAAAGACATGATTTTCCTCGAATTGTGAGTACTAGTTGAGTCTAGTTATCTGCATCTATATTAATTAATTAAACAGGGACAGGATTTGGTTTGAATGTTTCTTACATCACTGAGAGTAAGGCAGTTAAATCTGTGATCCTTCAGTGGGTAAATTGTCACTACTTAGCCTTTTTCCAATTGAGATTATATTAACATCTAGTTTTAAACAGCTTGGATCAGGCCTTCTTAAAGACTCGTTGTCCTCTTTGGTCTGTAGCCAAACAATGACAACAGCCCACTAGTTAACATATAATGTAGCATAATGTAAAATTTAAAATCCGTATGACCCAGATGCTAATTACAACTAAATAGGAATGTGTGATTTAATCTTAGAGATGCCCTGCATGCAGTCCTGGGACAATGCAGGAGTGGGGACTGTGTTTCCTGAGAGAAATAAGGCTGACTGCTGTCAGATGGTAGTAAGTCTATTAGTTCTGGTTTTGCCATATCCTGGGGCTCAGTTGTTTCAACTGACTCCAGCTGTTTACCACAGCATGCAGAGCATCATGTTCTGGTTTCAATAGATTCTTACTTTGACCTCTGGATGCTTTTCTGCCTCAGGTGTCCTTTCTTGCAGTATTCTGGATTCTCTGTCATGTCTGCAAGTCTCAGAGGACTGTCTGCAGTCTATGGGCTTGTCTGGTCTGTGTAACTCTCAATGCTAGACAAATTCTAATCTCTGGTTAAAAGCTAAATCTGAATCCTACATTAATTTCTCCTTTAGGCTGTTTTGTTCCAGATTCCAGTCATGATCTGATATTATCAAGGATTCAGTTTGTCCCTGAATTGGTGCATTAGCTCTTCACACATGAACACTTCTATGTTTTGATTTTTTTTTTGATCTCTGCTTAGAAATGCACTGCTGATGTGTTTCATTTTTATGTAATGAGCAACATTTCTCAAATCTCTGTATTATATCTCTGCAGTTAGCCGCTTCTGCCTGAGCCTCATCTACCTGAATTAACTGCAAAATACTACAAACATTAAGTGATTCAAGACTAGCTGTTATTGGCAGTTTTCCTCTGCCTTCCTTTCCAAAGGTAACCATGACTTGGAGAAACAAAACGAATCATTACTTTTTAAACCTTTTTGTTTTCATCTCTATTTCCTGTCAGTTTAAACCCAGTTTTTAACTGCTTCATCAGGGACCAAGTGATCCTACACAGATCTTTTGTTTCTAAGCATATAAATAAATTGTTTTTAACATACAAATAAATTGATCTTCTTACCACTAGAGTCTCTGGGGTCCTGGGCCCCTAACAATCCAGACTGAAACTTTGTGAAACTGCAGTCTAGTTCCCTTTTATTCTACAACCCCAAAATTTCTTTTGTATGAAAAATGGGTGGGGAGGAAGATGGATGTGCTAGGATGCTTCAACATCTCCCAGCTTAATGCACTCTCAGGGCATGGTTGTATGACACCATTAATCTCGGGCGTTGTCAATACCTGAGGTCTTGCTATCAATGTCTATAAAAAATAACTCATATTTTCTAGTGGTTCTGATTATGCCATGACTTTGAGCATTAGAATATTGTATTAAAATGCAAACATGACACTTCCTTTATAATGCCATATCTGTAGCAAACCTACAGCTGCCATACTTCCCTCAGCTCCCCACATTCTGTATTATTTCCTCCTTTTCATATGGGATTTACCTTTCATAGATTTATTTTTCTCTGGGGATGCTTTCCTAACTAACTAATTTGGGCATTTTATCATTTACCTGTTAAAATGCCAGTGGTTTTCTTTGTTCTTTTTTCCTTATGAGGTAAACACCTGTTTCATTTGTGTTCCTCCTTTGTTAGAGTAATGACAGATACTTATATCTTTCATCTGCTAATTTTGTAATTCTCCTTTAATTAACTTTCTTTTTCTTTTTCTGGACATGAAACTTTCTTAGTATAAAGCATAAAATAATTGGACCCAAGTTATTTTTCTCCATTCTCAAACCATTCCACACTGTCAGTGAACTGCAGATGGAAGAGGTCATCCTTTCAAGCTTGAGTTTGTATTCTTTGTTTTATGAAGTTGTCTTCCACACAATAAAGTTCTTTTTCCCCCCTCTATTTCATGTTACCTAAGTAATTAAACTTATCCATTAATCTAACATTCAACAGCCTCAAGAGTTCTTCTGGTAATGGCTTGTGCTTGTCAAACTCTGCTTTGTGGCAGATAGCCTTTGCTGTTCCAGGATTAGATGACCTTGTGAAAATTTTGCTCCCTCAATTGGTTTGAAATGTGAAAGTTGCAGAAGTTTTAGATAATAGGCTTTTAGGTGGTAAAGACTATAACTATTCTGTCTGGGATACCTGGACTATGGAGTAGGGTAAAATCTGATACTTTTCCTGCTCCAACTCCCTATTAATGTCCACAAATTGCCATTAGCTTCTGCTGGCACAGATATGTTCATTGGGAACTCAATACAAAAGAAAATTGAAAACAGACACTTCTTCTCAATAGAAATTAATTTCTGGTGGAAGAAAAAAACCCACCCACAAAGCAAAACCTCAGATGTGTCAAAAATTTTTCTTCTGGGAAGTGAGAAACAGCCAAATATATTTTTTTCTACATTTTGCATGCATCTTATTGTCACTGTCCCATTGTGACATAAGGCTGTATCCTCTGTTGCCATTCAGGAAGTTCTATCAGTAAGCCAGTTTAGAGAATACTGACTCAGGCTGTGGACATAAAAGTGATGGGAAAATGCCTTATCTATGCATAGGGACTAGTGTTCCCATCTTAAGAACCCCTTCATACATTCAGAGCAACAGAAAAGCGCTTCCTTTCTTTTTTGATGACTCTGGCATGTACTTTTTTAAGATGAGTTAAAGATGACCAAGTGGTTCATAACTGACAAAGATTTGGCCACTCGTAGGCCCCTACAACACTATTGAGTCTCCCATTATTATGATGGAACATTTTGAATCAAATTTTTGGACATATATACCTAAAATGGTTCTGAACATTAATATTAATATCAACATCAACACGTGAAATGAGGAGATCATAGCAGCTTTTCAAAACTACTAGTATTGTTAACTTTTATGAAAAAACAAAGCAAATACAAATGTTAGGTATTCTTATTCTGATATTTAGCCTATTGTGGGGCTTTTTCTTATGCTGAACTTGATACTATTGTAGGTTGAAGCAATACTATGTGGGTCTAAATATCAGAAAACCTCCCTAATGTAGCTGTGTCACTGAAGTGATGGCTATTTGATAAGAAGATAAACAGAACATTAAGGAAGATTTGTTGTCCAGATTAACAAAATTAACACAGTCTGCATTAGAGTAGAAGGATGATATGGAAATAATCACATCTAACATTTGATAATATGGGATGTGAACAGATGTGTGTCATTCTTACAGTGATAACTTGAATGATGTTGAGTGCATAAAAAAAATAATTAACGAACTAAAAATGCATAATAGCTGCATGGAAATAGATTGTTAAGTAATTGGAAACTATTATTTTGATTTAAGCTGCTGCAGAGATGACCTGACTATGTAAGGCTTTGTCACTACCATAAAGACCTACATTTACTACTCACTGTCTGAGAAATCCACGTCATGTACCTGATCTTAAATGAAGTCTATGGTTGACACTTACTGGGTTTGTTGAGGTCTTTTATCAGAGAGGAGTCAGCCTTTGGAACAGTCAGTATACATAATGGCTGAACAGTCTACTTGAAATAGCAAAGAGAAGGTTTGTGTCCCAGAAATAAAAACCAAGAGAGAGACCTGGGCTGAAATATCCAACTTTTTATGAATATTACTCTATTTGTAACTAACTTTGCAATCTACTAACTATGAATATGACATTCATCTGTAAACTCTATTTCTGTGCTAGATAGCATAGCTAGACTGTTTATGTAATGTATGTAAAGAAAGATTAATTTTATCTCATTCTAATGTAGACATCTAAATTAGTTGTGATGAACTGCCTTCTGAAAGTGTTATTTTTTGCCACTGCCTAAGGAAGAGTGTACATAGGTAGGTAGGTGTCTTGTTCAGGGGGAAACCATTCTGCCTCACTTGTGATTAATAAACAGATACAAGATATTTGTCATCATTTGCCAAAAACTGGAATTTATTTCAGAAAGAACCAAAGACAGTAGGCGTCCTCCACTCTTGCAAGCTAGTGCAGGATAACCAGAGCTATGACTGATTCTTCCTTCATTGATGAAGCCAGTGGCATGCCATGAAGAAGGGCAGAAGAGAGGAAGAAATGGTCCTGTGATTAAATCATTGAGAATATTCTCAAAGAATATTGGTCTGGCTCCATAATATGCCCTATGTAAAAGCTGTAGGTGTCTTTGAGTAGAATTGTTTAAGTTGGAATGGATCTTTAAGATCATCTACGCGTAATTCTGTCAGACACAGTTCCCCATTTGTAGATTTGTACTTTCATCTGAGTTTTGCCTTTCCCTCATGTGACTTTTAACTTGGGTTAAAAGTGGGTGGGATCATTCCAAGAGTGTGTTTAAACAGTCTTGCACCACCCAGCCTCAAGCAGCAGATGTAATGCAAATTTATATTAATAATTAATAATATGCAAATTTGATTTGTGCACAAGGAGATACAGGAAGCACAGAGTCCAATGTCAGGCTGTGCCTAAACTGCATAACTAAGACCTTAATTCTTAAAAATAATAATGAACAAGTCATCATATGTTTTGTAGCTCATCACGCAATTTTCAAAACCAACTGATAAAGCTGGGGAGAAGCTTCAATTTAGATCTGAAAAAGATGTTTTACACTATTGAGGTGCCCTGTGGGAAAAATAAGAGAGCTATGCATCTGAATTATTAGGTGATATAGATGAAGGTAGACTACATTTTGGAGAGAATGTTAGCAAAATGGCCACTTGGGTTGTTTGGAATGCTGGTCCTCATACTTCATGTATGATTAGCAATTAGATCTTCCCTCAGTCTTCTCTTTTTGAATTTAGGCTAATTCACGTTTCTCAGCCTTTGCTGACAAATCATATGCTCTGGTTCCGTACCCATCCCAGTGATTGTTGTACCATCTTCACCTGGTCAATACTACTTTTATATCAAAGAGCTCAACAGTAGATAAAGTCAAATGTGGACTACAACTGCTAAATAGAAGGCAATAATTACTTTCCTTGACCTTTTGATCACTCAATCCAATATTTGATTTGAATCACTATAAAGATGTTTTCCACCACTTGTTTAATGCTAAATAGTAATTTTGATTTATTTAAATTATTGCTGAGCACAAATAGTCATGATTTTTAAGAATGCAACAAGTTAAAGAGGAAACACAGGTATAATAAACGTCCTTTTCCCAAAGTTTCAGAAACCAAAGCAGTCTCTGTGTTGTTGTAGACCAAACCTTTTGTTCTGTCTTGCCTTGTTGGGAGACAAGTGTATCCAGAAACTGTAATGTTTCCTTCAGAATCATAATTTCCTGAGGAATTAATACTGATACATGGAAAGGTCAAACTAGAGAACTCCCATTCCCTGCAGGAGTCTAAAACATTGCAGAGCCACATGGTAGCCCTTGCCCTGAAAGAAAAGTAGTATATAGGAAACATTCACGTCTTCCAGTAAAAGAGGTTATAAATAACCTAAAATTATTTGCAAAATAATAAAAATCCTGAGGTCTGAGGCCATTATAAATAACCAATTAGACATTACTTTAGATCTTTCTCTTTTTTCTTTAATGCTCTATAGCAAGACAGATCATGCCCCCTAAAATAGCCATTCATTCTTCAAAGATTTTTTTATGTTTTATTTATGACTTTTTTTTCTCTTTTTTTTTTAACCTTAATATATAACTTCTCTTATATAGTTCTGTATGTTTGGCTGACACTATTTCTTATAAAAAATACATAAAAGTGAGTACCATTATGTGTGGAACAACAGTATTTGGAAAAATATAAAGAAGGCCTGATCCAGAGAGATCACCTCACTGGGGAGGGTTTCCCTAGACGTTCTGTTGATGATAGAAGTGGTCAGATAGAAAAAGGACTCATAGAGAATATATCGCTAATCACTACCTCTTTATCTAGGATCTTTTGTGTGTGTCCTCTGTTTAGTTATGTTGTTTTCAGTTCCTCTTAATGCATTGCTTTCCTCTTTTTCTGTTGGCAGCTTTTAAGACACAGATGCAAAAAGAAGTTCACGGAGCAGGAAAGGCATGGCTGGCAAGGGATCAGAGCCATCATAAAACAATAAAAATATGGTTGAGGAAGCATTACTTCATAGAACTAGATGAAGGCTGCGGCTGTTTTTCAGCCTGTATGGTTGGATTTGAAAGGACTTGCAAATATGATACAATTATAGTGAAACATGCCCATTTTCATGGGAGCAGCTGAAATGGAAACACTGTGATAAAAGTTTGGATTTTTAATTCAAAAGAATAGCTTGTTTTATAATCCTGGTCAATGTGGTCCTTTAAAGTAGGTTTTTGGAGAAATAATTCCCTGCTTATGTGCAAAGAAACTGAAGATGATTTTTTTTTTTTTTGAATTTGGATTAGAGAGGCACGAAGCTGAACTCTGAATATTAACCACATACATACCATTTACCTTGTTTATTTGTTACAAAGATATAAGTACACATTATGTGGCTAAAGGAATTACAATAACATGTAAAATTACGATGGGATTAATAGATTTACTACATAACAACATGCATCACAGAGAACATCACTCAATAGAATGTGATAATGTTTCACATAACTGAGAAAGAGAGTCACAGACAGGATTACAAGAGCTCTGAGATCAGGAAAAGAGCTCTTTTAATCCAACAAATGGCTCAGAGTTTTAAAGTGACAATTGAGTGTTGAGGAGAACACAAAGGGCCAAATTCATCCCAGGTGTGACTCAGTGGAAATCAGCACAATCACTCCTGGAATGAACTTCATCCAAAATACCTTGTAGAGGATAAAAAGATGATGGAAAAAGATCTACAGTACATGTAATTGTAAAAAGACATATTATAAAGGAAATCTCTTTTGGTCTGACACCTACATTCAAATACTTCCCTTTTTCTTTTTGCTGCATGCAGAGCTAATGATAGAAAAAAATTGTCAAAAGTAAAATAAAATAAAATATATCCTTTGCCAAATGAGATGAGAGAGAAGTAATACAATAAACTTAGCCTGGAATGCTATATAAATGGGGCTATTAATGTAAATGGTACTTCATTAATAACTCCATTTTCATCATGACATTTCTATTTGCCTGGGCAGTGTAAGGGTGGATTTTACATGATATTAAGTAGGCACCACCTGATATAATGACTTGTCTGAATAGAACATAGCAGAATATGAATTCAATTGTCTTTTAAATTCTGGGTTATCCACCTAAGACTGCTGTCAGTTAGCAGATCCTAAAGATATTTGCAGACCTGCAGGTAAAGAAGCGTAATACAGCCATACTACAGACAACAGAGATACCATTACTATGTAAATGGTGTATAGTTGGGCAGATTGCATTAGAATTCCAACCCCTGAGAAAAAGAAAAAGATTGTGAGAATAAAACATATACTTGGGAAAACAGGGTTTTTTTGGCCTATGTTGTTAATATAGTCATAATCTTCTCTGTGTGCCAGACATGATTATGATAAAAGTGCAGTGGATATCTTAGGTTTTTTAGCCTCTCAATTAATATTATAATTTTAGCATGTTCTTGGAAAAATCACCCTAAGAATTTTGGTAATGATACTGAGCAATCCCGAGCACTTCTCATAATTAAAGTCATTAGAGTGAATATTCTTTTTCACCAAACCCACCGTCCTCATGAACTGGATTCATCCTGAATTAGGTTATGAAAGAAATGTGAAAGGATATTGTTACCATATTTCCTACCTCATGAATAAGTGGACCTGTCCATTTAGGGGTAGGCACATTTCTCCATATTGACTTGCATTGCAGAATGACATAGTGGGAAGATTGAACACCTTTGGTCCCTGTTAGTGTATTTCAGGTATCAGTGGAGTTTTCTTCCAACTTTCAGTAGGGCAAATTTTACCCTTTCTATTTGCATTATGCACAGATTTTGAATGTGTTCCTGGATTCTGTTTCCTTCCCTCAGATTTCAAGAGACGAGTTGACATGGTGCTCGGGGATATGGATTGGTGTTGGGTGGTGTTTTGTGTGGTGTGGAGGGGTTTTTTGTTTGTTTGTTTGTTTGCTTTGTTTTTGTTTTTGTTTTTTGTTTTTCTCATTGGTTGGACTAGATGATCTTAAAAGTTCCCTTCCAACCTAGGTGATTCTGTGATTCTGTGATTTTGTATCACATTCCGATTATCTGATAATTGGTATTTGGCTCCCAAATATCAATGGTACATTCCTTCAAAATCACACAAAATTAGGATCTATGACCAAGGTTTCATCAGCCTTTAAGTGCCCAAGGATATTAGATATAATTAAATCCTTGAAAAAATTTTAAATGCAAAAGAAGGAAAACAGAAAAAAACAAGAACATTGATGCAAGACAAAGAATATTACTTGTGCTGCCAAATTCCTGTCTAAAAGATTTTAACCAAAGGTTTACAAATGAAACACTAGGAACTGTTTGCTGCACACATTTCTTTATGAAATAAATGAGACTTTGGGGACCTACAGACATTTTTGTAGGCACCTACCATTCGTCTGAATAATGACCAAGATCCTACAAATCATAGTGAGCAAAACATAGTACTTCCTTAAATTACATTCTGTCATTATTGTCCCCAATCTACCTTTTCTATTCCTTTTAGTGGTAGGTGTAGGAAGAGTAAAATGGGCTGTGTGGTCTTTGTTTAGTGCGAATTTTGGGTAATAAAAGAAAATGCTGAAATAAAGTTCAAACCAAAATGTTTTGAATAGCAAATCAGACTTAAATATCATTACCTTACTTTAAGAACTAGTTGTATAAGTTTATGCTTCTGACAGAATTATTATACTCACAAATAAATAATGTTAATAGTGTCTGGGATGGTTTGGGGGGTTTTTTTGTTTGGTTGGTTTTGGTTTTAGTTTTTTTGTTTGTTTGTCTTGCTTTTTGTGGAATAAAACTGTAGCCCTGAAGTCAGATTTCAATTCACATATCTATCTTAATGAAGTAATTCATATCAGGTCAGTCCTTTCTATGATCTTCCTTAGGAACTTTGTACAGAAAACTATTCTGGAATGAGTGTAAGACAAAACAGATAGTTCCATGAGAGGGAAAATGATAAGTGTACATCCTGGGACAGTATCGTGTATGTCAGCCCTGTCCTTAGTCATTCAACAGGTACTCAACGTGCAACAGGCCTCTCAGTGACAGGATACTGGGCAAGATGGATTTTTGGCCTGACCTAAAGTGATCGTTTTTATGTTCCTTAAACTTTGGGGTGCCATAATTTTGAATAGAACTCCTTATGTCCACTATAATAATTTTCCTTTTTTTTATGGCTGTATTGACAAAGCAGTAGATTGTAATACAACCACAGCAAAATGGTGGTTCCAAAACAGATGGCTACCTTTTCAACATAGAAGGTTAATACAGGGTTAAAGTACCGAAAAAGATTTGTTCATTTGGGAAATTAATTCTTTACTCTCTTACTTGTCATACATTTTTGGTATTTCTAGGAGGCCTTTTCAGTATTTTAAGACCCTTATCATTGAAGCATACCATACCACCTCATACCTTCTGCTGGCAAGATCAGATGTGCACGTCAGCAGTAATGAAACCCTGCTATTGGCTTGGAAGGCCAGTGTGTGGAGTGTTGTACAAATGAAGGGATGTCCACGCCATGCCACGCCTCCTCCCTCCTTGCCTGAACAAATAAGAAAGTTTCAGTTATGATTCATAAGCTACCCATTGCACAAATATGTTTCGTGTTATTTACGCAGGATTAAGTTCATTTTTTCACATTGCCCTGTACTTGACGCTGGTGAGGCAGTGTCAAGACAACTTGAATACTGTGTTCAATTTTGCCCGCCTCCCCCCCACCACTGAAAGAAAGACATTTGGTTGCTGGAGGATGTCCAAAGAAGGGCAACAAAGCCGGTGAAGGGTTTAGAGAACAAGTCTTATGAGGAACAGCTGAGGTAACTGGGGTTGCTTAGTCTGGAGAAAAAGAGGTTGAGGGGAGACCTTATTGCTCTCTACAACTACATGAAAGGAGATTGTAGCGAGGTAGGTGTCAGTCTAGAAAAAGGCCTCAGACTGCTCCAGGGGAATTTTAGATTGGATATTAAGAAAAAATTCTTCACTGAAAGGGCTACCAAGCATTGGAACAGGCTTCCAAAGGAACTGGCTGAGTCACCATCCCTGAAGGTATTTAGAAGATGTGTAGATGTGATGCTTAGTGAAATGGTTTAGTGGTGGACTTGGTAGTGTTAGGCTAACGTTACTTGAAGATCTTCAGGGTTCTTTCCAACCTAAATGATTCTATGAATCAGGAGGAGTGCTTGCTTAGTCTGTACCAGGCTTGAAGCAGTTTCTTGAGGATGAAAGCCTCATGTCTGAATTAGTCTTTCATGTTAGGTCTCTGGGTCCAAAATGTTGTCCCTTTTTGTGATCTCTGCAATCACTTGAGATTGGTGAGCTTTTTGAAATATTTTGGGGGATGTGATTCTATGATTCTATGTGTATCTTAGACAGGCTGCATTGTTTCCTGTGGGTATGTCTGTCATCACTGACTAATGAGGAGTCCAACTACTTTTCTCTAGATAATTGGTTATTATTATGTAATTATTTATTAATTAATAAGTATAAAAAGAATCTACAACATTGATGGAAATAACAATGTTTCTTTAGTTCAACTCAAAACACTTCTACAATCATAGCTTCTTCTTGTCTGAGTGAATTTCAGTTCTGCTAAAATCTTAATTTAAATCTATTTAATTTGAACCCTACACTCATTACAACATCTGTACATTACTCCTGAATCAACAGTATTTTCTTGAAAAGTAGGACATCCTGAAGCAGCTGTAGCAAGCATAAGTAGTATATATTTCAAACATGCATTTCTTATAAACTCATGCCAAATTATTGTTTGAAATGCCAGGAGTGAAATACCACTGCTTTATTTATGTATATATGGGTATTGTCTGGTGGTTAATTTGCTATTTTCTAATAAAAAACATCCCTCTGTCCCTATATCTAATTTTTACATATTGCATAAGGACTAAGCATCTTTAATCCGGAATTCAATGGGATCTTACTTACAAATAAACGTGCCTTCTTCATAGTAGTTGCAATTCAGACAGAAGATGGCAGCTGTCCCTCTTCAGTCTTTTAAGCCTGGGGTTTTCTTCCAGAAAAAAATCAGACTTCCTGGATGTGTGTTTTGTTTATGAAGTGCTGTATACATTGACATTTAAATTTTCTGTGTACTTTATTTCTGACTATCATACATCACATCATAAAATTAAAGGCAGTTAATGTTCCACAGAATACTGGGTGAGATCAAAATTGTTCTGCGCTCTACTGGTTGTTGTACAGTACTTCAAAAAATACATCCTCTAAAAATTACCTTTCTGAATTCCTCATTGCTTTACTAACTGTGTTTCTGGTAATGATGATGGACTTTTTTGACTCTGTAGCAGGAATCTTGATTGAAATACAATTTAGCCATTTTTGCCCTTACATTTTTATGTTCTGTAACAAAAAGTACAGGGTGATCTAATATGCTGTGAAGGTGAACCCTATATTATATGGATTAGATTTCTTTTGGGAGATGCCTTCTAAAATCCTGTTTAACAATGTTAAAAAAATTAAATAACCAACAGTGAAGAACTTAAAAAAAAAGATAAGAAAATAAAAAATGACTTTGAAACCAGAAGTACTGAATGTATAAGACAGATGAAATCTTTGAAGATAAGCTGAAAGAAAATATGATTAACACTGATGAAGCAGAATAGTGCCAAGTATATGTCATTTCTGAGCCAAATGCATTATACAAGGTGGAAATTGAACTTTCAAGACTCATGTTAACATTTTACTCTTATGCTTTATCAAGGTAAGTGAGAAAAAAAGAAAAAGAAAAAACTGCATAGTGATATGTCTGTTGAAAGTTAAATATGGTCATGTGTCAACACTTTGCTGAATGACATCATTCTAGTAAAGTAATTACAGGATTACATAATGATCCATTTGTAGAGGCTGGCACATAATAAGCTCAGATACCTTTTGTGGGTCAAAGCCTGAAAATTTTTCACAGTATTTTGTTAACTTCGTTTTGTTTGTGACTTGTATGGAGAACAGCACTTCAGCTGATTTGTAGAGGTATTTTATGCACTCAAACAGTGCAACTCCTTTTCATTATGCACTGCTAAGGGAAAAAAAAAACAAACCTCCATAAAGTCGTCCTTGATCTTACTTCAAAATGATAAATCTGTTTCCATGTCATTGTTCTGAGTTTATTGCAAGAGTAACAAATTTCCCTTCAGTCCATATGGTATAACCTCTTCACAGAATCTGTACAGCTATTTCTGCTAAAGACTACTGTGCTTTCCTGAGATATAAACTATCATAAAATAATGACTTGATTATTTTTGTTTATGTTTTGTACAGCACAAAATAAAATGAAGACTCAGTGACCTTGCACTAGAACTAGCAAAAACCAACAATGTAATTTGTGTCAATAAATGGTAAATAAAGAAGTAATATTATCAGACAGGTGCAATTCTCACTGACCTTTCAAAATTTATACAGAAGTAGTGGATCAGATCAACTTTGTTTATGTGTATGTAAAGTTATTAAAAGCATGACTATATAAAATGTTGTACAAAAATTTCCTTATGTTTACAACTCATAGAACTAAATGAGAGAACAGGTCCAGTGCTTGAGCTTGTTTAGGTGCATTGATTCCTCTGAGTTTACACATTTGAAATACTAAATTAACCTCGATGGTATATGCTTGTCGTTGGCGGATGAGATATAACTGTTCTGTTAAAATGCCCATAACCAACGTATGTCTGTAGTCCATTAATATAAATTAGAATGTATTTGATAATAAGAGCAGTGACACTAGTAATTTTCTGGATCAAGTATAAATTCCAAGATTAAGTAAAGAATTAAGTATTTCGCCAAGAAAGAAAAATCAACTGGCTGACACTGAGGCTTTATTTACTTCACTGTCGATATTTTGAACTTCACTGGACTGTCACAACTTCTCAAAAATTATAGATAGTGGTTTAGCAACTTCATAGAATCATAGAATCATGTAGGTTGAAAGGGACCTTTAAGATCATTTAGTTCAACCATCAAACTTACTCTGATTAAAAAAAAAAAAACAACACACCACTAAACTGTGTCTCTAAGCACTATGTCAACTCGTTTTTTGAAAACGTCCAGGGATGGTGCCTCAACAACTTCCCTGGGCAGCCCATACCAGTGCTTAATAAACCTCTCAGTGTAAAAATTTTTCCTAATGTCCAATCTGAATTCTTCCACCAGTCCCTTCAGGACCCGCAGAGGTATCTCATCAAGTCCCATGAATTTGCATACCTTCATGTTCCCCAGATGATCTCGGACCTGATCATCTCCTACACTGGGTGGTTCCTCATTGTCCTAGTCCCTGCCTTTGTGTTTTGCAAGCTGGGAGGTGTGGCTTGAGCACTTGCTGGTGAAGACCAAGGCAAAAAAGTTGTTGAGTACCTCAGCCTTGTCCATATCCTGCATAACCAGGTTTCTTGTTTCTTTCTGGAGAGGCTCCTCTTTTTTTCCTAGCCATCCTTTCATTAGTGATATAACTGTTAAAGCTTTTCTTGTTGTCCTTGATGTTTCTGGACAGATTTAACTCTATCTGGGTGTTAGCTTTCCTAACCTGATACCTAACTGCTCAGACAATTTCTCTATATTTCTCCCAGGCTACCTGTCCTTGCTTCCACATTCTGTAGGCTTCCTTTTTCTGTTTGTTTTTGTCCAGGAGCTCCTTGTTAATGCACACAGGCCTTCTTGTCCAGAAATATCCTGAGGCTCAAAAAAACTATTCTGAAACCTATGGTATCATGAGCTGATTCTTACTACTGCCTTTTAATGGGACTGTATTGCTTTTTGGATAATGAGCTATCATAAATGTTTGGGGTTTTTTTGTTTGTTTGTGGGGTTTTTTGTTTGTTTTGTTTTGTTTTAATGCCTCCCATTGATTTTGTTTCATCGTATTTTTGTTTTACTGTGCAGAATGATTTCTGCATCCTTATTTCAATTTTGTAGATACGTTATGGTCATTTAAAGCACTGATTGCAATTTATAGAACTCCCCAAAACTGCTTACTGAGAAAACACACTTCCATGTCAAAAAGTTTCCAGGCCATTTTAGATATTTGACTTGGGTCACACACAGTGTAGAACAGATGGATTGCTGAGGAAGAAATCTCTTTATCTCCTGAGAATCTGGAATTTCTTCTCTAGTTTTCTGTATTTGATAGACATCCAGAAATATTGCAAGAACTATTTGTCTAATAGTTCCTTGGGAAAAGGATGAAATTTTGTCCCCCAGCACAAGAAGTGGAAAGTTTCTTTTAGCTCTTCCTTTTTTTCCCATAGATAAGTTTAAGAAAGCTGTTGTCTGCCTTTGAGTATTTAAGGCTGTTGGTCAGCAAGGTTATAGTGTTCTGAATAGTAATGCCTGTGTGCTATTGGTATTAAGAACATAATAATTTTCAAACACTCAAAAATGTATATGAGTGTTCTTTTAGTGAAGGAAAATAATAGTAAAATAATTGAACTATGCTACTGATATCAGGGGTTCTATAAGTCAGACATTTATTGAAGATTATATGACTTCTTCAATCAAACTGTGAGAATTCTTCTTAGGAGGAGAAAGTTGTTGTTTTTTCCTTTAGAAAAGCAGATAGGCAAAAATCGATGTCAGCCATAGCCAGCATCTCCCCTATTCTGCTCCCTCATCCCCTCTCTGCACTTCTATGCTAAAAAAAGGAAAAAGAAAAACATTTCCTGAAGATAATCAGATATACAGATTGTTTTACTGCCTCTGGAAGATTGCTCCACTGCCAAATGTCTTCAGCAGAGACTGTTTTGTCACCAGACATCACTTGCTTTGGCCTAAATTCTGTCACTGGTATTTTCCTGGAGAGATTTGATTGAATTATGATTCTTTTTTTTTTCCCTTTGCAAAATCTAAACCTTCACTGGGGCAAAGACTGATACCCAAGTGCCTCATTATCCAAATAAATATCTTACTAAGCATGTTGCAAGTACCATATATACCATATCTACCATAATTGAGAATGGAAGATATTTAAATTTCTCTATTATTCCTTATATGAAAAAATAAGGACTATAAATAATGTAATGAATATAAGGAATATAATATTAAAAATAACCCTATATTTCTTAAATATAAGTATCTTCAGTTATTTATATATTTCTTGCTAAAAGCATTATTTTGGGCCCATAAGGTATTTAAAGTAAGACTTTTTCCACCTCAGTGCTTGGAGTTGTTGTTCATCACTTAAAACAATTCAATGTTCTTTGAAAAAGAAAGTAAGAGGACCGTTCTTTAGGCATATAGGCTAAGAGGTTCATATAAATTCTTGCCTGTTTTCCCATGGCTTTACTTACCAAAATTAAACAGTGTCAAGAAGACAGACTCAAAACTTCTTTCAACCTTTCCAAATATTCTGTAGTTTGCTGATTATGACACTGATCTAAGAGGTGGCTTTCAGGTGTTCAAATTCTCCTTAATAAAAATGGACACCAAGTCTTGATCTCCTATGACAAGTCCCTAATACCAAAGCTAAGGAGCCAAAGCCAGCTTAGTGAAAGCTTTTTGTTTAGTTGCTCAATTACTGAACATTATCCATTCTCAATTTGGAATGATGAATGAACTTGTGTAAAAAAATTATCTCATTACATAATTATGAACTGCATCATAAGATATAGAGCAGAGATGAATGAAGATTCCAGCACTTCATAACTTCTGAATCCCTCATTCGGCTACTTGACCAGTGTGTACCTTTAGTAGTTTTCATATTTTTAACATTGCAAATACAAGGATAGGCTGTAATAATTGATTCCTGAAATATGTGGAAGGAGTGGAGTCTCCAGAGAAAGTATTTAATATCTTTGTTGGCAACATGGATATTGGGATTGAGTGTGCCCTCACCAAGTTTCCCAGTGACACCAATCTGTGTGGAACAGATAACACACTGGAGGGAAGGGATGCCATCCAGAGGGACCTTGACAGGCTTGAGAGGTGGGCCCATGCAAACCTCATGAATTTCAACAAGACCAAATGCAAGGTCTTGCATGTGGGTTGGGGCTACCCCAAGCTCAAATACAGGCCAAGCAGAGAATGGATTGAGGGCAGCCCTGAGGAGAAGCACTTGAGGATGTTGGTGGATTAGAAGCTCAACATGATCCAGCAATGTGTTCTCACAGCCCAGAAAGCCAACCGCCTTCTGACCTACATCAAAAGAAACAATGCCAGGTGGTTGAGGGAGGTGATTCTGCCCCTATACTCTACTCTCATGAGACCCCATGTGGAGTACTGCATCTGGCTCTGTGGTCCCCAACATCAGAAGGACATGGACCTGTTGTAGAGGGTACAGAGGAGGGTCACACAGATATCAGAGGGCTAAAGCACCTCTGCTATGAAGACAGGCTGAGAGATCTGGGGTTGTTCAGCCTGGAGAAGAGAAGGCCCTGGCGAGACCTGAAGGGGGCCTATGAGAAAGCTGGAGAGGGACTTTTTACAAAGCCATGTAGTGATAGGATGAAGAGTAATGGCTTCAAACCGGAAGAGAGTAGATTTAGATTAGATAACAGGAAGACATTTTTTACTGTGACAGTGGTGAGACATTGGAACAGGTTGTCTAGGGAAGATGTGGATGTCCCATACTTGAAGTGTTCAAGGCCAGGCTGGATGGGGCTTTGAGTAATGTGTTCTAGTGGGAGGTGTCCCTGCCCATCTGAGGGGGGTTGGAAACAGATGATTTTTAGGGTCTTTTCCAGCCCAAACCATTCTATGATCCTATGATTCTATTAGATACACAATGTTTTAAGGAAGTATAGTATGTCAAGAATTCCCTGCATTTTAGGTAAACCAAATTCAGTGAACTGAAAAAGTTCAAATAACTTTCATTTGTGAGTAACCAATGTCAGATTCTGGTGGAGAAAGTTCCCAAGCCTTGCCTCCCCTTGACTACTTTTATGGCATTTTAAACCATCAATAAACCAAAGAAAGCTGCTAAGGGACACATTGTTTTTCTGCTTTTTTGAAAAAGCCTTTTTCCCCGTGGGAAAGGCTCTTTTGCCTTCTTTTGTGGGCAGCTGACTATAGTGTTTTGTGAAAAGATTTTGGATGTTTATCTTTGTATCTTAATAAACTGAATTGTGAATTTGTAACTATAAAGAACATTCCCTTCCCACCATTATTTAGGAAATGTTGTTAGAAATATGCCACAGTCTCTGAAAGGCAGAGACCTTATTTGATGCAATAATTACTTCAATAATTGACATTACTGAGATGAGCATGTAATAGCTCCTAACAAATCAAGCTAAAAAAAATTATTTTGTTTATTGCAATATAAAAAGCTTCATCCTCTTTTTAAAGTATTTCAGGTAAATCTTTAGGATCAGGAGACTTGAAACTACATGTATAGTATATAGTATATTCTAGTATATTTTTATTTCACTATTATATTTTTCATTATTTTATTTTATATTTTAACCAACAAGCCCGTAATGAGAGGTAAAGACAGAACTGCCACTGTAGATTAATGAATGTGAAACCATAAAAAATTTAAGGAATCAGATTGACAGTATGGAGAGAAGACAAGAACAATCATAAGGACTTGAGATTTATGTTTACATGCCTATGACACTTCAGCACTATAAAAATTGCAGATTATTCTTTATTTATTTTATTTTATTCATAAAACACCAGTGATACAATAAATTACTATTATGTTTAACAAGTATTTAATTAACTTCTCTAAAAAGCTACAAGTCACATTTTGTTAAAACTTCTTTCATAATCTTAAATGCAATTATCTAAAAATTATCAATCATTTTTATTAGTTAATACTTGAAATTGCATGCATATCCAATATAATTATTAACGCCAATCCATTTACTGGTTCATTTAACTCTGGCTATGCACAATTATGTGTGACATTTTGAAAAGAAGCACCATTTTCATCATGATACAATCATTATTTTTTCTGAAGATCAACAAAAGATTTATTCATTTTAATTCTATTGCTTATCTTTCTACTGTCTCACTTATAAGGATAAGAGAAGCCAGATGGTAATGGAAAATATAGCTGTTGCAATCTATATAATTGCCACTCATAAATTGTTTTTCCTTTTGTACTTTCACTACAGTACAAAATGAGGACAAAATAAAGCCATCTAAGGAAAGATAAGAAAGAAAACCACTTCTCATAGGTGAGAAAGTCGATTTCCTGAGGCCTACAGTAAGTAGACTGGAGTTTTTACTGCATCTGTTGATCAAATAACAATGTTGGTCATTTTGTTTTTTTAATAAAAAGCAATGTTGCAGACCATAAGCTCATGAAAAAAAAGTGTTTTTCAGGTGTTTGGGAATTATTGAAGATTAATGCAGTGTGCAATAGTAGATGGTTTAGTGATGGGATTTTTTCACTGTTTTGCATCAGAGTTGTTTTGAACATTGAAGAGATCACTTAAATCAAATTAAAAAAAACCCTGTAGGGTGTTTCTAGGATGTTTTAGTAGTCCTCATGAGACTTTGATCTATTAGGAGATATAGATATCCAAACAGTTCACAACAAAATCCCAAATTAACTTCTGCCTAATGCTAGAGACATGTATGTGTATCTGCAGGTGCTTTATCCTCTAGCATTCCTCAGATGCTCAGAGATTTTCCCACATGAAGAAGTAATTGGTTTGATCTTCAGAGGTCTAGAAAGCTGTATGTGCTAGGGTCTAAAAAGGAGTCATTCCTTTATGTCAACTGCCCCTGAATGAGGATACTGTAGATGTCGTTATATGCATCTAACATGTTCACACAGTACAAAATGCAGCAACCCCCCCATTATAGTGTCTATCCTGCTCCAATAATAATTCGTCCCATGTACTGAAAAGGGTTTTGGATTATACTGTGTTCTATCCTTAGTCATTGTTCAGTATACTGGACATATTTACTTCCCCTTTATTGACGTGAATGAACAGGATTGGGAAAGGAAGGATGAAGCAAATGTAGGGGTATGTGGTGTGGATTTTTAGGGAAAGACTTATTAATTAGACCTTTTATTAATCCTATACCCTCCTTAAAGTCAATAGAGGGAAAAAAGGTTTCCTCTATTTCAAATAGACATTTAGTGTTGGTCAGACATACTGCTTTTTGAAGGTCACTTTTATTTTTATTTTTATTTTTGGTTGGTTTTTTCAGTTGAGTTTAAGGCAGCTTTGGATTAGTAGCTCAGAGACTGATGCCAAACTTTTAGTTCCTTTAAGTCAAATGAGAGTGGTACTACCTTGGGAATCTGGAATAGTCTTCACTATTTGCAATAATGCTCTCTATTAGCTTCCTATATCAGGTGTGCGTTTTTAACCCTTCTTTAGATTTTTAACCCTTCAAACCAAGCATGCTTCTCTTATGTTGCTTTGAACTTGTAGAAGGAAATAAAACATTTACTGACACAGTTAACAAGTTTTGTTGAAGGTCTTGGGAATAAATAATTTCTCTATGAATTTCAGTGTTTTCTGTGTCATTCTTATTAAAACGTCTTTCTTCACAAAACAACTGTACCATTTTTCCCAAATACATTATGTCTAATTGTATAAAATCTTTATGCAATTTGTTTCTTTCTAATTACTGTTGTAAAGCATTCTTTCTACCTTTAAAAATAACTGTTGACTGTGTTGGGCCAGAAGCAATAAAAATTGAAAAAAAATTATTATCTTTGTTTCAGATTTTAGCAACTTTTATTTTTTAAATCAGCTGCTAATAAAGAATTTTTTTTTAAAGATACAACTTTACACCATATGGATTATGAAGCAAAACATGGAAGTGTTGTTAGTTCCAACATGTTGGTTCAGGAACTTGTACAGATTACTTCTATTTCATGTTTCTAACTGCAGGCACAGTAGTCAATTTTACCTTGCTTATGAACAGTTATTATATTTTTTTCTTATTATTATTATAAATCAGGCATAGATTCTGCACCAGAGATAAGCACTACATGTGTATTTAGGTACATTGATGTAGAAATATTATCTAAGTCATTCTACTCTTACATACTTGTAAACTGGATAAATAAGTACAATCTCTATTTCAGGTCTAGGAAAGACACAAAAGGAAAAAGTGAGATGCCTAAACATTCGTTACAAAGGCCACAGTAGAAAATTAAAAAAGAGAGCTTAAGGTCATCTGTTTGTTACTTCTGGATCCAATCCCCATGAAACAGAAATGCAGTGGGGTTCAATGTCTGTGTTTAACCGTAATTAGAGATTTTGTTGTGTCTTGTCTCTCTTCTCCTACAAGTCATGCATTAGCTTTTGGAATAAAGGTTTGTTCTGGCTTATTTTGAGGGCAAACGAGCGTAGTCTACATGTCCATAAGGACTATGTTACTCCTGTTTTGCCTTGGGGTTCAGTGCTTGCCTGCCACTTGTGTTTTAATGTTTCATTCTGAATTTAATGCTTCTACGCTACACCAGATGGATGGCCCTGCAGATGGAATGCCTCTTTTTAAATTATAGCTGTAGTACAGGTAGAGAATGAACAACAAGCTTCCGTCATGTAGCCTTGCCTACCTGCTTGTACAAAGGGACGTTTTAGCAAGGCTGTAGTTCTGCATCCATATTCCTTCTGTTCCTTTTGTGGTAATTGTCCCAAAATGGCATAAAGCGGGCTTGTTCTGGGAATATCAGTCCTGCTGGGAACGGTTTGACAAATTCAACTGAATCTTTACATATGTTTTTCTCTTTGAGTAATTAATTTAAAATAATTCTAATAGTCCCCCATCTATTCTTATTCTGGGATTTAAATTGTGGTGTTTTTTTGTTTTTTTTTTCCCCACTGTAATCTCCCAATTTGCATTTGCTATCCACTTGAAGTCTTACTAATAGCAGTAGGACATGATAAATGCTTAAATCTCTCATTACATGATACATTTCTGGTAACAGCTCCTTTCTGCATCATGTTGCGGTGTTCGACACGTAAATATTATGTAGTAATGCCACTAAATGCTTATTATATGATTACAACTATCTTGAATTTTTTGGCCTTACAACGAAATATATTGTGTCCTGTTATCAAACACCTCAGCCATTCAATCCCTGTTTTATCAAGATATTAACTGAACATCTTCCTTAATGTTAACTAAACTGTTATTGGCTCACAAAGGATCCTGACCAGGTTATATTGTTACTTAATGAGGAAATTACTCTAAAGCTGTTAACAACAGAACAGGGCTTCTTCTTTCTTAAGAAGAGACTGAACAAGCAGATGGGCACCTTCAAGGCATACACAGCTTCAAGGGGGATGCTTCAAGGGCCTCAGCTTGCCAGCTGCAATGGTGCTTGTTTACCATGAAAGGATTTTCTTTGTTAGCTTGTTTAAATTTTTAATTTGGGAATCATCAAATAGCAGGATAAAAATATGTTAATTGAGGTGAATTGTGTTAAACTCTTCAGAGCATATAGACATGAATATTTGACTGAAAAGAAATCAGTGGGAAAAGTCAGAACAAATTCAGAGCTGTGGGTTTCTTTTTACTTGCTTCTATAGCATTTGTTTAAAAAAATAAAAAAAACATGTTCCAGCAGTGGTTGTGTTTAAAGTATAAGACACATTTTTTGCACTGCTATTGTTGCATAACACTGCTGGATTGACTCCAAAATACATATGTTTAAATGTTGGATATCTGTGACTAATAAAGACATTAGATTTCTAATCAGAATGCAAATGGGAGAAGAAAATCCTCTTCTAAGAATTTTTTTAAAATATTTGATTGCCAACACTATCTAAAAACTATTCATCTTTGATATTGCTGCATCAATCATGTAAAATTCTGTCCTATTTTAGAGGCAGTGCCCATAAAGCTAATATTTCTAGCTCTATAATACATTGATATTTTAATTATGTCTCAGAACATGTATAACTTTTCTATGCATATGTGCCTTAAGACTGTGCTGCATATCCTGAAAAATACAGCGTGTAACATTTACTGCTTGTATATTTTAGCTGTTTCTTGAATAGCTTGAATTTTAGAAAACATATCTGTGGCTGCTCCTGAGACTAAAATGATCTTAAAACTCTGCAGGAAGCAGGTGAGGCTTGGTTGCTAAATTAAGAGAAGAAAAGTAAACCCTTCACAAGAATTAGATTAGATTATTTTGTTTATATGACTAGCTGTAGGGAGAAAGAAAACTTCATAGAATCATAGAATCGTTTAGATTGGAAAGGACCCTTAAATTCATCAAGTCTAATCAGCAATCTGACACTGTCAAAACCACCACTAAACCAAGTTCCTAAGTGCCATAGCTACACATCTTTTACATACCTCCAGGGATAGGACTCAGCCACTTCCCTGGGCAGCTTGTTCCAATGCTTGATAACCCTTTCAGTGAAGAAATTTTTCCTAATGTCTAATACAAACCTCTCCTGGTACAACTTGAGGCCATTTCCTCTTATCCTATAAGTTGTTACTTGGGAAAAGAGGCCGACCTTACTACAACCTCCTTTCAGGTAATTGTAGAAATCCCTAAGGTCTCCCCTGAGCCCCCTTTTCTCCAAGATAAACGACCCCAGTTCCCTCATAAGACTAGTTGTCTAAACCCTTCACTAGCTTTGCTGCCCTTCTTTGGATGCAGCTGAAACTCTGGCCATTTCTCTTCAGTTAAAGAAGTTTTACCAGTTTTAGTGTTTTACCAGTTAAAGTGTAGGGTATCATTGCAAGAATAAGCCCTAAGAATATCACCACAAAATGTAATATAAGGATATTATTATGCATCTAAGAACCTCATCATATAAAGTGGCTAAAATGAGGCAATGTCCATTCTAGTGTCCCACATAAAGTGAGGCAGTCAGCATCATATCTAGTTTTCAGGCTAAGGCAAGGTACCACACAGCTAAGTCATGTTAGCAGTACCCTTAGACATAAGTTTTATAGATACTACACCTGAGCAGCTCTGCTAACGGCTGCCACTCTTCTCCCATTTCTGAAAGGAAATAATTTTAAAGAAGTTTGGAAATGTTCCCCACTGCTCGAGAGGTCTGAACAAGATACTGATCCTGTTAGTGCTTCCTAACAACCCTGCTTATTACTTCTAAGATTGGACTGTAAAATATCACAGCCAGATATGACAGGAGTGAGGTGTTTATGAAACAATACATTATTGCACTCTGAATATTCTGACAGTAAATAACTTCATTGTCTATGAATTTGTTGCATTTTATTTTTTACTTAGTGCATCTGTCTTAGTTTAACTTCATAGGATTCAAAGCCAATGGGGCCAATCATTATTGACTAGTCTGACCTCCATAGTGAAAGCCACAGAATTTCAGCATAACAGTTCTTAATACGTATCCAGAAGAACTAATTTCCTTATTCTTCAAGCTTTTAAATGAAAAAAATAATTGTTAAAAAGGTAAAGAAGATTTGTGCAACAAAGTATCTGCAATATTTTAATCATTTGACCTATTTTTATTTGGGCTGTTCAAGAATTTCACCACTCTATTTTCATTTTTTTTGGATCTGCAGTTTAAGTACTTGTTTAGTTTTGAGTTAAGCATTTTTTTTGTCAAAAAAATGTTTCCTTCTGTTTGTCATACTATGTATCATAATGTTTTTTAAAAAATTATTAACTTGGCCTGGTTTAGATTTTCTTTCTGGCAGATTCAGTATGTTGGTCTACAGAATTAATGTTTAAACTAACCTCTATAACTTTTTTAAATTTCAGAGTTCCTATTCTTTCCCTCTGCCTCTCACCATCTCCTTGGGGTTCTCTTTTACTTTATATTTGCTTGTTTCCACAGAATAATTTTATTAATTGTCCTGGCCTGGTGTTTCATATGTGTGCTGATAGCACACTGGAACATTTGTTTCAGTCTTTGCAGTTCTGGGAAGCTGCTTGATGATTTGTGTAATTACTTGTGCTATTCAAGCATGTATGTCTTCAAAATTTCTTGAATTTAGGGGAGATAAAACTGTGTTGCTATTGATTGTTTCTTCAACATGGATATCTCAAGTATAATCCATGCCGATATCTGCAAGTGGCAGCTCTTTTAACTCCCTCCAATAATGACTATGACCTTGGTGTTATTGAACTTTCATTAGAAGTCTTGATTATACAGCACTATGTTTTTACTGTCTCTACTCTTTAAGAATTCAAGATTCAATTGGGACTGTTTTCTTTCTGGTCAGGTCTGAAACAAGAATTAGAAATTTTAAAATATAATCTGATAAATTCCTTCTGTGTTCCCTTCCTGTTTGACATTGATGTGGTCTAGGTGTACATGAAAACATCAAAATTACTGCCCAGCTGTAAGGCAGAGTTAACATTGTGTTTGATATGTCCTTTTAAATATTTATTGCATCTGGTTTTGTATTAAATTTGCATTGTGCTCAGGATAATTCCATGAAGGATGCTTTATAGCTATATAGGATTGATTGATAGACTGTGTGAAATGTTTGCAGAAAGTACTATTTTATGTGGTAAAAGGATATTAGTGAAGCTAGGGTGCTTCAGAGTTTTGAATAACTGCATAGTTATTGTACCAGGCTACCAAACAGCACTGGGTTTGGACAGAATATCTAATAATTGCAGAAGAATAAAGCTGTTTAGAAAACTGTGTGGTTTAAAAGATAAATATTGAAGCCATTTACTTTCTGAAATAATTTAAGGAAGTAGTTCATATTAGAAAATAAGAATTCATAATAAGTTTAGTGTGTTGTTCTCACCATAGACAAATGTGCTTTATTGGCCGGATAAATTACATGATTTTGAGAAGGAAAGCTTAGAAATTCTAAGCTATTTTAATGGCAAGCAGCAGTAAAATTATGCTTACTAAAAAGTCAAAGAATTTTGGATGGTAAAAAAGCTCTGACAATCACAACAAAAAGAAAAGTTAATTACATGCTTTTTGTAGAATGTAAATACTGAGGTATATTTTTGGTTGATGTTTCAAGGCCAGGAACATCCTACTACATATTACATTTGATTGTTTTTTACATATATTTTAAAATATAAATGAAAACAAATGAAAACATTTTCTTTGGCATAATAGTACATATATCAGGATAATCTATAAGCATGCTATTTTGAATTTAGGAGTTTTATATTTTTCTTTTCATATTTGGATTCTAGGAGGGATGCAGAATTATATAACATTAAGCCTTTTGCACCCATAGACAAAAGCGTTGATCTGATCATGCTGTATGTTGGCATAGACTTTTATCAGCTATGTTATAACACAATAGCTTTATTATATATTTGAATTTTAATAGAGCTATTATGTAAAAAAAAAACTTTATATAATATTTTCAATGTTTTTGAATCTACCATGCTTAAGCTTTTTTACTTTTTTTGTCAGGAAGGGGGTCTTTTTGCTACTAAAGAGCCTGTTAATACATCCTTAATGGTAACTTCTACATAACTGAGTCTCTGGACCACTCGGAGAGGACAAGGAGAGCAAAGGAGTTGGTCTGAGGACCTGATGCCTGTTCAATACATATTACACAGTGTTTGGAAAAAAGCTCAAGATCCTAACTGAAATACTGCTACAGGCACATCAGAGTTTACTGCAGGATTTGACTCCATATCAGTGTTAGCATTTAGCTTACTGGAGAGTGACAGATTTAAAAGCCAAGAAAGACATTTGCATAGTTTGTTGTTCTATTTTTAAAATGTGTAGAAAAAAGCTATGCATGAAAAAGATTAGCTGAGAATTAGAGTGATGAAAGGAGGGTGATCTGAGGCCATTTCACTTCACTGACACTGTTTGCCACGGGAAAGCAGATGACAGCCTTTAGTTCTAGAGATGTCCCTGTCTTCTCCTAGGTTGACAAGCACCTTAAATGAATCCACTAAATAGTGTATTAGCAACTCCCAAAGGAGACAATTTGCCCAATATGTCATCTTTACTTCAAAATCATACTTATTGCAACACAATGTTGTGAGATAAATAAAAACTGTTGCAATCTATCAAAATGCAAGAGTACAAAGCAGATCGAGTCAAGTTATAAAACAGGAAATGAACATGCCCGTACTACTGGAAAACATCCAGTCTGTGTTTTTCAGCTCCTGCACAGACTGTTTTGCCAAGCCTCTCCAGCCAGTGGCAGTGAAGATATAATCTAATAACCTGCCAGTCACCTGCACAGAAGCACCAAACAGGACTAAAATTATGTCCATAGTCATGGGTCTGATAACTCTCTCCTCTTACAGCAGTGATTTCTTGGGACAGGAACTTGGAAGCTGGGTTTCTCTTAGTTATAACCAAGGGCATAACAACGATTTTGATAATTTAAGTAGTTGCTAGTACCTTTATTGGAATTTTCACTCTATGTCTCTTGTACCATTGTTTCCAACCAAGCTTTTTCTTAAATCAACACAAGCAGACACTGTCTACCATATACCAGACAGCATTCATACAGGTCTTTCCTTTCATCACAGAGGTGTGGACATTTTTGCCTTGGTTGCTCCTTCACTATTAAAAAAAAGGGACCAGTCATTTATGCAAAGATGGTCTAATATGCAAAGATTTTATTGTGCTGTTACATGTAACACATGAAATGAAAGATGAAAGATTAGATGTAAAGAAGCAGAAGGTAAGCAAACTGCATAATGTAAAAGTGAAAAGTACAGGACTAAGTAGCATCAATATTTATAAAAAGCAGAGGTGACATATAGTAATAAACAAAACAGGCAAAAAAAAAAAAGTCAAAACTTAAGTAAAAAAATTACTGTGCAGAATATCGGTGCCAGTGCTGAAGTGCCAGACATTTTTTAATTAGCATAGACACAGCCACTGTGCCTAGAAAATTCAGTGATTATCAACACCTATTTTCAGCATCCCTATACATGCCACCTCTTAAATCCCATGTAGAAATCTACAATGGAGAATAAATGAAGTTTCCCCATGTATGAACGACCCTTGTGTCCAGCTCTATAATTGTAATAAAATTGGGGCCTGCCCTGTGTTTACTACTAAGAGAGAGCTTTTGTCCCATGTTGTGGTTTAACACTGGTAGGTAGCGCAGCCCCACTGGCCACTTGCTCCTGACTTACCAGTGGCATGGGGAACAGAATTGGAAAGGCAAAAATAAGAAAATGTAAGGGTTGAGATAAAGACAGTTTAATAGGTAAAGAAAGACCTATGCACACTAGAAAAGTAAGAAATTCATTCACTACTTCCCATTGGCAGTCTATCTGCAGGAAAGCAGGGCTTCACCACACGTATTGGTTACTTGGGAAGACAAATGCCAGTAACTCCAAACATCCCCCTTTCCTCCTACTTCCTCCAGGTTTTTATTGCTGAGCATGATGTTGTATGATATAGGATATCCCTTCGATCAACTGGGGTCGTTGTCCCCTCTCAACTTCTTGTGCACCCTCAACCTACTTATTGGCAGGGCAGTGTGAGAAACAGAGGAGGCCTTGATTCTGAGTAAGCACTACTCAGAAATCACAGAATCTTCATGGTTGGAAGGGACCTTTGAGATCGAGCCCAACCACAGAATAACTAAACTACTGGGATGTTATCAACACAGTTTTGGTCACAAATCCAAAACACAGCACCATAGATGCTACTATGAAGAATATACTTCCAGCCAAAACCCGTACACCCAGAGATGCCAGCTCTTCATTTTAAGTCCTGCGGGAAGTTAAGTCTCTCTCTCTCAGAAAAGGTTAAGCTTCTCTGCCGGAAAGTGTTGATAATGGTCCTGGACATTTGTGAAATCAAGAGGTGACTGTCACCTTGCTAAGCAACAAGGAGGAAAGAATCAGAGGGCTAGAAGAGAGCCCAGCCATCACCTGGGTGAGGACGGACTTGGCTTCTAGGTCCTGCTTCTGGCAGAGTGTATTCATCTTACATTATATCACCATAAGAGAAAAGTAAAGCAGTCCTAGAAGAAAGTATCAGAAGCTCATTTTCTGCCATTTCTTCTGAGCTAGATTCAAGCCTTTTTTTCCTATTTTTTTTCTGGTTCTATGACTCTTGAATTCCTGGCTGCCAATGGTTATGTTTCAACAAGAAGGGTAAGGAAATGATTAAAAGTGGAAAGCAGAATCTGTGTCTAAAAGATGAAAGAAGGTAGTCTAGACTTTGGCAAAATAAACGTTAAGTACACAATAAGTCAGGCCAACAAAGATCTTGTGGAGCAATTTGCTGACAGCATAAAAATTATTTATATATGTATATATTTAAACATATCAGCAGCAGAAACCCTGCCAAAGAATTTGTATAGCCAACATAAGATTGATGTGTAAAAGGAACAATATCAGAAGATAAGGCCACTGCATGGAAGTTAAATGAATACTCTGCGTTGATATTAACAATGATGGCCATTATAGAAGTTTTTTTTCTTTATGGTGTCAAGTCTAAAGAATTGACCCAAAAGTGTCAGTATAAAAGGTTTTAGAACAAATTAATAGCTACGTATTGTCAGGATGAAATGACTTTTGCCCAAGAGTTTTAAAGGAAATCAAATATAAGATTGCTGATTTTGTTTGTGGCAGATTGCTTATTGCTTATATTGGCTTTAGTATCACATGAATGAATTAGTGTAATGACTGTTTTCTAAAGGACACCAAAAGCATCTGGGAAATAAAAGATTTTTATGTCTGACTGCCATTTCAGGCAAATGTTAAAGGAAATATGTTAAATAATATCATTCCTAAACACATTAATATGCATTCTATAAATGAAAATATGATACTATGACTAAACAGAACATTTTTAGAAGGAAGACTGTGATTCACAAATGCAGTAGATGTTTTTTATTTCTTTTTAATGTCAGTAAGCCTGCATGTGTTATCTGCTTGAAACATGCTACATGGATTTTCAAGAAACTATCAAGTAGATCCTTCACCTTTGGTTCTTAAACAAAGTTATTAATGAGTACGAGGGAATATCATGATCAATAATAGGTTAAAGGGTAGAAATAAAAAAGATAGAAGGAAAAGAAGAAAAAAAATAGAATCATGGAATCATAGAATCATTTATGTTGGAAAAGACCTTTAAGATCATCAAGTCTAACCATTAACGTAACATTAACAAGCTCACCACTAGACCATGTCCCTAAGCACCACACCAACGAGTCTTTTAAATACCTCCACAGATGGTGACTAAACCACTTCTCTGGACAGCCTGTTCCAACGCTTGATGACCCTTTCTGTGAAGAATTTTTTCCTAATATTCAATCTGAACCCCTCCCTGTCACAACTTGAGGCCATTCCTTTTGTCCTGTCACTTGTTACTTGGAAGAAGAGACCAACCCCCACTTCTCTACAACCTCCATTCGGATAGTTGTAGAGAGCGATAAGGCTTCCCCTCAGCCTCTTTTTCTCCAAGCTAAATAGCCCTATTGCCCTCACTGCTCCTCATAAGGCCTGTGGTCTAGACTCGTCACCATTTTCATTGCCTTTCTCTGGACTCTCTCCAGCACTTCAATATCCTTCTTGTAGTGAGGGGTTCAGAAATGAACACGGTATTTGAGGTGCTGACTCACCTTTGTTGAGTATAGGGGGACAATCACGTACCTAGTCACTTACTAAAATGGAGAAGGTAATGTAGTTATTCCACAAAGGTTGATTCTTGGATCTATATAGCTTAAATACTCTTACATATTTCAGTATAGGGGGTGAACAGCAAGATCATTAATTTTGGTGCAGTTATATAGCTCTTCAGCTTGATCAAAACTGAAACTGACTGAAACTGGAGTAAGATATCACAGTACAGAGCAACCAATAAGGCAACGGTGAAATTCAATATCAATAAATATAAGATAATGCATATGAAGGGAAAAATCAACTCTTGAGTTTGCAAATAGCAGTAGGTACTGAATCAGGTAAGAACACCCAGGAAAAAGTTTTTTACAAATCATTTTACATATCTGATGGTCAAATGAAGACCAAAAATAAAACTGGAAACTGTGGAAAGGGGGTAAAAAGTAAAACGGAAACTCAAATTGTGACACTGTATAGTTCTACAGTACACCTATCTCTTGAATGTTGCATACAGTCCTCATTCTTTCTTCTCAGCAAAAATGTCAAAAAAAGGGCTAAAAGGGATTTTCCTAAATGTTCAGAGTGGAAAAAGATTGACTGAGGATTTGGAGTGTTTTGGAGGATTTATGGGAGAGAAGTATCACTTTATTCTTGCCCTATTTTCTTATACTATTCCCATAAACATCTTTCATGGTCACAGCCAGAGGCAGTACATTAGACTAGATAGACCATTGTTATGACCCCTGGAAGACTGTTCTTTCATTCTTATAGAACCTATTTATATGTAGTTACTATTACTTTTTTCTCATCCTTTTAATCTAACTTCTTGAAAATATATTCTGGTGACATCATAATTTTTTTTTATGTATATTATCTAGTAGCAGTTGTATACTTGACAATAGCCATCATGAAAATTACTGAAGACACAGATGTAATATTTGTGTAGACAATCAAGACCCTAAGCCTGGGATAGATGGAGAATTAGGGTAATTTTGTAAATATCTATGTTATAATTAAAACTCAAAGACCATTGTCTTTAAGTGACCTAAGTAATCAGATCCATTGTCTATAAGAAAACTCCTTATGAGTGCAAAACATGCAACCTATATGTGGTACTTATTGCATATTATATTGAATTTATTTTCTTCTCATATCATATTGAATACTGAATACAATCTCTTTGAACTGGAGAGTTTCTAAAGTTGCTATCTTATAATACTTCTGGTATTTTGAATTAGAGTTTGTATCTCAAATTAATCATAGGCATTTCAAAATCAAGAAGCATCTGCAATGTAGTAAATTGAGTGCTGAACTCCATTTTGAGGCAGATACAGAAAAATAAAGAGGCTGAAGGTATATAAAATGGAACCCACAGAAAACATAAATCCAGAAGTCAACATCTGAAGCCCCTAAACTTGATTCTCAACTTTTGGCCTAGTACTACAGATGCCTTAAGTTTTCTGGGACAGGTCTTGCAATAGACAAATCTAATTAGGGAGACCCCATTTGCATACATTTACATGCCTCAACTCTATGTGAACAAGATCTGCCTTTGTAAACTTTCCCAGGCATGTATTTTTTCTATTGGCTCTTGATTTCATTAAATGATTTGCCATTTTAAAAAAGTTCCAACATATTTTTTTAATGTTTATAAAGCATTTTTTTCTTTGAAAAAGGCAGAATATTTCCTTAACTATGTGAGTTGCAAAGATGTTACTTGAGATAAGGAGTAATGTGAAAAAAAAAAAAAAAAGAATTATCTCTGGCTCCACACTTGGATGCTGTGAGCAAAATGAAAAGATTCTTGAAGGTAGCACAAGCTGGTAGATTTACAGCTCAGCTGTAATTGGTGAAACAGTTGACAAAGCATGTTTATAAAGGAGTTGTGAAAAAGTATATTTTTACCTTCATGGGCTCAGTGTTTATAGGATGTCTTTCTTCTTTCATTTTCATTATAGCTAGAGATAGAAATTGACAAGTTTTACAAATAAGTTTTGACAAATGAACAAAATTGTTAACCTTATTGGTAGGAAGTAGATGTTTCTCAGTTATAGTAACATCTTTTCAAGCCACCTTCGTAGAAATAAGGACTATCCAATGAGCTAAACAGGGATATAGGAATATAGAGTCTCTGCCCCAGAAGTTTGCAATCAGTATAATTAACATTGGAACTTTGGACTTACTGTAGATTTTTTCTTCAAAATATTTCCCAAATTGCTTACCAACTCCATAAAAGGTTGTGTTTTCACAGAAAACAGTTTGTAGAAGGAAAAAAAAATAGGTCTACTTTGTTTCCTCTTGTTTTGCATGGTAGAAAAATCTCATCAGAAATGTCTTATGCTCCTGACCCAGCTCCCTTTGAAAACTGTTTTGTCATCCTTCAGCTCCTTAAAGGAAAAGATGAAAGCAAAAATATGGATGTGTTTCTAATGAGGATAATGAAAGTTGAAAGGCAAGTAGAGGCACTGGAGGAAAAGTGAAATGTGGGTACTGATAGATGTTCAACAGAGAAAGGTGGAAATGATGAGTCTGTAATGTGACAATGAAAGGAAACACTTTAGTGGAGAACAAAGATTCTGACAAACAATGCTGAAAGCAGGCACTTGAGGTGTTGGTGGGAATCTCAGGTCTACGTAGAGGGATTAGACTGAGTAGGGGCAATACTATATAAACTTCTTGGGACTTTCTTTGACACAGTATTTAGTCTACCAGTGAGAGCTGAAAAAAAAAATTTTTGATATACAAAATATTTCTAATGCCAGCCTCAGTGTATAGTAATAAAGGGCAACAGAGATCAGCACAGAGCTTTCCCATAAGTTTCTTAAAGTGATTACATTCTTTCTGGAACTTGCAAGGAGAAAATACATATTTATTTATTTTAATAGACTTTTGTTTTTCTTAATATAGTAGGGGTTACATAGGTATTTTTTAATTCTGTTTTTTTCTTGAATTCCATTTGGCTACTCTGCAGTGTATTTTCTGGAACAAAGCTAGATATTTAGCTGATAAATGATGATGATACAAAGCTATTCCAGAAGCTTATTCCTCAGCTTCTCAAACTGAGTTTGATAAAGAAACTGACAGTTTATTGGCTGCAGATGGTTTGTACAATTGTTTCGTGCTGCATTGCTTTTCTTTTGTTTTCATCTCTTCCCGTGCTTAATCTTTAGAACTTCATCTGCTATCTTTATTGATAAATATTTTATTTTAATCAGACATAGATCTTTTGAGGGATGATCATACTGAATACTAAATATTTGGGCTATGTCATGAAATCCTTTCCATATAACAGATTTTTCACTGTCCAGAGTGTAATATAAACTATTAATTATGTACTGTCTTTCTTCTTTTATCAAGCTGTGGACTTTATAGATATAGTAAAATTATCTCTTGTTGTCTTACACTAGAAAATGTACAATGAGCTTGATGAAAGAAAACACATTTTATAACCATGGTAACTGTCAGTAACATCTGTAGATTCCTTTCTCTCTCATTTGTCCATGAAGATTGAAAAACGTCATCAATTTTTGTTGATTTTTATTTTTTGTGCAAAATGAGAAAAGGCAAAATCAATGACAGCATAATTTTAAATCACATATGGCTAAGTATTTAGGAATCACTGGCACAATGAATACGGCAGGCAGTAAAAAATATTTATATTCAAATGAATTTGTCAGAGAAAGTATTAGCCTTTCAATAAAATTGGATTTTCTCTGTAGTGTCTCTGCAAACACTTTAATGATACCTCTAATGATACTTTTTGAAAAACATTGGTGTGTATAGTTCTTTTCAAATGGTTTTTTAAGAGAACCTAATACTTCTTTGTCAAACTGCACCCATCTGCCCAAAAAAACCTGAGAGGATTTAAAAGAGAGAAAAGTCTCTGGGAGATGATACTGATACATTATCTGGAATTTAAGGACAGTGCTGGCTGAGAAAGGCAAGGTTCCTGCTTGATACTCTAAGGCTGCTA
The DNA here is from genome assembly GCA_026546715.1 of Gallinago undulata. Classification (NCBI taxonomy): domain Eukaryota; kingdom Metazoa; phylum Chordata; class Aves; order Charadriiformes; family Scolopacidae; genus Gallinago; species Gallinago undulata. Next base: position 170,758,196 of record JAOTQQ010000001.1, read on the forward strand.
AATGTATTTCAGTGGTATTTTAGAATAACCACTCACTAACACAGGAATAATCGGTAAACAGCATACTAGTGCTACTGTAGTTGAGGGTTGCAGTAGTCTAGTTAAATTCAAAGACAGACAGATCATCTCAGATTAAAAGGTTTTTTTAATGGCCTCACTTTTCAGCTAAAAATGAGCATTTGTTTCTCTTTCTGTTGATGATTTTAATCCCATGTGGAATTTGCCCTTGTAATGGGTAAACATTCTACAAACCTTATCACAAGAAAACCCTAAAATATATTTCCTCTCTTCTGTTTCCTGAGGCTCTGTCTGAATACTTTGTGTTGAGCTATTTCACTACACCAGCCCTTCTTCTCCACAGGTCCATCTCAGTACCTTTGGCCATACCTTTCCAAAAGATAGGGGAAGCCAATGTTTAAATAAATTTCACATATCCCAGCAATGAGATCTGACTGTCATATGCAATGTATCCTGTCCTTTCAAATCTGATTCTCTGCCACCCAAACCAGAAGTGTTTCTCATCTCTTCATCTGAAGTAGATCTCCCATAGAACATGGACCTGCTTTCAAGAGCCCAGGCTCACTGGCAGAAAAAAAAAAAGTCAATTGTTTACGAAAATACAAAGAAGACTGATTGCAAGACTCTTTTTCTCTGAGATAGCACTTGTTAGGAAATGATAAGCGTTAGGTGACTCTGCTCTTTGTATGAAGTTGAATTCTATAGTATGGACCAGACTCTAAAGCCCTCTGGAAGTCCCCTAACCAATGAACTCCTAGAGAATTCGGACCTCTGTTTCAGATATATCTATTACAGATATGTGATTTCAGGTGGAGAATAGAGACAAAAGGCCATGAAGGTACAACAAACATGTCTCTCCCTGCATCTGGATACCTTATGGCTCTTTTGCAGGCTGCTGGTTTGCAATGGTGTTGCTAGGCTATGGTCTCCTGGTGTCTCACACGCAGCTGAGAACTCCAGAAAGAAAGGACTAGTGCCCACATTACCTTTTTTCATGGCATTCACTGCTTAGCAGACAGAAGAGTGGTTTCTTCCTTCTACTCCTTTGCTGAGAATGAGATGAATGGCTTATGTTAACTGATTACAGATTCTGTGTGCCTATCCCTGCCCTTTATGCTAGATGATTTAAATCTGTGTGTACAGCAGATACTCTGTGATCTTTTGGGGAGAGTCACAAAGCCCTCTCTTATCCTTCTTGGAAATACCGTGGAAACACTTCTTGCTTCTCTAAGGAATCTAAAAAGCAGGCCATTTAAAAACAAACCTAAAGGATATAGTGATGCAGACTGCAGAGGGGAGTAGTAGAAGAAACCAAACTCTTATGGAATTAAAAAATGTGCTATATCCCACTGATAAGCTGTTCCAAAGCCTTTTAAATGAATATTTTCATTCTGAAAGAACAGTCATGTCAAAGATAACGTGTAACTCTCTTTCCTCCTCTGTATTTGACTGAGCATCTAAATTGGCTGTTTTAGGTTGAAACTATGAATATAGCATGGCTCCTGATTTTTAAGAGGGTTTCAGTGCAACCTAAATTGCATTGTATAATGTGGGAAGGTTGTTTATTCTTTGAAGTGAGTCAGATTTCTGTAGATACTGTGTGTTGTGAGAATGTTCTTCAAAGGACTGCTTGTGGATGCGTAAATGCGTAGATTTCTATATACCAACAGATGAAATGTTACCATCTCTGAACATTCAAAAAAGATGACTCAAACACCAAAGATTTATGATTTTAAAATAAATTTTAAATAGTAATAATTTGAAGGTGAATTTTCGTTGTTATTCTGATTTCAAATTTTCAGAATCTATGCACCTACAGTCTTTTCTTAGAAAACCTGAAGATGATAAACTTTTAAAGCAAGAAACTTCAGATTCTTTTATGAACAATTGTCTGAGAAAAGGAGTTTAGGCTTTAAAAAACCCATAGAAAATTGCGAGTTACAAAAAAGTTCATGAGTTGACAATCTTGAGACATTACAGAAGAAGATATATTAAAACATTCTTCTTTGGTTTTTTTTGGATCAACAGAAGATGTCCTCATGCATTTCTGATGATTCTCTATGTACAACTCTTTATATGCAGCTCTTCATGATGAAATTAGATGTCGCTGTCACAGCTAATCTTTGTGCTGGCAGTAAAATACAATTCATATTTTAAATGCCATCCACTTTTTTTTCCCTCTTCATTTTCTTTCTTCCATATCTTTAAAATAACTAAAATTCTCTTTTCTTATGAAGCATTGTCTTAAAAATAAAAGATCTTTTTCAAATGTAGCAATGTTCCTATGTTGATTTTAATACGTAGTGCATTCTTGTCTCATAATTTTTAGATGTATGTGTATTTTCTGATTTAAAGTGGCATTTCTCCACATTGGTATGAAGGGTATTATTAAAGAAAAAAGCTAGAAGAGAGTCAGAGGTTTGTATGAATTCTCTTACATTTTGCTCTGCATGTTACACTGAAAAAATATGTCAGAATATATAAAGAATATCTACCCAGGAAAGCCTACGAAAAAATTCTCAGTGTGATCAGAGGAATAAATCATTTAAAGGGTAGGAAAACAATATGCCTAAAACTATGATAACTGGACATAACTAAGCCTTTTACATACATTGACAAAGATAAAATATGCACAAATGCATACCCATCTAAGTTTTGGAAATTTATATTAATAACTATCGTTATCAAATAAATGTTTGTAAAGTAGACTTTTATGTATCCTGATGTAATAGACATTAGATTTACTTTGAGAACAGTTATTTTTTAAAAAGTCTGGAGAAAGTATTTTAAATTCATGACCATTTGAATATGAATTTTCTATTTGGAAGTTATTAACATTGTATTCCTACAGTTTAGTTACATGCGCTCTCCCAAAACTACTCAAGCACTATCTAGATATTTGACAGAAAAAAATGTCCAAATCAGGCACTGCAGCTTGATTATAGCCTACATAGCTTAAAGCCAGAAAACTTGCAAACATCTAATTAAAGTAGAAAACATCTAATAGAAAACTAACAAACACTTAATACAAGAAAGAAAAGCACATCATCACAGAAAAGACAGAAGAATAAAGTGCTTTTGCAGTAGATTTCATAAAACTGACAATGTAACACAATTAGACACATCAGGGAGCCACAATGCATAATAGAACATTTCAGTAGTGACAGTAAAGTCCATACAAATTGTATGGTGTATTGGAGCAGAGCTTCACATGAATGAAAGTGAAACAGCTGCCTGCTGGGATTAGGCATTAGAGAACAACGAACTGGCCAGCTGCTGACAGCTCAGTACAGTAGACACCTGTGAAAGGTAGTCCAGTTAGCCCAACTCAGCAATGCTGACAGGTGGTGTGCCTGGCTTTTGATCACTGTTTTTTTGCCTCAAATTGTCATAGTTTTACTTCTAAGTAATGTCAAGGGACATTCTAAGTGAATGTTGAGGGACTATGCTTGCCCCCTACAGCAAAGGCACTGAAGGAAGTGGAGGTCCTGAGTTTCTTTTAGAATTTGTCTTTGCAGACTAGGGTTTGCTTTTATGAAAATTTTACTGAAACTAGAGCCGCTAATTCACTCATTCTTCACTGTTTTAAGAAACAACAGGAGCCCTGAAAGAAAATGCCTGTGTGTGACAATGCCCAAAATAAAAACATGTATGAAATTTCCCAAGATCTAAAAATATATTATTGGAAGGTTTTGCTGAGTGTTTGTTTCAGGGAAGGGTGTTCATTAATCTGAGATGAAGACAGAATACATAAATGGACTTAAAGCCAGGGCAGGTAGTCAGGAATTAACAAGAATGCAACAGTATGCATAACTTCAAGCATCTCCAAACCTTCAGGTGATGGAGTTTGGGACAAGAGCTGCTTAACAGAAGCCTGGCTGTAAGAGTTAATTAAATTCTACCTTTTCATCAGTCCCTCCTGTGCTTAGAAAAAAGGACTCTAAAGTGATTCTTTAGAAATAAGCAGGGCCGTATGATTGATACTCACCTCCATTATCACTGTTTTCCCCTTCTGTCTGAAAGAACACATAAGCTTCTGAATGTTAGGCTAGAGGATTGGGTTAAAAGAAAGTATCCTGTTACTGTTTAAGAGACTTTATTTGTAACTATTTTTTTCTATTATACACCCACTCATAGGCAAACAAATTTTAAGGATGCAAAATTACCTTTAATATTTTATAGCTGAGTGTTTTATGGCCATCATATTCAAACCAGAAATCACACTGGCTCTTCCCTTCAGAGCTGAAATGGACTATGGTACAGATACTACCAAAGAAAACTATTTTAGAGCATATACATTAGACAAAGATGCTACAGATAGTTTCCTGCAGCATATGTCTATTTTGGCCATCCTGGATATTGGCAGAAGGTGCTCCTAAGTCATGGGAAAAGTGGGCATAAAGACATCTAAAAACTTCATCTGTATACTTACTAGACATGACCTGACCTGTAAGTCCCAGATGTTGGGTTAATTTAAAAAGTCAATTCAAATATGATTTTCTGGGTCTGTCTCTTCCTAGGTATCTGATTGCAATTAAATATTCCTCTCCCACCAAAACACAGCTACAGTTACTGCAGTAATGTATTTGGGTTTTTATGGCACATTCATCTTGAGCCTTTCCAATAAGAAATGTGATGATGAATTCAAATGTGGTCTATCCTTCCCCTCATCTTCTCCCAGAGGAAAGAATCATATGTGTAGTGAAGTGATTTTCAGTGGTTTATTTATGTTTAATATGTGCACTGTGCTACAGGGGTTTAAAATAGAGAAGAAGTGTACTTTACTTTTCATCTGAAAGAGGTTAGACAGTGGTATTATCTATACGTTTCTGAGTTAGCTCAGAATCATTGTTGTCAATAAGCAGTTATTTGTGGAGAAAAAAAAATAAAAATAAAACCTTGCGCATTCTTTTGCTCCTTTTTTTTTTAAGATAAATGTATATTATTGAATTATATACATGTACTGAAAATATATTGGTAGTTTAAAATAGCTGGATGCTTGAGCGATTAAACTGTGCCCATGGAACCAGTGTTTTGAAAATCTTTATTCTGAGATATATTAAGTACTGTACTATGGAAGACAGTTCTTCCAGGAACAAGCTAATGCAGTGCCAGAAAATCAGCTTTTATAGCATTGTCAAAGTATTCCCAGCTATAACACAGTTTTACAAGCAGATACTGGCATGAACATCAGAATACACCTAAACTTCAAGATTTTTTTTATTATTATCTATGCTTTCGATCTATGACGAGAGGAAAATTACACTAGAAATGTAGCAGTTAACATTATTTTTAATAAAGCAAATCTTCCAGGATCCTGTCATGGAATCTGTTCCTACTAATAAACCGCAAGATTTAAGTTCTGCTACTTTTGAGCACTCTTGTAAGATAAAACTAGTGCAGAGACCCTGGAACTAGCCAAAATGGTGGAAAGGGATAGAACTATCTCATCATGGCAGTGTTTCTGAGGTTGTTTTTGTTAACCGATGAGCACCACATCACCACAGTTGCTGTACCACTGTCAGACATGAGCTGGTAGCTCTTTCTGGCACTATCCAGCACTCTGGGGATGTATCATCTCTGTTTGACATTGGCTGACAGGTGGTTCAGGCATTTCTGTTCTATAAATCCTTTTTGTAATATCAGGAGATGAAGGCATGAATTCTAAAAAAAACTTATGAACCTCACATCCACTGAAATCAATGTAGATGGCTCTGTATACTCCGAGTCTCTTGTGCTAAGCAATTTGTTCAACGCAGATGGACAGTTTGTGGAAGAATGAGAAACTGAAACTGGAAAGGCTGCTCAAGGAGAAAGAATTTTAAGCCTTAGTTATTCAGAACTAAAAAACTTTTAATAAAGATTTTTTCTTTGTTTGCCACACACCTGTATACTTTATTTCTTCCTAAGATTCTCTCAAACTTATTATGGCCTATATTATGAATTATGGGCCTATAATTCAGTCATTTTAGAAGACTGTGGGAGTAGGAGTGAAATTTTACCAATAACATGATACAGAATCTTCCTCAGTCCTTTTTGAGCAGCACCCACAGGCAGATGCACATTGCTTAGTGAAGCTTCTTTACCGCCTTCTCCAAGGAAAAGAACATTAGATTCTTTTACCTTAAACCGTAAGGGTTGGATAGGACCTGTTGGAGTGAGTCCGGATGGAGGGCCACAAAGATGATCAGAAGGCTCAAGCACCGTCTATGAAGACAGGCTGAGAGAGTTGGGATTGTTCAGTCTGGAGAAGAGAAGGCTCCAGGCAGACCTTATAGCAGTCTTCCAGTACTGAAAGAGGGCCTGCAGGAAAGATGGGGAGGGACTCTTTATCAGGCAGTGTAATGACAGGACAAACGGTAATGGTTTTAAACTGAAAGAGGGGATAAAAGGAAGAAATTTACTGTGAGGGTGGTGAGACACTGGAATAGTTTACACAGGGAAGTTGTGGATACCTCATCTGAGAAGTATTCAAGGTCAGGCTGGAAGGGGCTTTGATCAGCCTGGTCTGGTGGGAGGTGTCCCTGCCCCTGGCAGGGGGGTTGGAGCTCAGTGATCTTTAAGGTCCCTTCCAACATAACTGTTCTATGATTCTATGTTAATGTTACATATGCAAGCCATTTTTTAAATTTAACAAAGAATAACAAACTATAAACAGGCCTATAACAAAATCAAACAAGTAAGCAAGCAGACATAGTCTTTAAGGTCCCTTCCAAACCATTCTATGATTCTTTTGGCTCCATCACTGGAGGGTGGTTTCTACTGAAAAAATTTTACGAAGACAAATAGTGCTGTAGGGAAAAGTGTGGTTATCTGCAAAGCACTAATGCTATTAACACCACAGTGACCTTAATAAAAGCCTGATGAAAAGACTAAGATGTTAGAAAACACAAGTGTAGTTATCGTGAAACCATAGTATGTCAAAACCTATTTTCCCCTCATCTGCAGAGTAATGCATTGCATCTCACAATGTGAAATCTAGCTGATTGTCTCCTTGTCCCATTCAAATATATGGATTAAAATGACTCTTTGGTGGAACACAAGTATTGGAAAGTCAGTCAAGCTGTTCTGCTGCAGTAACATGCTGGGGCTACGATGTTTAAGTGACTGTGCTAGAAGGTGGAAAGAAGAAGAAATTATGCAAAATAAACACAAAGAGTGCCAAACTATTACTTTATGAACTTCTGGGAAACAGGTTTAGCAGTGGTGATACTTCTTTCAGGCAAATTGATGTGTTAATGATGGAGTTAGATGCAGCTGGATGCTGTTGCCAGTAACATCACACACCTCTGCATTATACAGTGTGTTGACACCAATGACTCTTTCTGACAGAGCAGTGCTCTTTTCTCTCTTTTCTTCTGCATTTTGTAGTTTTCTTTTTTTTTTTTTTTTCTTTTTTTTGATTTAGCTGTTGGGGAAAACCATTAAAGCAGCCACAACATACACAGAAATGAGCCACACACCACAGGGAGTGCTCTGCGCAGTAAGTTACCCAAACAACACTTTGTGGTTGTTTTTTTTTTTAAACTTCACTTTGTTTTTGAGTCAATGTCAGTTTTCTCACCAACCTGAAGCTAACACTAAAAGAACTTGTATAATTATTGCCATTGGGTTACTTCAATATAGATGACTGAGGAAAATAAATCTAGGTGTCAAATGAATCAAATGAATAACAGGCTCTTTTAGTAAAACAGATTTAATTAAAACAATCTGTTTTGTAATAACTATTAATAGCTGACCACCTAGTTCTCAAAAGAAAATACAAATAAAAATGTTCTACCTATGCTTTTGAGAAGGTTTAAAGTAATTTATAAGGCAACAATGCATGTTAATTTAAGTTTTATAACTATATATTTTCTGTAATCATACTTATATATGAATTCATGTATGTACACTTATGTGTCTGATATTATTTAGCCTGCTCCTTGCCTGAGAGGCAACTCCACAATAGCCTGTCTCACAGTTTTTCTCCAAAGGATTTCCCTTGTAACCATGCAGAAGCTTCATGGACCAGAGCTTTCACACTGTCATAATGACATTCTTATTATTAATGAAAAGCCTCAATTCATTTGGCAAATTTTCTGATAGTTTGTATCAAACCCGAGTTGATCTGTACTTAGTAAAGCCTGTCTTAGTGTAGAAAACTGGGAAAAGTATACTAGTAGTTAAAAGCAGTTCTGAATCTACAGATTCAGCTGGATTTCATGATTTGAGATCCATTTTGTATTAGAGGCATAAGAAAAACAGGACCTTGCGCAAGTTAGAGACTCAGTTATTAATGTGTTCTGGAAACCAGAAGAAATGTGCCCAGTGTGCCCAGGTGGCCAAGAAGGCCAACAGCATCCTGGCTTGTATCAGGAACAGCGTGGCGAGTAGGGCACGAGA
>JAOTQQ010000001.1:170766604-170815218 GCA_026546715.1 Gallinago undulata
TTAGAGGCATAAGAAAAACAGGACCTTGCGCAAGTTAGAGACTCAGTTATTAATGTGTTCTGGAAACCAGAAGAAATCCAAAATCTAAACTAAAATTTTCTTTAAGGTTATTTGTTTATCTTTGCATTTATTCTGGGCATTTTGACACGTCAGGAATTTTCAGGTATAGTGCTTATTCATAAAGTGAATGAGAAATATTTTTTTTATTTTGAAAGATGATTGAAATTTTAAAAGTCCACTTACACAAATGAAAAAGTCAAAATTTCTAATAAAAATATACAGTGAATAACTTGCAAAGAAGAAAAAATTAATAGTATTAAAGCAATGGTTCTTAAATATTGTTGTGGCAGCTGATGTCTACTCATGTCCTTACCATAGTGTCCATCTAATTTTGGGCAAGGCACTAAAACTGTGTCTGCACAAGGACTGGATTCTTGTAGCATTTCACTGGAGTTGAGTTTCAAAGGCTGAAGGATACTAATGCTTTGTCCTCTGAAATTCATCACCAGCTAGTGCATGGATTTGACCTCTATACCTCAGTTTTCTGTCCCCCAAATTGAACTAATATCACCACATTCCCCACCAGCGCAGTTGTAGAAATAAGTACTTGCATTATTTTTGAAGCACTGGAATACCCTGGTCATGAACTTCTTAGAGCAGCCTGTGAAGAATTCATAATAGTTCCTATTCAGAAATAAGTTTTGAATTGTATGAAGTAAGTAAAGCCTTGGGTCACACACTGAATAATGAGGCTAAAAGAAAATATTGATCATCATATTGATCACTAAGTAAGCATCATATATTCATGGCCTGTAGTAAGGCTGAGGTCTGTGGAAAAGATGTTGTGTAATGGTGTAATTAAAGATTATAACATAATACATATGTATGAGGGATCAAATTAACATTGCAGTAGTAACCTCAAATTTGACATTTTCAAACGATTGAGCACTCAACCTAAGAAGCATGTGGATACGTACAATATATGTACAGAAAGTACTTAACTGGCCTTATAAATGATAGACTGCAGAGAAAGAAAATTTCAGATAGAGCCTTTTAAAGTTGTATTTGTTATGTGTGCCCATTAATGTCCCCTTCCTAAAAGAACAGCACAATGGGGTTAAACTCAGTGGAACTAAAGTATAATAGCATTGAATCACATTTTGAAAAAAATCTTGTTTTCCTACCAAGTAATTTTTCGCACCTGCAAACTGTAGATTTGTTCAAAAAAGAAAGATCAGTTGTGAATGACATGCGGATTCTGTAGCATACAACTCAGATTTTTTCTCCATTTTCCCTTGCTATTTCATGTATCCACATAGCTTGACATCACAAAACTCCTTTGGGGAGTTAAAATAAACAGGAAGAAGGAATTTTTAACCAATCAGACCTATTCAAGATGCTCCTTGTGACTACGAAAACGTTGGAAAATATACAGGACCTCTATTAGCAGTTTAATACTTCAAGTAAATTCATCGTTTCAGAAAACCCGGGTCAGCTGTTTATCAGCTACTGATCATTTTGCTGTATCAGTCTGAAGGAAGGAGCAAAAGAAAGGAAGAAAACATGTCAACTACTGGCACCTGTTGCTGTCCTTGTAACAGCCAAGTAAAAGCACAGCAACATAGAGGTGAGCAGAGGAGGTGAGAATGAAAGTTTTGTAAGTCTTACTTATCTTTGATTAAGCTTGCTATTGTATGAAATTAGCTTGGTAGAGTATGTGGTTGCTATCATGGAATGCCACGCTTCTCCCACAGAGATAATTGTATTGCAGTAGTGGGTGGATTTTTCTGGCTATTGTTAATATATAAAGCACTTCGGGATCATCTCGGGGTGACAAAAGCTCCTGTTAGTGTCATTGGCTTTTAATCTAAGGTAGTCAAAACTCTTTACTATTTAAGTACTTTTGTCGCATCCATTTGACCAACATTGCTTTCAGATATTGCATCAGGTTTTGGATGGCCCTCTGTCTTTCTCAATTCAGTTGCACAGTCCCATATAGAAAATGCAGTTTTCTAGATAACGGAGGATATTTAAAAGATATTGTTGAAAAATTCTATAAACAAATACAGTCATTTTTCCCAGGTAATTATAGGAGAGATTTATACAATGTACAGACTTTAGTATTGTACATAATCTTTATCCTAGAGCAAGATCATAAAGTAGCTAAGGCAGATACTCTATGGGAATTTATCACACGTGATCACATTGTGTAGAAATATGTTTTACAACAAGATTTGACTAAGAATTTTCTAATTAATAGGTTCTCTAAGGTCCCAATATAGTTTTTAAAAATATAGGAAAGTCCTTGGTTATTTAGCAAAATTTTAAGCATATTCTTAGGTCCCATTGACTTTATTAGGATTTAGGCATGTGCTCATAATCAAGCATTTATGCAAAAGTTTTCTCAAATGAATATCCATTCCTGGTTTGAGGAGCTGCAATACTAAGATTTTACTCAGTAAACTTATCATGAAACCTCAATATAGGCAAAAGGGAAATGAGATACAACTTGCTCTTATGTTGCTCTTTAAGTCAGGAATATGCAAAAATCTGTTTGTGTGCTTTAAAGAAAACTCAAGTAATATGTTTCACAGATGCTGGTCTATTTCCTTGAAACAAAGTGGACTGCATTGCCAATATATGTCCAAGTGGATGATAAAGCAAATAGTGACTGAAATAGATACTTGGGAGATCCTTCATTTTTTATCTGCTATATGGTGATTATCAATTAGTGTAAAATCTGAGAATGTCGAAGACCATAAATAGTGTCCTAGTAAAGGTCTGTACCATTAGCCTTAATTTATTGACAATTAACCAAGGTATTGATTTGCCACAGACAACCTCGGACTTCCTCTGCTGGTATGAACACACGTTTGAAAAGAAAACTTCCTGTTGCAATTACCTTTTCTGCTATCCTTACCTATTTGGCTAAGTATTGAACTGGCACCAAATTGCAAGTAGTGTCACTGACAAGCACTGCATTTAGGACTGATTTAACAAAGTAGCAGAACAGGAGGCTGGTTATGGCCGTGACAGCAGCACTAAGAGGATTTCAAAGCATTGTTAGACTTTCTAAATCTTTCTCTTATCATCTTTCCAATTTTTAATTTGCTCACTCATTCAATACAATCTCTTTTCAGAAGTCATCCTGTTTCCCTTTCTGGAAGTCAAGTAGTGAACTGGAGCCATTCCCTGCTGCACTTACCTTGGTTCCCTATTTTTTGGCACATGTATATTAATGACTTATTCAGGCTATTCCAGCACTTAAACTTTTTGCATCCTGGGCAGAGTGAAAAGCTGCAATAGGCTGTGGAAGTATGTAGTGGGTCTTTATATGCTGTCAGTCATCTGCTAGATCTACCTATGCCAAACAGGAATATGGAAGTGGGAGAGAGGAAAACTAATCTGCAGAAAGCATCCCAAATTCAATTAGAAATGCTCTGTATGATAGAAATTGGCATTGAACTGAATAAATTCCAAGCTTTGACAGACTGAAGGTCTGAATGCCAGATGCAAAGTGATAATGTGTGCAAAGGTTGATTCCTCATAGGAAGTCACAGCCAAGATGTTGGTGAGGTAACCAAGATACCTACTGAAATGTGAGAGAGATGGTTTAATACACTGAACTGTGCAAAGCCCTTGGGGAGATGGCTGCAGGAGACATCAACAAATACAGCATCAATGGCATCCAGGAGAGTAGGGACGGAAGAAAATGCTCGAGTAAGACTGGAAACCAAGTGAAAGGGTGACAAGAGATGTATCCCTCACGGACAGGATACATATCCCTTTCTATGTCATTAGGAACATAGAACAGTAAGTAGAGATATCTGCTCACACAATACAGTCTGCTGAATTGAAGAAAGAATCTGCTGAAAAAATAAAACAGCGATTGGCTTTGCAGAGCAGGAGCCTCTAGAAATGGCAATTGAGAAAACAACTTATGTGAATACACTATTGCTCTAGCAGCAGTTTTTTACAAAAGATCATTGAAGACCCAGCATATCATATAAACCTGTTTAAATTAGATTCTTGAAAGCCAGTGCCTTATTCTTGTATAAGAATCTTTGTATAATCTATACAATATGTACAAACTTTTTAGCAGAATTCATTCTAGGAAGTGTGGCAAACACATTTTGGAGGTCAAAATGAGGATTTGAGAAGGAATCTTTGAATTGATTTTAGACAAGTGCAAAGCATTGCACTTAAAAAGAAGAAATAAGATACATTTAAAATAGGTTCTAGCTGGCTATGTAGTTGGATGGAAAAAATTAAAGGCTTATGACAGACCTCAAGATAAATATAAGTCATTAGTGTGATCCTGTTATAAAACAATGAAATCTCATTCTGGAATGAATTAATATGGCTGTTGGATGCAAGACATGGGAGGCATGTAGTAGATCCATGACTGGAACAGAGTTCAACAACATGGTTTAGAGAAAACTGTGCTAAATTGGAGAGAGCAGTAGGACAGACAAGAGGTTTAGAAAAAATCACCTATAAAGAAAAAGAAAGGTTGAAATAATTGCATTTATTCAGTCTAGCAGATAGAAGAATAAGGGACAGGATGTAGTGACAGTTTGTTCCATTAGGTAAAAGGCAGTTATAATGAGGGCAGTGAATGATTGCTCTCTGTGACTATGAGGTCTAAGACAGAGAGAAAGTAGCTGAATTTTCAGCAAAAGCTTAGTTAGATAGTGAGGAAATTTTTAAAAGCCAATGGTTAGTGAAGTAATACAATAAGATGCCTGCATAGTCTGTCTTTTTGGGTGGGTTTTGTTTGTTTCTTTGCTTTTTAAGAGGCAAGACAAATTTTTTTAGTGTTTTCTAAGTGGTTTCTATCCTGCCTGTTAGAAAGTAGGACTAGGTGATACCTTCAGCTCTGTGATTTCTAAGATTCTCTGCTTAAATGACAGAAATTCACCAACTACAACAGAAATTTTCTACTCAACCAGAAAACAGAGAGGCTATTAATCAGGATGTTCCATGGAGAACTCCTCCAATGATTAATGAATTCTTGGTAAAGATGAATGAAAATAACCCGTCAATGTGAATGGCATTCATTGATTATGAGAAAGATACTGACTAGCGTCAGAGAAAGAAAAATGCTGTGCTGAAGGGACTCAAGAATAGCAAAACACTGTCTGTAGTTTCTGAGAAACTCAAGTGGGCTGGCCTGGAGCTGACAGAGATGGGAAAGAAGAAAAAGAGAGCCCAGAGCAGTGCTTCTTGACTGCAGTTTACTAGTGGTGTATTTGTATAAAAGGACCAAAAGGGTTCAGTACTGTCTGAGTGTGAACTTAAAAGAGGGAAAAGTATTACTCCTATCCCAAGTCTACAGTAAAGACTGAGTGCAGCATCCTACAAACAGCATAATGAAAGCTCAGGTTCAAACAGACTGTGAAAAAGGAATGTGGGAGGGAGTCTGGGGATTGGGGCGCTGGGAGGAAGAATGTTAGTGTTCTGCCAAAACACATGTAGTTCTGACATAAAAAAACAAAATCCCTACAACACTAAATTCCTATTGCTTATTGCAAATAAAGTTGAAAGAAATTTTTACTCCCTTATTTTAGGCTCCAAATTTGGCCAAATCACTTTGAAAAAGTGGAGAGTGAAGAGCAACCAAGATGTTATAATTTCCAAATGCCATTTCTATTCACTGAGGAGAAAAAAATTAACATTAAAACAGAGAAGGAACATTTTTTGAATAGAAGCAAAACTATAAACAAAACTTGTGGAAAATGGTAAGGCTGAACTAATCAGATATCACAAGAAGGAATTCAAGGAATCACCACCACCTGCTGCACTACTCTGTATTAGCATTTCTGCTTTTCCATTAGAGTGCATTAGGAAAGACAATGCAACGGAACAGGGATTACTTACATGGAAAATACAGTAATGTGTGGTCAAACATATTGTACTCTGGGCTCATTGTGATCACATCAGTCAGGGATGAAGCCTGCAATTAAGACTGAAATGATCGTTTTATTCAGAACCGATATTTCCTGTTTGCTAATGTCTTTCTCAAAAATTTACCTTTCCAGATGATGCATCTCATATTAATTCCTTTCTAGTTCATTCTGTAGTACATTTCCATTAGACACAAGCAGAAAAAAAAAAAACAAACCAACCATATTACAAACAACATCAATCCTAGTATTAAGAATGAATTATTTGAAAGAAAAATGTGTTAGGAATGCTTTGTCTAGTTATTCTAAACTCCAATTGACTTTTCAAAAAACCTTTAAATTGCCCATGTAGAAGGGAAATGTCTGCTTGCTTTCTTGTTTGATTTTGTTATAGGCCTGTTTATAGTTTGCTAACTTCAAACATTTGCTTGTATATGAAACATAGATTCACAGAATCATAGTATGGTTTGGGCTGAAAGGGACCTTAAAGATTATAGACTTCCAACTCTCTTCCCATGGATAGGGACACCTCCCACTAGAAAAAGTTACTCAGAGCCCCATCCAGCCTGACCTTGAATATTTCAAGGTATGGGACATTCACAACTTCCCTGGGCAACCTGTTCCAGTGTCTCACCACCCTTTCTTCCTTTTAACCCCTCTTTCAGTTTAAAACCATTACCGTTTGTCCTATCATTACACTGCCTGATAAAGAGTCCCTCCCCATCTATCCTGTAGGCCCCCTTTGGGTACTGGAAGGCTGCTATAAGGTCTGCCCTGAGCCTTCTCTTCTCGAGGCTGAACAATCCCAACTCTCTCAGTCTGTCTTCGTAGCAAAGGTGTTTGAGCCCTCTGATCATCTGCATGGCTCTCCTCTGGACTCACTCCAATAGGGCCATGTCCTTCTTATACTGGGGGCTCCAGAGCTGGATGCAGTACTACTTGTGTGGTCTCGTGAGAGTGGAGTAGAGGGTCAGAATCACTTCCCTCACCCTGCTGGTGGCACTTCTTTTGATGCAACTCAGAATGCAATTGGCTTTCTGGGCTGTGAGCGTACACAGCTGGCTCATCAACCAACACCCTCAAATTCCTTCTCATCAGGGCTGCTCTCAATCCATTCTCCACCCAACCTGCCTTTGTGTTTGGGATAGCCCTGACCCAGGTGCAGGATGTTGCAGTTGGTCTTGTTGAAATTCGTGAGGTTTGCACGGGCCCACTTCTGAAGCCTGTCATGGGCCCTCTGGATGGAATCGCTTCCCTCTAGCGTATCAACCACTCCACACAGCTTGGTGTTAGCAAATTTGCTGAGGATTCATTCAATCTCAACATCCATGTCAACATCAAAGATGTTGAACAGCACTGGTACCAGTATTGACCCCTGAGGAATTCCGTCGATCACTATTCTCCACTTGGACATCGAGCCATTGACCACAACTCTTTGAGTGCAACCATCCAGCCAATTCTTTATGCACTGGGTGATCCATTGGTTAAATTAATGTCTCTCCAATTTAGGATGTCATGCAGGACAGTGTCAAATGCTTTGAACATGTCTAGGTAGATAATGTCAGTTGCTCTTCCCTTATCCAACAGTACTGTAAGTGCTTCTGAGGTTTACAGTTAAGAGTACTCCCTCAACACAACCCAGCTTCCCATCAGGTGGGACGAGGGCACACACCAGTCAGCTCACTTGCCCTTGTTGGGGCAAAAGACAACCTGCACACTTGTCTATGTGGAAACTGAAGGTGTGAGCCAGGGACCTGTGGCAGGCATGGAGCTTTGGCAGAGATCTTCACATGGGAATGTTTCCTGGTGCTGGGGATGATGTGTTTGCAAACATTGAACTCATGTGATCCCAGTAAGAGAATAGCTGGGAGTCCTGACACATGGAAAGAACTTCACAAACCCTGCAATGTGGCCTGGGGTAGCATGTAGGAATTAAAGGGCATTGCCTCCATTCTCTATAATTTGGCTGTAATTTCTCCATTAAGAACATATATTGCAGGCACTGAGGAGCAGGTGTCAGAGGAGACAAATAGGCACCAAAAGTGTGCAGAACTGTGGTGAAATATACAACTGTAAGGAATTGTTGTGTAGGGTCTAGCTGTCTTGAAAGAATGATTTGTATTACAGTGACTTGGAGAAAAACAGAGTGTGATGAATGTAAATGCATAACTTAAACCTAGTTAATTTCTTAATTCATTACAATCCTTCTTTCCTATAAGCAGCTTGGAAAATTATTGATTAAACAAACAAACAAAACCTAGGTTGATTTTTGGCTGGCAACTACTCCAGCCCTAAATCAAATGTTGAATCTGAGGCAGCAGTGTGCTTATCAGCCTCAGGTCATGTCCTTAATGCTCAATGAAAGGGAAACCTGTTTCTCAATCAGTGATTGCTCAGCTATAATAAACTGCTAACATTTTTTAATTTGATACTTTACATACTCATTAAACTCTGGTATCATATAACAGGGCAGAAGGTTTGACTTTTTCCCCAGGAGCAATTTTCTCCTGGAGCCTGAACGTTTCATTGCTGTACTGTAATTTGAAGGGTTATGGAGACTTGGTGGAATAAATTACACTGTTTACGAAAATAGCCCAAACCAAAGACAAACTTGAAAAAAAAAAAGCACCCAGCTGTAGCACATATACTGTTCAGTGGCTTCAAATCACATACAGGGGAACAAGTTATGAACAGAGAATTTTATAACTAAACTATCACAGTCTTTATCTCCACAGGAGGGGAAAAGAAAGCTACAGGATACCTATCTTAAAAACTGATTTATTATGATACTTGTTTTTCCATATATACAGAAAAAACCCTTTCCACACAGCCATGTTGAATTTATTCATCCAGTTAGAGAATGCAGAGAAAATACTGATCAAAGCCCCTAACATAACTGAACAACTAATCCAACATCAGTAAATAAAACAGGCAGTTAGGCATCGAGGCTTAAGCTTTCAGCTTTCCTTCAGACTGTATTTCCACATGAGTCAGAGGAGGGTGAGATCAGGCACAAAAACTGTGTTAAATCATCCATTAAAGAGGGAAAACAATAAAGAATTCAGGTTGATAATTAGAAAGAACTTTAAAATTAATTAAACAGAGCAACGGGACACATGAGGTTATACTTTATTGAACCAGGAATACATGTTGTGAAGCATAATGCTATAGGCCAAAACATATTCAGTCACTTCAGTCACCTGGGGTACCTATTAATAGACCAGTAAAACATGGGCTGATATATCCTGCTGTTCATATAAAATAGTCACTGCATTTAAAACAATTCTTACCCACAAAAGTCTTTAGGATTTGTTAAGGACTTGTACATACTCATACATAGTGGCAAAGAGTTTGTGGTAGTAATATAGCGGCGATATAGCCTTTAACTCCAATAAAGAAGACCTTTGTAGCAATTTTTCTGACTATAGCCACTTCGGTTTGCAACGTGGAGTGATTTAAGAGTTCATAAACTGAATTACTTTTGGATGAAATTAACCAAAATTTTTCCAACTGCTCTGTGGCAGTCAGTAAAATGTTCAATACTGGAATTAATCTGAAGTAAATCTCCAACAAAACGTATATAATATGGACACTGGGTTTCAGGAACAGCTGGTTCACTCGACAGATATGCTCATATTGGCTAATAGAAACTGCCAATGCAGACATAACCATCTAAAGATGTTTTTGCAGGAACAAAGTTTTGCACTAGAAACTCCTTCCTGTTTTTTTGTTTTGTTCAGTCCCTCACTGCATGTCCTGGAAGAAACAAATCACTAAGTATAGGGGAAGTAAATTTGGCACAAGTGCATGCTCTTTGTGAAATTGTGGGGACCTAGAATTTGTGGTGGAAGGGAGGTGATGAAATTCAATAAATGACTGAGAGAGGGAGCATCAGTAGGTAGAGATGTGGAAAGATTGAATCTCCCTTGAGAAGATGAAAGGACAGTTCAGTAATTGGGAACAGTGAGGACCCATTTGGAGGGCAGAGAGGAAAAGAAGAAGTCGTTAAGATAGTATAGTTGTTTTCAGATCTTCAATTTGTCTCCAATGCACTAAAGTTGTGATCTGAAAATTAGAAGAGAATGGATTGGGGGAAAACATTGTTTTGTTTTATTGAAACACACAAAGGCTTTTATCATAAATGTGCATTTTGAGTGCTAACTTTTGTATAAAGGGAGTTTGTAAAACAATGGTATCTGTCCCTCTGTTTATACGCTAAAAATAACTAGTGTTTTGATAAAGATTCTGGACTTCTCCTACTTGTTTCAGGTATACCCAGACCTATTGTGCATGCATGGTGTACCACTAGGATTATACACTGTAGTATTATTCAAATATGCAAAGTCCCATTGACATAATAGTCAAGGGACAGCATGGTTTAATGTATCTGTAATCCACATATTAAAGTTCTCTAAATATGATTTGACATGACAGTCCATAATGCCTCTAAGCTTTAACTTTCTATTGTGCCTGTGACATATACTCCACGAATTACAGTATAGGACTGTCTCATGAAATGCCATTCATGATCCATATTTTTGTTGCATTTCTAGATATAGATATGTGCATATCTATGCATATATACATGTGTATGTCTACAGCTTTTAAATATCTATTCACACAATATGGGAATTCAGAGATAATTCCTTCTTCCAGTCTTTAGTTCCCCCTGCTGTGCCTATGCATTGAAGTTAAGTAACCTCGAAGGGCTGTAGAATGTGTCTGTGCCATCAGCGGGGGAGTAAAAAGGGAGGTGTATACGGAAGCACTAATACTTAAACTGCAAGCTGCCAACTCCACTGATATGGCACAAATGCCCAGTGATCCATTGCATGCCATAGTCATCTTCCTGCATTCTCATCAAGCACTCACTAAATATGATAAGTTCTTATTCCCTAGCCTGCAGTTGTGGGGAGGATTCTGGAGAATTTGAGAGCTGATCCGCTGCCAAGGATTGAGGATATCATTGCCATAGAGTTAATGGAGCTGGGCCTGGGGGTAGCTGAGCTCTCACTTGCAAAGTCCCCTTGCTTTTATGAAAAGGGGAGATGGCAGCTGCTGGGGAGGGGCAGCAGCTTAGAAGCTAAGGGCAACTGAAATGGGTGTTAGGGACCATAATAAGACAGATCTGCTACCAGTAACATCTATGATGGACTTATGTGACTACACCGGTAATTAGCTTTGAGAGAAAAATTCATAATTCAGACTATCTGGTGTCATCTGTGGGTGCTAGACCCTGTCTGCCTGCACAGTGGAGCGAGGTACTTAATGACGTGTGCTTTGGATGTTTAACTAGGCATGTGATGATTCTTCAGCAGCAGCAGTTTTAGCAACAAAGCTGTATCTGTCATAGATAGAGAGCAGCTCCAAACCCAGCCCCAGGTAGCTGACTTCTGTATCCTCAAGGAATTGTTCTTGGATCTAGAAATGAGATTTCTTAATGGGGGAAAGGGGTGTGTCATAGCAGTGGGACGCGTGGAGGAAGAAGAACCCTAAGTAACAAAAATACCTTTGAATTATATTGAAAGCAATCCGATAATCAGAGTTTGTAATATACCTATGTATACATACACATAAATACTTATATAGAGAGGCTTTCTGAATAATTGAGTGCATTCATGTTTTCAGAGATCTCATAAATGTATGAAGATGCAGCTCTAGTCACTACTTCAGAGTAGAGGGAGAGAAGACTCAGGAGAATGCTATTTTAATAACCTTAGCAGATTATGCGTTTACATCTCTGAGCTCTTCTCTGTTCACACTGCCATCCTATCATTAGATCAATCTAATGCTCCTAATTTAATATGCTTTGTCTTTTCCATAAAGAATGAGGGTGCCTGTCTAAATGATTAGATCACTATCAAGAAAAGGTCTGTTAGTGTTCTTTCTATCCAGCATGTCATGTGGAGAAATATGATAAACCTCATTATGCAGCATTCTTTTCTCTGGGCCTGATCAGGTTCCACAAATAGGAAGTGTTCAAATTGCCAATATTCATTTGCATAGCTCGCCTGTTTGCCTGCTGCTTCTCCACTGGGACCTGTCCCAGACTGCTTCAAAACCTTTCAGTGACCACTTATATTAGTCTGTTTTTTCCACTCCTGTACTCATGAACCATCTGATATTTTTTATGGTAGCTTTTAAACATTTATCTCCCTGCCTGTTTACTGCCGCCCAAGCAACACGTTTCCTGCGTCTTGTCTATAGAAAAATACACAACAGAGACTCTTCCTTTCAACAACTTCTAATTAGGCTGCCGAGGTTGAGGTCTGAGCAAAGCAATTTTAAGGGTAACTTCCTTGAGCTGGCTCCAGTGCTTCCTGCTTACCAGAGCTCACTGCTTAAGAAGCTTATCAGCTAACTTCCTGCTGGTGAGACACTTGCCAATCATCTCACATTACTCTTTCACCGTATCAATGAGCTGGACTGCTGTTTTGAGAATAATAAGAATGAGAAAGAGGAATTGACCTTGTTCAAAGGAGCGTTGTGGCTTGCATGCAGAACGCAGCTGCTGTTGCGAGTAACCATTCCATTTCTGGGGCACACACAGTATCACTCGTGTAAATATTCCTGCTTCTGCCTGAAATGCATGCAAAGCTGGCCTCTGCATTGCCTGTCTCTTCTGGCTCTTGAGATTGGTTGCCTGGTAATTTTTCAGGGATTTTTCACTTTAACCATAATAAAGGAAAGGTTAGCTTGTTTTATTTTCCCTCCCTGCACTTTCCCACCAGACAATGTTATTGTAAAGGCAAACATTTTTTCTGGTATGTTCTTAATTCTGCTTTTTCAAAGAATGACAGTTTAGTCAGTGCAAACAGCCTTAAACTTGAACAGTTATGCAGCATGCAGCATTAAAGTTATTTCTGAGAGCTTTGGATTGTACACTGACCCATTTGGCCCATTTGTGAAATTAGAAAGTTTCCTTCTTTCTGTTGTAACTTGGATAACAAATGTAATATTTTTTTGTTTCTATTTTGTTTAATCACACTACAGATAGATAGCATAAGTTTGTTATTTCTGCTATTCCCTCCCAAATCTTCCCATCCTTATTAAAAATCAGGACAGCTACATCACTATTACTACTGGACCTAAGTATTTCCTCCATTAGTTAGTAAGGAAATTGTGGACAAAACCCCGGAAATGTACATTTGAGTCTCTATTTTATATGCATTCAAAATATTAATCTATCATGATTAAAAATTTGTAATGTAGATGTGAAAAAAAAAAGAAAAAAACAGATTAGAAATTTGGGCTTCATAGTGTCTCATTACAGACTGAAAGAATGCCTTTTACATTTTACTGAAAGAATGCATTTTTACAATCTCTGAAGAATCCTATAGATTTTATATATAATGCTTAGCCATTTCTTTTCATAATGCTCCTTTGAATCTACAGCATTTGTTGCAGAATTAATCAGTATCAACTGTCTTGTAGTTCTACAACAGCAAGATACCTCAGCTAAATTTAAATAGCTATTATAAACAAATAGTGGATGTTTACCATTCAATCAGTTTCTCCATGCATTTTCTATGAAGAGATATTTAAAATAGATTCTTACTGTAGGCATTAACTGATTTTATGGAGCTCTTTGTTCTCCGGATGACTTCAGTCGAGAGATGAATAATTTCTTTTCAGTGATAAGCATATTATAAACCTAGAGAAAGGGACTGGTAGGACATACGTTTATCCTTTATGTCAGACTTTGAGACAGGGAAGGAGTTTCTTGTTCTGATTTTTCTTCATCCCATATGTAAGCCATGACACAACTCATTTCTGACCACGCTGCCTTATGCTTTATTGGCTGCTTGCCCATTTTTGGGGGCAATTTCACAACATGTGTCTTGAGCTCTATTTGATTCACTCCTCTGAGGCTGATTTTGTCCCTTGGTGCCAATGCCTGTAATATAATTGCCTTTACGCAGGCTGCTTGCAGACAGAATTCTTCTGCTGGGTACATTTTGACACACCCCATGTGGTCCTCATGGTTTGCCAAAGCACTTGCTGCATTTGAACCTGTTTTCCTGTCAGCAACAGGTGCCTTCCATGATGTCTTTTTTTCTCGGTAGTCCTGGCATCATTTTTGTAAAGACACCTGTATGTTTCTGGGTTCTTCTTTGCAAAAATGGAATTAATAGCTAAGGATAATAAAAGCAATCACAGGATTGTTGGATCTTTATTGTTACTGAGTCACAATTAAAAATGTAAAGTGAGAGTAGTTTAATAACATTGATTAGATCCATAAAAGGATCCAAGCCACAACATCTCCCCATCTTTTATACAATCAAGTTATTCACCCAGAGACAATAGAATTGGTTTCATTTCCCACTTTGGTATGACTAGCTCCACAATATCCTTTAACTAAGCCAAGAAGTTATGCTAGGCATTAGCACTTTTCAACTGTTCCATTGAAACTGTGATAACGCACAACATAAAGCTGAAGGATAACGTATCAAAAGTGAACACAAGAGAGGAATCACTCCAGCTTAGTGTTTCAGTCATTCACCTGAATGAAAAAGTGCTTTGTTCAAGGCTCTATTCAAGCAGCTGTTTATGTATTTTACCTTCAGTGGTCTTTCAATAAATGCATTAACATTCTGGAATAACAGCGGAGTCACTGCACAGTCAGTACCTCTAAGTCAGACAAGAGCAGAGTTGGGATTGCAGTCAGGATTGCAGTTTTGAATTTAAACATTTAAATTTCAAGTTCCACTTTACCACACAAATCTTTGTGATGCAGTCTTCTGGGTGCTATCTTACCTACTTAAAGTGAAATACTTAACTCTTGCATATATGATGTGGTCAGCATTAGCAGGCATTGCTCATGTCAAATGGGTTTGCAATTACTCTGGGACACTGAAAATCAGATTCTGGCACTCAGAGATGTAGGTCAGTTTATTTCCAAACTGAAAGCATTAAGGATACAAGCATTCAGAATTAATAATGTCAACT
This sequence comes from Gallinago undulata, assembly GCA_026546715.1. Classification (NCBI taxonomy): domain Eukaryota; kingdom Metazoa; phylum Chordata; class Aves; order Charadriiformes; family Scolopacidae; genus Gallinago; species Gallinago undulata. The sequence goes on from JAOTQQ010000001.1 coordinate 170,781,460, forward strand.
GCAACGAAATTTAGTGGTGGTTTTAATACTTTCAATTACTAGAAAGGTACAACATCTGCACAGATATTCCAGCTGTACATCTGTACTAGTTGCCATAGTGGCTCCACTCAAAGAGTCTGAATTCAGATGAACCTGCTAAGCCTTACAGTGTTAGTGCAAACAAATGACACGAATGTAAGAATTCAGTGCATCCTGCAAACACTCTGTATGGACGAACCTCAAAATGTTTGAATACACATTTAAAGATGCAGTCTGTTGCTAGTAGTTCTGGTCTTTTTGAGCAGGATGCCAGGAGGAAATCCTGTAGAGTGATGAGATTCTAGAAATAGAGAACAAAAAAAAAACCAAAAAAAACAATAACACTGTATTTGTTATTATTGATTCCTATGCTTGGACTGAAAGTATCAGGAAGTATAGACACAGCAAGTGTAAATGAAGAGTCAGGTAAAACCAGCTTTGAGTTCTTTTGGAATTTGTTCAGCTAAGTTGTCTCTCTGTTGATCCAATTTTCTATCTTTCATCTGTAAATATATTCATATTTGGAAAGAGGTCATTTTTCTAGACAGAAGTGTCTAAGTACCTGTCTAACTGAAGTGTACATTTATTTATGGCTAAAGAGAAATGCTTAATGAAGTTAATCAGGTAATTAATATATCCCCTTCTTCAGAAATACCTTCATATTTTTCTAACCCAGTTTGTTTCATTTTGATTGATAAAAAGTCAAAGATGTCCTTCCCTCCACTCTCTCACTTCTGTACTTCAAACAAAAAAAAAATCTTACATGAAAGGAAAATAGTTCTGATGTTCTGATGTATTTTGAAAGAAAATTAAAAGGAGTCAAACTTTCATCTTAATGTTAATATTGTAACAGAAATGCTGATTAACTTATTAGTGACTGATGAAGTGTCCTAAGGGTCAGTTTCTCACTGGCTGTGCTTCATTATGTCTCTAGGACAGTACATTCACATCTCATCTCTGCAGCCAGCAGTGTGAACCAGTTGCCAAGCCCAAGTGTTTGCTGTACATGCCTAAAGTGCTAAGAGCTGGGGGGTCTTGTGTTCATGTTCCAAATTGTGCACTCTACATAGTGCCCACATAAACAACTTCAACTTTGGTTCCATCCATTTTGCACCAAACAGAACCTTTCCTGTGCATTAAGCCATGAAAACATCATGCACTCATAAAGTACCCTTGTTTTTATCCTGATGGAAATGGCTGTATTACTTCATGTAGATGAAACAAGAATCATGATAGGTCCTCCAATCTTCCTCCTTTTTTATCTCCTTTTGAAAGTTCCCCACTAGAAGTACTTCCTCGAGATGGGGGTGCAGATATGGGTCTCCTCTTGGTACTGTGGACAGGGATCAGAGTGAAAAGAGCACTGATAAGTCTATCTTTAATGCTCTGTTCACATCAAGAAAACTGCTTTCTTTGATAATGACGTTATCAAATACAGTTATTTATTTCACGATATGGAGCACACCGCCTGGGGGGACCATGAATAATTCATTGGCTGAGATTGAAAAGATATTTTTATGCTTGGGCCTTGTATTGAGAAGATGAAAATAATGTTCCATTCTTTAAAGAATTTAAGAAGTTCTAAATGATTAACAATTAAGTGAATTAAAGTAAGATTATAGTTTTTTTCTAGATAATGTTGGCAGGGGTTAATAAAGGGACACAAAAGCCTTAGGTTATATATGCTTTGGAATGAAGATAAGGCATTACAGGTTACCCTTTTCTTTTCCTTTTCCTTTTTGCAGTTGGAAAAGAATGAGTGGACTGTGCATCCTGATGCTGCCCTACAAGTTGGCAGCCTGCAGAGTGCAGCCAACAGCAGTGGAGGAAGAATTGTAGTGGAATGGCACAAGCTAATTTTCCCCAGAGACAATGAGGGAGCTGTTTTGCCTTTGACTACACACAGAGGTGATGTTGCTAGGACAAGATGCAAAGTCAAAAAGCTTTTCACCTTAAATCGTAAGCTCCTTCTCTCTTATTAATCTGCAAATGTTTCATACATTTATAGTGCTGTATAAGTAATTATGTAGGGGATGTTAAGTACCTCTTAATAGAAGCTTTCCATTAGACCTTTCAAGCATGCAAACATAAATGGAGAGAATACTCCTTAAATAATCAGATTACAGAATTTGGAAATTTACTTTAAAGTGAGTTTCCAGAAGTTGTATAATACAGGTATGTTTTTTTAAAACTTTAAGGAAGATAGGAGTAGTTGAGCAACATGTAATTTCTGACATCATTGTGAAATATTCATTCGGGTAAATACACTCTATTATTCTACCTTGAAAATGAAGATTTTATACTTTCCATTGCTATATAGGTATTGTATTTGACATTTCTTCACCTTTTATGAAAAGTATTAAGAATGTATGAGGAGTATTAAGAACATGGATCTGAGATTACTGTGTCATTGAAAAAATCATAGTTTTAAATTTAAATAGGTGAAACTGTTATGAAGCTGCTAAAGAGACCATCTGGTAATGAGCATTCATACAGATAAAATAAACTCAGAGAGTGATTGAGAGAAAACTGGTGGAGATTACAGAATCATGGAATTGTTCATTACCCTGCAACTATGTATTGTTCTCAATGGCTCCATCTTAGTTGTCACGTGCATAGCTGCTTTAGGGCCCTTCAGAGGCTGAATGCATCAGTTATCCAAATTGGCATCTGGGACATAATTCCCTCCAAAGCCCGCATACCTGCTCTGCTTTTCTTTGTTTCAGATTTTTTTCTATCCTGGAGGTGGCTGCTTTCAGCTTATCCTGGGAGTTCAGAAGTGCTCCTGCATCTTACAGGTAGCCTTAGCTTCCAGGTTATCTTTTGAAAATTGATTCATTTAATCTCTACAAGGAAGTTTTTTCAAAACACTGTCCAGGCAGTCCACATTCCAACTTTTTGCTTTACAAGGCAGTAGAGGTCTGCACAGGGCTGAACTAAATTTTGAATGAAAAATCACTTCTTCATAATTTACAGAATGCAGTCTAGTTCTAAGAAAACTATAGGATAGAACATAGAACTGAACAAACACTTAGAGCTCTCTAAGTCATCTTTACAGGCCCTGGAGCACTTAAATTGAATCCTATGACAGCTCCTTTCTTACACGTTATTCAACACATTTCTTTAACAGAAGTTTGTGTCAACCAATCCTCAGGACCACTTTCTGGGAGCACAATAATACTCACTTTCATATCCTACATTGGTGTTTTTAAAGAATATTGCTTATAAGGCAAATTCTGTGCTTCCATGGTTTTGCCTTTGGCCCATTTTCACTATCTTTATTTTATAAACATAGTGTTGGTTTTGTATTATCTACACCATGGTGAGACTCCCTTTCACCTTGGTACATTTCACATTCCCTAGCATATGCGTTGTGCCATAATCTGTCTCCATTCTCTTCCCTCCTACTCTATTACACTGAGAAGATCATTTTCTCCTAAAGAATTTCCTACAAAACAGGGAAAAAAAGGCAAATTATATACTGCCATTGATAGCTAGAACTGTAATGAGTATTTCAGTGACACTTATTTGCTTCTCATTATTTGTTTGTACCTTTTCACTATCAACTGTTCCACGCTTTTAAAAACCCTAATTTATTATGTGCTTTTATTCCTGGATGCAAGTACCAACATGAAGGGGTGTGTGACATTTTCCAGAGGTAACTTTGATGAAGACAGATCTATATATCTGAGGGAATGTCAGCTGAACATGAGCCAGCAGTGTGCCCAGGTGGCCAAGAAGGCCAACAACATCCTAGCCTGTATCTCAGGAACAGTGTGGTGAGTAGGATTTAGGAGGTGATTGTTGCCCTGTACTCAGCACTGGTGAGGCCCCACCTCGAGTACTGTGTCCAGTTTTCATCTCCTTACCACAAGAAAGACATTGAGGTGCTGGAGTGGGTCCAGAGAAGGGCAATAAAGCTGGTGAGGGGTCTGGAGAGTAAGATTTATGAGGAAAGACTGAGGGAGCTGGGATGGTTTAGCCTAGAGAAAAGGAGGCTGAGGGACCTTATCTCTCTCTACAACTACCTAAAAGGAATTTGTAGAGAGGTGAGGGTTGGTCTCTTCTCCCAAGTCACAGGTGGTAGGACAAGAGGAAATGGCCTCAAGCTGCACCAGGGGAAGTTCAGATTGGATATTAGGAATTTTTTTGTTTCGCTAAAAGGGTTACTAGGCATTGGACTGGGCTGCCCAGGGAAGTGGTTGGGGCACCATCCCTGGAGATATTTAAAAGATGGGTTGACATAGTGCTTAGTGATACGGTTTAGGGATGTTTTTTTGTCAGACTTAGGTTGATCATTTGACTAGATGATCTTAAAGATCCCTTCCAACCTAGACAATTCTGTGATTCTATGAATATATCTGGGTTTTTTCTTAGCATTGCTAAGCCTTACTTTTTGGTGCCTCATCTTTGACTGGATATCACATCCTGAGCTTAGGAAGCCTGGAGGGAGAAGTCCTTCAGTAAGGGGGTTAACAGTCTTCTGGTTTGCCTGAAAGTCATTTGTAAGTCACTTAGCTCAGCCACAGGTTCAAGGCTCAGTGTTACATTCCATGCCTTTTCAGAGTACAGACACTTTACTCAGGAGGCCTAGAGAGGCACCTTTGTTAGAGAGCCTCAAGCCTTGTTATAAAGAACCTACTTTGAAGATGGAGTTCTTACTTTTAGAAAATAGTGGTGGTGTCCCATTCTTTACCCCCAAAATCTGGTTGCTCGGAAAAGGGCAGATTTAAAGGAAGAACTTCTCCGCCATCCTACATTAACATTCAAAAATACCATTTTACAAAGGGATGCCCTAACCACAAAATTGGTTAGTGAAGGTAAGGTACTAAAAGCACCTCTTTGTACCTTTCTAGAAAACAATCCACCGTTCATCACAATGGAAAGAAGATGGACGATGGACAGCTCTTTAGTTTAAGTAATCTGGGACTCTCTGAAAAGGAGGTGAGTGACCATGCTGGGTTTTGTTTCTAGGACTCTCTAGAAGTGTCACTAGGCAAAAAAAAAAAAATAAAAAAATAAAAAAATATGCAAAGAAGCAAACAAAGAAAACTAACACTTTTTGGAGAAGACATTAACACTTTTTTACTGGCTGAATGCTCTCAGTGTAAAGAAAACAGTAAACCCTGACCACCTTCCCGTACAAGAGCTATTAGGTAAAGTAAGAGAGTAGAAGTTAATTCATTAAAATGGATGCATATGTACAGCTAGTGTTTTGTATGGATCATTGCTGGTGTGGGTTATGCATGTTTTGCACATGCCTACCAGGTTAAGACTTCTCTAGGATTTAGGCAAATTAACACCTAGTCTAAGGATCCATCCAGACTCAGTCAGGTGTAGAGGCCAGGATGACAATGCCTGAATGTACAACAGTCAATTTGGAGATTGGTTATACCTTAGAAAAGTTCTCGGAGATCATGCGTTTGGATTTGCAATCCTAAATTCTACCTCATTCTCATTTAAAAAAAAAAAGTATATTTCTCATAGTTCTATATGGACATATTTGTTTAGTCACCTACAGAAGAACTAGCTGTTATAAAAAAGTGAATTTATATCTTTATTGTCTTATTATTATGGTGAATCTCTTATAGCCTGCACCCAATTATTCTCTATCTCTGTGTGTCTATGCATTTCCCTGCCCTCATCTGAAATACATTGGCTTTTATGAGAAGCAGTTTTGAGACAATCCCACACTCTGTAGTACGTCTTTAAATGAAAGATAAAATTTGTCTCAAGTGAAAGCCTAAACTGGCCTTTATGTCTGTTATCATATAAATTGTGTATGATATTTTTTCTGAGGTATTTTGTCCTGATTGTTGATGCCTCTTCTATTAAGTTACTGACTCTACAACAATGGTACTTCACTCAGAAAATCACACATGAATGAGGTTTTTAAGGTATTCTTGGACTATGGCAGTAGAATAAGATTGGATTCATCCTCATAATCTCTGCTTCCTGACAGTTTTGCCAGAACTCAGATTTACTGGGTGTGTTGAATTTAGTATCAAATTTCAGTGTGCACTCAGGATAAAAATTGATGATAAGGCTGGAAGCTGGAAAGGAAAGAACCACTGAGCACAGACCAATGCACAGGATATGGAGGAACTAAGATAGTAAGAAATGCCTTCTTTGATGTAAAGACAATTTAAAAGCCCCTAATGCCAATTGTGGTGGCTTGACCCTGGCCAGCAGCTAGGCACCCCCCAGCTGCCTGTTCCCTCCCTGTCCCCAGCAGGATGAGGGAGAGAATAGGAAGAGCAAAAGTGAGAAAACTTCTGGGTTGAGATAAAGGCAGCTTAATAAGCAAAGGAAAGAGGAAGGAAGGGGAAAAAAAAAAAAAAAAAGTGATGTAAAGGTGGTCACTTACCATCTCCCACAAGTAGACTAAAGCTCATTCAGTATCTGAGAAATGACTAAATACCTAAAAAAAACTCTCCTCATTTTTTATTGCTGAGCATGAGGTTATATGGCATAGAAAATTCCTTCAGTCAATTTGTGTCAGCTGTCCAGGTTGTGTCCCCTCCCAGATTCTTGCACGGGCAGACCAGGAAAGAGAGAAAGCCTTGATGCTGTGCAACTACTGCTCATCAATAGCCAAATCACTGGTGAGTTAACAGCACTATTTAGGTCACAATCCCAAACCAGCATTGTCTGGGCTGCTATGAAGAAAATTAACTTTAACCCAACCAGACCCAGTACACCAGTCCTGGAAAATAAACTGAGAAATGAAGAGGGAATGAAATCTTGACCTCATCGGTCAAAGAAATTCAAAGGTTTGGGGTTTTTTTTGTGTGTGATGGTTGTTTTTCACTACATTTGGTATAATTTGTCCAGTGTCAAATTAAGTATTGTTATTTTTTTTTTATGTTGAAGATCATCAGTGGGGAAAAGAAAAACAAAAGCACAAAAATAAGCTATAAAGTATGCTATCATCGTTTTCTAGTGTCCCCTTCATTCTCTGTTTCTATTACAAATAATGTCAGGATTGCCTTCTGATGACTGACCATTGCTTTAGTATCAGAACTACTGAAAATGTTGTTCTGTGACAGTACCATGCTTGGATTGCTAATCACCTCTGATGTGCTAAGAATCCCATGGCTTGGGGAGTATCTGTGAATGCCCCATGGATTTATATCTTTGCTTCAGAAGTCTTTTTTCCTTTTTACAGGATTACTTTTACTGGTACTTTTACTAGGAATAGTCAACCAATCATTTTATTTACACTCATTATAATTTGACCTGGTTTGGATAAATCTATTAAAACATTAACCAGGCCTTAAATTCTCTAGAGATGTGATGTGTATAATATAAGGTAAGGGCTAGGAGAAATCTATAGAAAATATCTGCATAATCAGCAAAGACTTTAACCTAGATGTATGCAAATCTACCTAGCCTTGATGTTAAAACATAATAAATATCCTTAAGATGTTTTCTTGTTCTTTTTATTATGTTAATGGTCAAGAGTAATGGAATATGTAAAATGTATGAAAATTTATGGGGTTTAATGTAATTGCTCTCATATTTGCAAGGCAAAAATACAAGAAACTGTGAAGATTTGAACTGAATTTGCAAAGAGAAGAGAAGAAAATCTAGTTCATAAATTCAGGGAAAGTTTTGTTGAAATAATGTATATTACCTAGCATTCTTTTCCATTCTTCTTGAAATTCAGGAAATGTAAAAACTCCTGTAGAGGTTTGGATAAATTCTGGGGAAAAAAACTAATATAAAACTCTGACTGAACTAAACTGGAAAATCAAGGAAAGCTTGACTAAGTTCTGCAACTTATTTTGCTTAATAACAAGGTGTTTTTTCTAGGCCTTAATGCTTCATCGGTGAAACTCTGTTGTTTTAAGTCATTATTTTCCCTGACCATCTGTTATGAACTTTTTGATGCCGGATTCTGTCCTCCTAAAGACTCAGCAAACTTTCACCTTAATATTAGCATTTGTTAGTGGAAATCTGGCGTCTCAGATCAAAATACCAATCAGGCATCACAGAGAACTGACTGAGGCAGAAGCACCGATTTCCTCTGTGGACTCTCCTGTGCCAGCTGTAACCTTGTGAGCAAACATCTGTAAAGGTAACATCGTCTTAAACTGCCACAGGTCTAGGACGAGTAAAGTATACCATTTCCAAAAATAAAGACTGAAGTTCCAATGATGAAGATAATGACAAAATCTCTTTGTCATCTGTAGGTCAGAATGATTATTTAGGACTTCAGCATGGCTATTCCACAACCGCAGGTACCACATAGTTAAAAGTGACTTTACCAGAACTGGGCATGTGGATTCTGCCTGGAAGGTTGTAAGAGTTTATGGTATTTAGCATCTCCCCTCACCGTCTATTGCTCAAGAAGTATTTACAATAGCCACAATATTTTCACTTTTTGAAAGTATACATTACATTTTATAAAAAACAAAAGTGAAGATTAAAATGGCTTTAGGAATTTATCTAAGAAAAAGAAAAATGCAAGACTTATTATAGACAGATGCACTTTGGCAGGTCTTGTTTCCAGTTGTTAATGAAAACTGAGAAGTGCTATGTGTATACACTTCTTACTTCTCTGTTACATACTTGTTTGTACGTAGGCAAAACTCTCAACTTTTTTGCAAAATGGAAGTAAAATATTTTCATAATACAGATGTGTGATGATAGGGAGTTACTCTGAAATCTCAGGTCTGTGAGCTTATAGCATAGCAACTATTTTTTTATTATTTTTTTATGAGATGGATTGAAAATAGGATGTACTGGAAATCACATAAGCACACACATTCTTTTAAGATTCTCTGGCTGATTTCTTGACCAGACAGGCCTGAATAAATCCCAGATAGGCATCTGGATGCTTATCCAAGGTGAAAAGAACACAATAAATTTGAACTGTGTTCTTTACCCTTTGCATGGGGTTTTTGTGAATAGCACACAATACACAAGGGCCTCAATCCTGCCTACTTCAAAAAGATCAGACAAAAACTTGACTATTTCTTGATACAAATGGAATATGAGTTATCTGTCAAAATAATTGAAACTACAATGAATGATATCCACAGTATATTTCACACTAAATCTAAAAACATTCTGATAAACTATGCACATGATAATCCAAATCCCCTTATCTAGGTCTAGTGATTATGTCTATTAGAGAAACCTTACCACTTTCACAACGAAATGAGGCTTCTTCTTGCTATACAAAATTAAATCAAAATGGACAATATTTCAAATATAATTTTTTATAGAAAATCAAAGCAGTAAAATAAAGTCTGGGGAAAGAGAATGAATTCACTGCTGGCTGCCTTAGCTATCTGTCCTCTTTTCTGGGTGGTATGGTTCCTTGCTGTATCATTTGGTTTGCCGACTCGCTGCTTGACTTACTGACTTCAGTGGGACTAATTTTCTGGATAAAGTCCAGCTATGTACATATATAACTTAGCTCTTTTAGTTATACTATGACTTTTTGAGAGTGAAATCTTAACAGTAAACATCTCAGAGCATGTATTGTGTGTCATTTTATCTCTAAACACCAGTTCATCTGACTATTTAAACTAGCTCCAATTGCTGGCACTGTTTGTCCTTGGAAAAAATGCTACAGATAGGTGGATTATTTGATACAGTAGGGTGCTCAGTGGTGCTTTCTGTTGAGTAGGAAACATTTCTGAAATAGTATTCTCAGAATGCAAGGTATTCACCAACAATATTCTCTCTTGTTAGGGTAGGAACGGATGAGCTTCCAGGGGCCATAATTGTGGAAGGAGTAGCTGGAACCATGTTGGAACTACATTCACAGCCATTCCTCAAAACACTTTTCTAAGTCGGGAGAAAAGAAACCAAGAGAGAGTGTCCAAGATCTTAGTATAGCTGGACATGTGGTCCTTCACTTTCTCCATACTTTCAAGCTCTTTTCTTTTGCCCTGGTTAATGTATGATAGTGGTTGGCTGACACCTGTACCTCTACTGAAGGATTACTGTGTCTGTTTGTTTACTTCTTTGCTACGAAGTTTGTCCTGAGCTTCCTGTGGTCTGTACTTTCACTGAATATGTACCGCTGTGCAGAAAAGTCCTGAAGAAACATATCACCTTTGTGCCCATCATTGGCACATTGATTTCCTTTCCAAGAGGCTGTAAATATGGTTATCTTACTCTAAATACTGTTGAACTGTTAAACAGGAATGAAGAATGAAATGTTATATGAATTGAACTTGATTTCCTTTAATGTTTCTTATTAACTGACCATTAAAAAGAAAATATGAAAATTGCCTGTTCCAACTTTTCCTTTAGTAAAACAGACGTGAACTTTATGTTGTTATGCTACAACCAATGTTATACTTTGGAACTATATTATAGCTAATAACATCACCTCTGAGGACCTGAAACACCTGCTACTGGAAAAAACTAGCAATTTTCTGTTGTTCTCATACTGTACGGTTGTATTCCAGCTAAGACTTGCTGGACGTTAGCACAACAACTATATTCTGCTCTCACTTTGTAAATCTCACAGACTTGATACAGTGAAATTACATTTCCCATGAACAGCTGTGTGATCTTCTGTCTTTCTTCATCACATATCCTTGGATTGCCATCTATAAAATAAGAATATAAATTTAGGGTTTATTATAAATAATTTTGACAACTTAAGAATGAAAAATAACATGTAAGTTCAAAGTACTTTTGTTTATCATCATATACTAATATGAAGCTCATATTCTACTTTATTTCCCCCCCCCTTCATAATGCAATAGTATTACAAATGTCAAATACATTATTTTTTTGCTAGTTGCAGTACAGAATAATGTGTTGTGCATAAAACTTTCCCAAATAAAAACATTATATGCTTCTTTTAGAAATACAGTGTATGTACATCCATGACAGAGAATGTTTCACTCGTAACTATCATTTTAGAACAAATGTCTTTGTCTATAATGTTTGTTTTTCCTTGAGGAACAGTTGAAGGTCACATTATTAAAAGTGTTAATAAATTACAATATTTGTGTTAGTTATTTAAACCTGTCACATGAAAAAATTATCTGATACATTGGATTCTTTTTCTATCTCTACTTAGGTAATTCAGGGAAATGGATTTCAGAGTTAAGAAGAAAATAAATCCAGATTTTGTTTGGTTTGAAAAAAAAAAGAGTAGATTTTTTTTTTTCAATTGTGTATAATATGACATTTTTGCCCCCAAACCAGTGTAATTATGAACATTATGAAATAATTCTACACTTAGTAAAAATTCTGAAACATTTGCTGATAAGGTAATTTTCATTTTTTTCCCCCTACTTTGTGTCAGGCCATAACGGCCCTAAGCAACCTTACCTGAGACGCCCCCGCAACACTCTTTGTCCAGGTGCCCAGGAGCGCCACTTCTGTTCAAACTGGGACTTCGGTCACTGAATGAAGTATGGTGTAGATGTATCTGTCTCAAGATGTGCCTTCTGGATGGACCCTTTGGATGCATATTGTAGCCTTGTCCTCACATCTGCCTCTGATCCAGTCTCCTCTTGCTTCTGATGGAATGTCTGGTCTTGGTGCATGGCATTCTGTCAAGGGTTATCAATGCTCCCTGCTATTACCATTTTTGCTCTTTCTCAAACCCAGTGGGACTGTGCCCCATTAGTGGGATCATAACCTGTGGTGAGGTCACCCTGGGCTTGTGGCTCATTCCCCTTCATGGATTAGCCTCACTCTTTACACTCCATGACACTGTGAATCTCAATACCATTTCATTAGACAGCCAATGACGTCACAAGTCATACCCAGAGGTATTCCTAGGTCACATTCAATGAGGAATTCATCTGTGGTAGGATTCACCTGGCCAAATATAGTGTCTGGCAAAAGGTAGTACAGTGTAATGCTTATATCTGAACTTGTCTCACATGTTTCCTTTATAGTCCCTTTATTATGGATATGAATAGGCAACTTTAGGCTGTAATTCATCTGACTGGTTTTATATACTGCTATACATAAATCCCCTACTTCAGTGGATGGAAAGAGAGTGAGACTTATAAAAGATGATGCTTATCATCTTGAATATACTCCCAGTCTCTCTGGTGGTCGTAGTTTCCCTCCAATTTCTGTAGAAGAAAGTTTGGTGACTTGCAATGGCCTGACAGGAATCTCATGAATTTCAAGAAAGGGAAGTGCAAAGTCTTGCACCTATGGAGGAACAGCTCCAGGCACCAATATATGCTGGGGTCACTCATCTGGAAAGCAGCTGGGCAGAAAAGAACCCGGGAGTCCTGCTGGACAACAACTTGAACATGAGCAAGTAATGTGTTCTTGCCACAAAGAAAGCTAATGGCATCCTGGGCTGTGTTAGGAGGAGTGTTGCCAGCTAGTTGAGGGAGATGATCCTTTCCCCTCCACTCAGCACTGGTGAAACCACACTTGGAGTGCTGTGTCTTGATTCCACAGAGATTTGGAGCAACTAGTGAGAGTCCAGCAAAGTGACACAAGGATGATGAAGTGTCTGCTATATAAGGAGAGCCTGAGGGAGCTGGGACTGTTCAGCCTGGAGAAAACAAGACTCAGGGAGATCTTGTAATGTATATAAATACCTGTACAAAGGCGATGTAAAAAGGATGGAGCCAGGCTCTTTTCAGCGGTGCCCAGTGATAGGACCAAAGGAAATGAGCACAAAGTGAAACAAAGGAGGGTCCATTTAAACATTCAGTGATTTTTACTAGGTTAGTGTAGATAACTAACATTTAAAAGTTAGGCCAACATTAGTTTAAAGGAATGTGGTTTGTTGACCTTGGCTGGATGCCAGGTGCCCACCAAAGCTGCTTTATCACCCCCGCTCCTGAGCTGGACAGGGGAGAGAAAATACAACAAAAGGCTCATGGGTTGAAATAAGGACAGGGAGATCACTCACCAATTACTGTCACAGGCAAAACAGACTCGATGTAAGGAAAATAGTTTGACTTAATACAAATCAAATCAGAGCAGAATAATGAGAAAATAAAAACTAAATTCTAAAACACCTTCCCCCCACCCCTTCCCTTCTTCTTAAGCTCAACTTCACTCTTGAATTCTCCACCTCTTCCCCCCCAGGTGGCACAGGGGGACAGAGAATAGGGGTTGTGGTCATTTCAACAGATTGTTTCTGCCACTCCTTCCTCCCCAGGGGAAGCAGTCCTCACATTCTTCCCATCTTCCCCTGCACCAGCATGGGGTCTCTCACATGGGAGACAGTCCTCCATTAACTTCCCCAATGTGAGTTCTCCACGCACTGCAGTTCCTCATGAACTGCTTCAGCATGGGCCCTTTCAACACAGTACAGTCCTTCAGGAACAGAATGCTCCAGGGTGGGTTCCCCCCAGCGTCACAAGTCCTGCCAGCAAACCTGCTCCAGTGTGGGCTCATCTATCCACAGGTCCTGCCAGGAGCCTGCTCCAGTGTGGCTTCTGCACAGGATCACAGCCTCCTTCCAGCATCCACCTGTTCCTGCATGGGATCCTCCATGGACTGCTGATGGATCTATGCTCCACTGTTAACTTCCATGGGCTGCAAGAGAACAACTTGCCTCACTATGGTCTTCACTAAGGCCTGCAGGGAAATGTCTGCTCTGGCACCTGGAGCACCTCCTCCTTCTCCTTGTTCACTGACCTTTGTGTCTGCAGATCTGTTTCTTTCACATATTTTCACTCCTCTCTCTTGTTGCAGTTACTGTTGCACAGAGTCTTTTTTCCCTTACTAAAAAAGTTATATTCGAGAGGCACTACCATCATCACTGATGGACCTGGCCTTGGCCAGTGGCAGGTCCATCTTAGAGCTCAATTGGACATGGGGGACTAGGTGACCTTTAAACGTCCCTTCCAACACAAACTATTGTATAATTCCATGATTCTCTGATATCATACATAGGTTTGTCAATCTACTTGTACTGACTGAAATGAAAATAAATATGGAAAAAAATGGAAATGGAACTGAATATTCACTGAGTACAGTCTTTATAAAAATCACTCCTTCAGCCTATGTCTGGGTGACATGATGCAGCAATTTAAGAGCTTGAATAGCATATATAATCCTGTCTCTGAAATGGTCTGCTTGCAGGGGAATAAACACTCATAGAAGAGTAGCCTGAAGTCTGTGGCATATGTGGCAGTTAATCTCAGTTACTGAAGATTATGATGGGGTATTTGCCCAAAAGCTTTTGGAAAGTATCCTGAGATCAGGGTACAAGTCATATTTTAATTCATCCCAGCAAAGACAGTGGGTAGGTACTCCAACTATTTCAACAAAAATATTTTGTATCTGAAGACAAAGGTCTTTCTTATTTCATAGGCAAATGAAAGAAGCCTCTATATCTCTTGATTAAGTAGCAATGTTTTTCAGGTTTTCTACAGGAATACTTCCTCTATCCAGAAAAGGATAAAGAATCTCTGGGTGTGGAAAGCAGATCACATTACAAAACTGGGAATATTGGTTGATATAACAGATGGTTGTGCTGCCATCCAGAGGGACATCGACATGCTGGAGAATTGAGAAAACAAGATTCTCATGAAATTCAACAAAGGGAAATGCCAAGACTCCTGAACCTGGGGAGAAACAATGCCATACACCGAGGCTGAGGACCAACTGTCTGGGAAGCAATTTTGCAAAGAAAGACCTGGGGTCCTGGTGGCCAGCAAGTTGTCCATTAGCCAATTTCCAACAGGTGGACAGCAGTGATCCTTCCCCTTTTCTGAGCACTAGTGAGAAACATTTGCAGTGCTGATCCAATTCTGGGCTCCCCAGAACAAGAGAGACAGAGGCACACTGTCAAAGGGTCAGAAAGATGATGAAGGTACTGGAACATCTGACATTCAAGGAGAGGCTAGGAGAGCTGGGACATTTCAGCCTGGAGAAAAGAAGGCTCAAGAGGATCTTATTGATGTGCATAAGTACCTGATTGGGGGCAGGGGGAGAAACAAAGAAGATGGAGACAAACTCTTAGTGGTGACCATTCAAAAAATAAGAAGCAATAGGCATAAACTGAAATACAGGAACATGATAAAAAATACTGTGAGACTGGTGAAACACTGGAACAGGTTTCCCAGGGAGACTGCAGAGTCTCGACCCTTGGAGATATTAAAAACTGGACTCAAAGAGTCCTGAGACGCCTGTTTTTGCTGACTGTGCCCTGAGCCGGGAAGTTTAGACTGAGAGATCTCAACCACTGAGTGATTCTGTGGTTACTAACTATTATTGCTTTCTGTCTGTTCAGTTCACCCTTCTAGTTCTTTCTGGCATGGGACCTTATCTATGATTAACAGTTGGAAATCATGCCCTAAAGTCCACAGCTCTCAGAGTTCAGCACAGAAAACCTGATATGTTCTAGAATGGAGATAAAATGTATTAAGTAAGGATTGGGTAGGAAGATGCTGAAGATGATGGGAAAGATCCTTCCTCTGAAGAGTAAGGTTTAATTCTTTTCTGTTTCAGATAAATAGTTGGAGCTCCTAATTTTGGAATATTTTTTTCCAGAGTAGAACTCTGCAGTGGATAATCATGATTGTTTTCCCATTTTACTGTGCAATAAATTTACAGGTTAAGCCAGAAAGCTTCTTCACTTTGTTTAAACCTATTCCAAAACTCAGTGATTTCCTTATGAAGTAGGTTGGAAAAAACTCCTTTTAACTTCACATATGCTGTTGAATTTTAGTGTCTGCATAACATTCTACAGCATGTATAGGAATGCATACAAGTTACTTTCATGGCATTCAGTGCAAAAACGATCCTGGATATTTGTGTATTTTACATTTGTATGCCCTGCTTTTTATTGTTTCAGCTGGGCATTCCAACCTGATCCTTACACATCACAAGAAATACGATAACTGATTTTTTAACAGATTAATATGTCAAGTGAACATTTCCTGCATTTGGAGCAAGGCAGTTACTATTTCTGTGTAAAGCACATCCTGTTTACTATGAGGTTGGAACAGAAGCAGTGTCTGCAGGCTGTCTTATAAATATGCATTTTTCTTAGCAGTTTCAGTGAGATGTGTAATATTTTGGTCAGTCTTGTCTTTATAATCAACTACAAGGGCTTAACATGTTCTGTGGTCCCTGCTGACACAAAATAGCTTATGGCTCCATAGATTCTCCTGACACACCTGTTTTCCTGAGATGTTGCTGGCGAGTTGTCTTGTAAGCCATACCAATACTCGTTTGAAGAACTGAGAAAAGATTTGAGTTTTCATAACCTTTTCATAACCTTTGTTTGGAGTGCTTGGCACCATGGCAGAATCTGGAGCAGAATTGTGTCTTTAATGGACATTATATTCTAACACAGGAGCATCACGAATCTCAGGGCACATATTTGCGTAGCCTATTTTGTATGTGGGAGAGACCAGGTACAACCATAAGATGTTGTCTACAGTATCTGAAGACTCATTGTTATCTTATTATCTGTAACCATCTTTTCCATTTGGTAGGAAAATTGACATTTACTCCAACTGAAATAATATTTTTAGAATATTTGCTAACATATTTGTAGTTTGTGAATCACATAAATGCTCTTATTTCTTCCCGACCTTGTCAAAAACAAAGTTCACGTGTGCAGGAAAAGCAATTCAGCCCCTTCATTACAATGGCTTATGCAATATCAACTGCAATAAGTAATGGCTATATAGCGTGTTGGAATACACTACCATGAACCGTATTTCCCATATTAATTTAAGAGCAAGACTAATACTTTCAGAACAGAAACTAATAGAGTGCTGTTATCATTCCCTTGTTGTTCTATACTCTTGAGAATAAAAAATAGAACTGTGACTCCTCCAGCTGTCATCTTAGTTCTGAACCTGCAAAGAGCTATAATAGTACAAATACTCCCTTTTTTTTTTCCTGTTGAACATAATGCCACCAGTTAGTTGGCTTATGTATACTAGATACGGGAAAGCACTTAGCTGTGTGTCTTATTTTCTGTGCTCATCTATTTCTATTTGCTATGTTACAGATGAATGTTCACTTTTATCTCTGTGGTAGAGTGACTTTGATACTTCTCTCAACTTCAGGTGCTAAGGTGGATCAAAGCCTTTCCCAACAGATATGTTCAAATGAAGTAGAAGAGAGTGACTGATTGACATAAAGCTTATTTTGCCAAATTATAATGCTAGTAATACTCCTATTGGCTATAGATTTCTCTTTTTTTTTTTTTTTTTTTAACAAGCAAGCTTTCAGAATCTCAATTAGTGGGTGATTGGAGAAAAATGTTTCTCTTGCTGTGAACAAAGGGCAAAAGAACATTTTGGGTTTTTTTCCCTTTGTATTTTGATTTAAAGATAAGTATAGTAAGAGAAAACTTCTTTGCAAAATACAAATAAATCTCTGCTTTTTTTTAAGGAGATAACAAAGTTGAACTTTTTCAATATGCCCGTTCAGGAAATTTCTGTACTTAGATAAGTGCTTTTACTAGTTCTTTCAGATTACTCAGAAGGAAGAATTAAAACCTGTAACATGCCCATTTGTGTCAATTCAACTGCGGTGAGTACACTGGAAGAGCACTGTGGATGATTAGATGTTTTGAGTGGCAACCACTTTACACCTATAACTTTGTTTTCTCCCAAGGACAAGAGCTGTGTTACCGCATTTTGTGATTTGTTTTTTTTTTGGTTTTGGTTTTTGGTTTTGGTTTTTTGTTTGTTTGGTTTTGGTTTTGGTTTTGTTTAGTTACATTTGATATAACATACGCTGAAGCTCCTGTTTGCCTGGATTCCTCACAAAGAACAGGAAGGCTCTACCCACCCTACTTCCTCTTGTATCACCATTTTAAAAGATGGTTGCTTGTCTAGCTCTAGGAACAGAGAGAAAATAAGGGCCTTCTGAAGTATACGGGAGTCTATCCATTGATTTCAGTGGATTTTGGATAAAGGGCTAAGGGAACATAATATAACCAAGCAGACATTTCCTTTTTCTTTAGAACCCTTTAAAGACTCATCTTTTTACTTTGTTTTTAAAGTCCCTGATACCAGGAGGATAATATCTGTCTGTGAGTTAAAGACATATGAGCAGTAAGCAGAATCAAAACATAACTAGCCTTCCAGTCTTACAGCTATGATGCACAGTAATTGCTGCACATGGTTTAAAAAAGAAATTACTGCAGTGTAACTCAGGGCTTCAGTGAAGTGAAGACTTTTAATCTTTCTTCCTAAATCAGTGAAATCCAAATTCAATGCAAACTCATTGCAATTCTTGCACACAGTAGAAATGAATACAGACAAAGCTCAGACTCTGAGGAAGTAATTTTTGTGTTCTGTAGCCTGATAGAAAAGATATACGACATTTTTATTTGGGCAAGCCTCAAGAAGGACCCATGAGGAAAAAATGGATAAAAGTTACAATTCTTATGTATATCCAGAGTTGAGTTGTGAGATCAATGGGATTTCCTAAGTGAAGAATTCTGTAGGATTAAACACTTAATTCATGTCTTTCAGGGGAATGAAATAATTTTAACAGGAGTCAGTTATTTCTTTAGTCCCAATAACTTCTGTAAGAGAAGAGCAATATAGCATGATTCTTCAAGACATAAAATGGTATCTTTTGTATCTTTTGTGAAACAGGAGATATTTTCCTCCTCAAAAACGAGCCAGGTACTGCATTTTTCACTCTTTTCAGGAATTTTATTTATTTTCTGGGATATTAGTATCTCAGTTCAGTGCGGAAAATTCTATGCTTTGACAATACAGAAACAGTTCCATATTGAGGTTTTGCAAATTCTAACATTCTATTCTGGCATTCTTTCGCTAGAATACCTAAGTATTATTTATAAGTAGACAATTTACAGTATATATGATGTTCTCAAGTGTTCGCTCTTTTTGCTGTTTGTTATTCCAGATGTGAAATTTGTTACATAAGTCACTGGTATGATTTCTAGTTTCTACTGTGTTATTGTTGATATTACTTTTTTCTTCACTATTTGGAGAAGCAGTATGCTCTCATTAATTCAGTTGAAGATTTCAGGGTAGGTTATGTATTTAAAAGGTTAATCACAGTCTCTACAAGTTTATAACTCCTGCTTTTATTTATTTTTGAATTTGTGCTGACTCCTTTTCACATCTGTGTTTAACAGTGTATTGTATGTCATTCTGAACACTGTCATGTATGATTAGTCACTGATTTATAGCTAAGGTTTCATCAAAATGCTTGTCTGATATAAATAAGTATTTATCCTGTTTTTTTTCTGTTTTTTAATGGAGTTTAGTCTGGCTCCTCCAGACATGGTTTAATTTTCTGTTTTATCAGATCAATTTGTCACAAAGAACAGAAACAGGTGAAAGAGCAGATCATCAATTCCTATTGCGTATGGGGCTGGATAACACTGAAATTGCTTTGAATTAGAACTTAGCATTTACTGGTAGGAAAGAGAGAGATCTATTATATACAGCAATTTTCAGTCGCTGAATTATAGTCGGAGCACATAGAAATACTAGCCTGACTATACTTAGTTATTGATAGACAGTAGTGACTAAAGCTGGAATAAACCGATGATAACCTCAGGCTTACCTCTACCTTTACCCTTTATTTTAGAGCACAAGCAACTATGAATCATCAGTACTTCCTTTTCTTCCCTAAATTCCCTTTTTTTTTTTTTTCAGGTCTGGACTTGAGTTTCTGAACTAGTAGATATTGGCAGTACTTGTCCACTGAGGGCAGCACTGTAAGAAAATGATTCATGTGGTGCAGATAGTATGTACAAACTAAGAAATCCTTATGGACTGTGCTGCTAGTAAGCTGCCAGCCAGCTGAGGAAGAGAGACAAAGTTGGATGATTTCCATCAGTGCTATCCAACTCCTACAATTACGGCCCTGGGGAAACAGATTCGTGTTTCAAATCTAACTCTGAGATTTGGAGTTGGATTTGTGATAGTTGGGCAGTACTTTATTCTCCTTCATAACACAGTCATGAAATGAAAAAATTAATAACAGTAACAATTACAGTACATATACTTCAGCTTTTAGAGTGAATATCAATATGTTAAAAGAGTGTGTCCCCTCAGCCCCTTTACAGAAGAATACAGAAGATAAATATCTTACAGCCTTATAACTTCAGGCTGCTGCTTTTATTGATTCAGAGGATCACATAGTTCAGAATTACCTCCCTGGAAATAGACAGCCCTAGTGCAGATTTTTTTTTTAAAGTGGAATTCAGATAGAAAAGAAAAAAGCACTTTTGTTATGAACAATAGTCTTTGGCAAATACATGTAGAACTAAGGTTAGTTGTGACACAAAGTTGCATCCCATGATAATGAAAGAAAAAAATCCTGGTGACACTTGAACTTGTGTGCTCAAAATGAAAGAAACAACAATATGTGATGCCGGCTGACATAGTCATGGAAGGTGTCCTAGAAGACAGAAAAGGGCAAATTGCCCTGGTACCATTTATTATGTTTTCCTGTATAAAAAACATAGGACTAACAACAGCTCCATGGATTTTACGGAATTGCAGAATATCCTGTAACAGACAAATAAGTGGATTCATCTTGCCTAACTTTATATATATCTAAAAGTTTGGAACCTAATGTGAACTCAGAATTTAAGGTGATATAGGCTGCCCATTTTCTGCGGGAAGAACAAAACAGCAGGACACAAGCAATCCATGAAGTTTCTGTATTAAATCAATGATAAACTGATACAGCCCTGGAAAGAAAAGGGGTCCAGGAGATCTGGCTGATATTCAGGCTTCACCCCCTCTAAGGTGAAAAATGCTCAATGTTGTTGAGCAGGACCAGCAGCAGCAGACCTGCCTGGATGAGCAAGGAAATACTGACTGAACTCAGACATAAAAAGGAACTGTACAAGAGGTAGAAGCAGGGACAGGTGATCTGTGAAACACAGTCTGAACATGAGGGAATTGTATAACTGTATGATGGGGAGCAATAAATATGATGGAACCAGACTCTACTCAGTGGAGCCCAGTGTTGTTTTAATTTTGTCTTTGTTTCTCGCTATCCAAATGTATTTAAAATAGCATTAAATTAAATTACTTTTTCCTAAGCAAAGTCCATTTTTTCCATGATGGTAGCTGGTAGGTGATGTCCCTGTCTTTATCCTGATCCTCAGTGAGCATTTTTTCCCTTATTTTCTCCCTCTGTTCTGTTGAAAGGAGTGACTAGATAGCTGTCTGGCAGTGGTACAAGGTCAACCCACCACAGATATAGTCATAGAATCATAGAATCATGGTGTCCTGCTTTGAGGTAAAACAGAACTAATTTTCTGTTCAGTAATTTTACCTTTTTAGCTGGGCCTCTTCCAACTAACTGAACTCTGAAATTAACAGCATATTGTTTAGAAACTGTTCACTTTCACAGTGATAAGACCTGATTATACCAAGGAATGGTATCCAGAGAGGCCCTTGCTTATACTTATTGCTAACCAAGGTCAGGTAAATTTGTTTTTTGCCCCATTGGAGTGTCAGAAGCAGAAAAGCGTAGAGGGGTCCCATGTGTAGGGAGGAGCAGACAGGGCAGGTGACCCAAAACTGACCAACAGGGTATTCCATCCCATCCGCATCATGCTCAGTATAAAACCTGAGGGATCAAAGGGTCAACTCTCTTCCTTCAATGGCTGACATCTGAGGAGGACCCTGTCTGTTCATCTGCTTTTGATCCTGATCCGAGCATTCCTGACTCCAGATCTGAAATCCATGTCCTGTCCATCACCAAATCCAGCCTGGGAGTTTTCCCTGTGCCTACTGGTGATGGGATCATCATCCTGAGAGTTTGATACAGTTTTGTATATACTGTATACTTTTTTTTCTTTTATTTTTTCTTTTCTTATTATTATTTATTATTTCATTATTTATTAATATTTTCATTAAAGTAGTTTAGTTTTTTCTAAACTCATAAATCTCTTTTATCTCTTTTTCTCCTCTCTTTCTCTTAGAGGGGGGAGGGAGGGGCCATCTGTCGTTCTGATTGGTCAATCCAGTCAAAACCATGACACGTGGAATCATAGAACAGCCCAGGTTGGAAGGGACCTGGAAAGATCCTTTGGTGCAAATGTTTGTAGGAAGGGGAGTCCAGATGAGATTACCAAGTGCTCTGTCAAATTGCACCTTGAAAACCTCCAGTGGTGGCAACTCTACCATGTCTCTGGGGAAGTTGTTCTGGTGAGTTATTGTTTTCAATGTAAATTTCTTTCCTGTAACAAGATAATGATACAGTGGAGCATCTGAAATGGGATTGCTGCCTATACTTAGCCACATGACTCCTGCACCCACTGAGTGTTTGAGGACAGTAAGCAAAGCAAACCTCTGGATAGTTCTCCAAAAGGAGATTAAAATTGATTTCTAAAACTTATTTTTACAATCTGTTTAGCTGGGTGAATAATATTGTCCAAACTTGAAGACATAATTTTTAAGCTTCAGCTCACAGGCTGTGCAGGTATGGGACTTTCTGTGCATTTGGTAATTGTAATTGCTTGTATGTGATAAGTAGAAACATTCCTTTTTTTCATTTTCTTGTTTATGCTCAGGATGCCGCAGTGTTGGCTACTGTTAGAGATAAGATACTAGAATAAGGAGAGTACTGGACTGAAACATGAGTGTTTGCATTTGTCACTGAAAAAAGTGGTTGAGATTGTTTGCCAAGCACCGTTAAGCATCTTCCTTGAAACCTTCCTTCTTCTACGAAACAATGCAATGCATAGTGCTTTCATATGGTGCTTATTCTACTATACTCATGACCCTCCAGATGGCACAATAGAAACTTCCACTCTTCCTATCACTGAAGATGAGAAAAATCAGAAAAGTATCATGAAAAGTCAGAATAATCAGAGCAACATTATGTAGTTTCCTTTAAAGAACAAAACCCAAGTTTAATAGCAACAGAAATCACCGCAAATAGATTCCTCATTATTCATTTGACTGTAATGGCATTCTGAGGACTGCGTATTCAATATGTGCTAAATCACCCTGAATCTCACTGAGAGTATCTGATGGGTATCTTTCCCTTGATATGTAACAATTATTTCTAACAAGCATAAAGATTTTAACTTCAGGTAAGAAAATTTATTACATCCATTTGTTCTAGGAAATACTGACAAATTTATTGCATTCTTTGAGATTAGTTATTCTTCAACTAAGTAACTATAAAAATTAAGAAAATATTCAGTGAAACCTACTGGTAACTTCAGTAATTTACAGCTGGTGAATTAATCATAAAAGCTATATGAAATAACACTAAGAATATGGGCAGAAATTCCTAAGTTGAGGCCAAAAGTACTCCTCAGTTTTGGAACTGGTTTGGTGAATATAAAAACACTCAGTGCCTAAACCATGACATACAGTTGAGGAGGATGAGTGTCATCTCTTCTCTTATTTACTCTTCTTTTTTGTTACTTCCTTTTTACTTTTAACTGCTTTTCCTTCTTTGTATACCTCCTTTGCTTTTAAGATCCTGAAAAAATAATTGTACTGTCTATTGTTTTCCATTAACAAACCTAACAAACAAGCCCTTCCAGTACTACTGGGGGAGCATCAACTCAGAATTTACTTTCTTCCTCCCATGCTCTCTGACAGCATCCTAGTTTGGCCTCTTGTCTTATAAATTTGATTGCAATCTTTGTGCAGGCCAAGCTTATCTTTTTATTCTGTACTTTTACCACACAGCACAGTGCTTTCAAAGTGCTATTATAACAAATTTACAGTGAACATTTTCTTCTAATTTGCCTCTTGTGCTCCTCACACTGGAATCATGGAATTGTTGGAGTTGGAAGGGACCTTCTAGAGATCATCTAGTCCAACTCCCCTGCCAAAGCAGGATTGCCTAGAGCACATTACTCAGGACTGCATCCAGGAGGGTCTTGAAAATCTCCAGAGAAGGGGACTCCACCACACCTCCCTGGGCAGCCTGTTCCAGGGCTCTGTCACCCTCACCGTAAAGAAGTTTTTCCTCATATTTGAGTGGAACTTTCTATGTTACAGCTTGTGCACTTTAACATCTTTTAAAATGTTCCTCTTTTCATTCAGTCTTTTGCTGACTATGTCAATGTGGTTAAATGACAGATGGTCCTTGACTCTGAAACCAAGCAGTGAAGACTGACTTGCATCCACATGGTGGATTAGCTCCCTTTAATAGATTTATTTTCTAGAAAGGCAGTTGAGTAGTGCAAAGCATAGCCAGGGAGCAAGATAACAATTAACCAATGCAAAGGACCAGGCATATGATGATGTTTAAGGGTACTACCAAGCAACACAGTGTCTCTTTGCCAGTAAACTGATCTAATTTTCAGATTGGGATTGGTCTGTTTTAATGTCCTGCTCCCCTTGTCTCTTCAGGAGTGAGCTCCTTCATATGATGTCAGAGGTCCTGAAATGACAAAACGTAATAGAGTGCAGAAGAAACAAGTCTGACAGCTAATCCATAATGTTTTGTGTGGTCTCTTTGAAGAAATGGCAATGAGATTGTGATTTATTTTAATAAAATATGTGGATAATGTAAACTTTCTAAGAGATACCATCTGCAAAGTAGCGTAGCAATTTGATGGTCTGGAAATATCTCTCCAAAGAGAAGAAAGATCACTTTATTTGCAATTAGTGAGTCCTAAGAGCCCACACTGAAGATTTTGTTTGTATTTAAAGTGAAAAACTTCTAGCTATTGAAGCCATATTTATGAAAGAGATTTCCATTACTCAAACTATCTTCCTAATGGATTATAAAAAAACAAGAACAGAGTAAAGAAAGGAATAGAATAAATGGAAAAGAGAAAAAATAAAAATGCAGTCTACATTGAACAGAGAGATCATCCAGCCCTACTGAGTTACAGACAAGTTCCCCAGATGCTGTTAGGTGAGATACCAAAAAAACTTCAATGACTCTTAATGTTGAGTTTTATCCAAAGAGGGTTGGTTTTGGTTTTGATGGTGGTTTTTTTTTGTTGTTGTTTTCCATCATGGGAACTTATTTCTGATTTCATCACCAAGACCTTAATGCTTTCATTTGCTAGAATTAAGCTTGTTTTCTCTTGAACTTTATCTAGTATTCACTCAAAATGCAGAGCATTCTACTAAGTCGAAAGCAGATTGGGTCTCCATGGAAAAGGGACAGATAGAACTGCATTGTGCATAAGCCCAGGCACATAGAAGTTTTACAATCTCACAAATTGAGGTCTGTTTCCTCACAAACTGCAAGGGTCAGCTAGTGCCAGATCTTGAGAAAATACGTCTGGAAAACATTAAGCCAGTATGTATCTGAACAGGAACAAGGGATGGTAGTATACAATATCACTTTAACCAATATTCCTACACAGTTTGTCTTTTTTTCCCTCACTTTGATTCTTGCATGTAACTTCTGTCATTTCCTACATTTCCTATATATTCCACTAACCTATTTCCTTTCTGAATCCTTCTGGTAGGATGTCTGTCTTCCTACGTATTTCTGCTGGAAAGTCTTCTTTTAAGACTGTCTTCCTCTGTGAGTTCTCATCTCACTCTCTTTCCTTTTGTCTTCAAGATCCTAAGTATGCCCCTAGTTCTGAACTCTGTCTTTCCATAAATCCTATCCATTCCAGTTATCATTTGTAATTCCTAGAAAGGACCCTCACAATTCTCATTATTGGTATCTTCTGGGTAAACTCTGGAACTTGAAGGTGCAGCTGTAAAATATTGCCCGAAGGGGGCAAAGTAGTTCTTGAAATTGTGTCATATAGCCAGAAGCCTTTGGTTTAGAGCAACAAATACAGACAGAGGAACTATTTTCACCTCAGGGTGGCTATTTTTAATTCAATTACCTCCCACTAGATGTAGAGGAATATTTGGTGTAGCACCTGCCTTTGTTTTATTTTTCATGGAGGGCAGTCTGATAGCTCCTCTTTCATCCCTGCAGAGATTATTGTTTCAGAAAGAACAATATTTTCTTTTTGGTTTGTTTTGGTTTGTTTTTTTTTTTTTTCTTTTTTGGTTTTTTTTTTTTTTGTTTTGTCTGCCTTTATCATAATTTCTTTTCCTCTTCTGTGGAAAGAAGATGCACTCCCACCAACAGCAGTCTGAAGAGAAAAGGGGCTGCTGATGGCCAACTTGTTCCCTCTCTTTTATATTGTACTCAAGGCAGATGGGATATCTTTTTGTGCATGGGGAACCAGTACAAGGAGTAGAAAATTCCAAAATATTGTTACTGAACACAGGCAGATGATTGCTCATACTCTGATATTTAAATCTATTTTAAATTCACATGAAGTAAATTGCAAATGCAGTTGTAAACCAGTCTGTAATACACTTGAGTTGGTATTTCTGACTATAAGAAATATGCTACTCACTGATAAAATGCTGAGGTGGATTGATGGGATAATTCCTATGCCATTGAGCAGCAGGAACTATGAATCAGTTCTAACGCTATGTGTACTCATTAGGTAAGTTCAGGGATTGTAGAGTATGTGCAAATTTTCTTAGATCTAATACGACTCAGAGTGTAATTACATAAATTATAAATGAAGCATTGCAATTTCTCTAGAAGTTCATTTAGCTGTGCACAAGCTTACAATATACTTACATATTAGTTACACAAGCATTTTAGATGTAATTAGTGTCATAAAATGTGAAGTGTTACAGAACATTTATGACAGCTGTGAAGAAGAGAGTACAGACAAAGGGTGAAAATACAGATAGCCTCTGAACACATAAACCTCATGCTCTGTGAAGCAATGTCAGCATTTTCAAGTTATTTTCAAGAAAAAAAGCAAGAAACAAGATATGAATTTTCATTATTTATCTTTTACTAATTAGCTGTGATATAACCAATCCTTGTTTACCTCTGAAAATTTACAGATGTACTGTAAATTATAATTTGGCAACACAGCAAAATGAACTTAATTGTTTTCAATGGAAAACCATGCTATATTATGGCACTACAAGTTTTATCTGTAGAATTATAGGTCTGCTGGCATTTCAATTAATTAGACATCTATTTTCAGTGATAAATTGTTTCAGGAAAAAAAATTACTCAGATTGAGCTCAGATCTTAAGTCTCAAATCCAAATCCACTTTACACTTTTTTTTTTTCAGGTTTTGGTTTGGTTTGGGTAGTTTTGGGGTGGCTGTTTTGGGAGGTGGTGGTGTTTTTTTTTTTAAATTTTTTTGTTTTTAAGTTTGAAGAAATTCCTTTGTCTTTCACCTAGATCTTCACTCCTAATAGGTGCCTTGCCCTTGTTAAAATCAGTCTTTGATTCTTCAGTGTTTTAGCCCTATCTCATGGACTGGTACTGCAACTAAGTCACATAAATTCAGTTTCTTCCCAGAAGAATGCAGAAGCTAAGGCAAAGTTCAGAAAAGAAAGTGACAGATTGAAAACCTCTCTCTCAGTGCATTATTTCAAACTGGCTGCCTGGAGAAGAGGCATTTTAGATAATGCTGGTGAAGTTTTTTAAGGCAATCAAGGAATTCCTAAGGGAGAGAAACATAAAGATTAGACTGTCCAAAATATGCTGGGGTTAACCTCCTGCTGGGGTTACTGGTTACCCCTGTTCGTGCAGACCTTTTGCTGAAGACAAACCCTTTGAGGCTTAGTATTTGGTTCCAATATCCTCAGAAATTCAGTTCTGTCTCCTTATACTCTCTTTGTAGATTGAGCATGGAATTCCAGAATGCTGATAATGATGTTGTGATTTTCTGAGCCAGATACGATATTAATTATTTGATGTTTAGTAAATACTGATGGCCTCTTCTTCCACTTATGTGTCTCAGTTTTTAAATCCATAATCATGTGGCCAGGAGTTTCTCAGTTTAAATGCTACATGGAAAAAGATGTTTCATTTTGCCTGAAATATGATGCTGCATAATTTCACCTCTTATCCCTAGTTTTCAGGTGCTGAGAAGTGATGAATCCAGAGAAGGGCAACAAAGTTGGTGAGGGGTCTGGAGAGCAAATCTTATGAAGAGTGGCTGAGGGAGCTGGGGTTGGAATGGGCTGAAGCCCATTGGAATGGGCTGCCCAGGGAAATGGTTGAGGCACCATCCCTGGAGGTATTTAAAGGACTGGTTGACATGGTGCTGGGGGACATGGTTTAGTGATCATTTTTTATCAGAGTTAGGTTGATGGTTGGACTAGATGATCTTAAAAGTCCCTTCCAACCCAGAAAATTCTATGATTCTATGAATAGTTGTTCTCCTGTAACCTTTAGTCACAAATTACATAGGAGGTGAAGAACTTACTGTTTTTGTGAAGGTTCGATGTGCTACATTTGACTAAATGCCTCACTACACACAGAAATGTGAAATAAATCTATATTAGTAGTTTATTATGGTATTGAGTGTGCAGTCCTTACAGTTGCATGTGGTGTTGTTCTACATTTTCACTTTTATCTTAACAAGCCTCCTACGAATACACATTACTCACAATTGCATTTAGAAAACTAAATTTGATACTGTGAGGTTATTTGATTATCCTCTTTGTGTCTTTCTATTTCCTCCATTATAGTAATTCCAAAATAAGCGGTACTCAGGCCTTTCAGGCCCATTTACACCATTATCAACATATGCTTAGGTGTGCGTTACCTAATACAGATTTTCAGACCTTTGGTTTATTGCTTGCATTAAAGCAAAAATATACAGCCATGGCAAACTGGGACGCCTTCTCTGTCTTCATTTTGTTTTTTTTGGAAATTAAACTCCTTTAGGGACATTCTCCACCATACAATGGAGCTCAAAAATGCCTGAGCAAACTAAACAAGGTCCATAATAGGATGCAGAATAGCAATATTTTTTTGGAAAGGAAATTTCCATGATTTGGAAATAATTTGATACAAGATACCATGCCTTCTATGTCCTACTTCATTTTCTATGCCTAAACCTGTTTTTCTGCTAGATGCTGTATGATGCAGTTGTACCTACCTCAATCTGTATCAATATAAGACTTTCTGTGCTGTATTCCATTGCACTGGAAAGATAAGTCTTTACTGATTTCACAGAAACACAGAAACACTTCCTGGACCATTTTAATTCCTTTTCTGCACCTTTTTGTGGGTTTTTTAAATTCAACATAGGGAATTTTCATGGAGGTACCTTGAAAAATGGTTCTATAGACTTGATGATCTCTAGTAGTTCTCTTCTGATATCACAGAAGGGTTGTGTTTCCTATTTTAATGGCTTCAGTTCTATTTAGGTCTTAGTATATCATTATTTAAAAGTTTCTGGAAAATTTTCTGTACGATCCATTTTGTATCATCCCCACCTTTTAACATTTCGTAAACTTTGAGGAGATAAAGATTAAATGTGAAGAGTTAATCATGGAACTGGGACAAAAAATAATGAGAAACAGGCAGAAAAAAGATATAAATAAAAAAAAAATAATATTCCTTAAGACAGGTTCCAAAAAACCTATATGCTAATTTTCCTCTGCTTAGACGTGGATATCCTTTGAAAACATGATTTTTTCATCCATCATTGGTTTCAGATACATAGTAGGTCCAGAATCAGATTTAATTTGCATTATAGGGTGTCTCTGGGGAAAGAAATCAAAAATTTCCAAACTCTCTTCATTGGTCTATGTAGCTAAAATGTGATACTTAACAGTATTAAAGCTCTTTGCATCTTCAAAGTACTTCAAACTGCTTAACTCTATGGCATCAAAAAATGTTAGTTCCATTTTACAGATAGGCTAGAAAAGTTGGCAAGATGCAAAGCAAGTCATTCTCAGAGCTGGCAACAAATTCCAGCAGCCACAGCTGTCACTCCCAGGCTTAGATCACTCTACCTCTCTTCAGTGTTTAAATAATATGATAGTCCTTTACCACTCCTGAATAATTCTGCTTTTCAGTAAATAATTTGTCTTGTGGGGCCAGGGAAAAAAGAAGAGAGAACAATAAAGAAGAAGAAAGTGAAGGTGGTTTCATAGTGCCATCATTCAACTATAAGCTCTTTTTAGGGCTGTTGCCAAGGGGAACACAGAAGCATGGGTTAGTCTTTCTGGGAATGACTACAACCGTATACAATTAGACATATTTATTTCAATTAGTTATAGGCTTAGAGGAACTGGATATGAAAAACCCCTTCTATATTAATGCCTTTTAAATGTTGAACCTGAAACTAGGTTGCCTTTAACAAAGATATATTTGTAGCTTCTAAACACACTTCAGAGAAATTTGATCAAGCTGTCTGTGTTAGCCCAACTGTTCTTTTCAGTAAATTCAGTGGGAGCTTCATCACTGGCTACAGAAGTTGAACAGGTTGACTGAATTTGAATAGCTTTTCCAATAACTGACTGACACACCTTGATTGTTTATGCAAATGTTGATAATATGCCAATTAGAATTTTAGGGTGCTTTTTGACTTTTTCATTTCTTAAGACCTCAGTTCTCTCAGATCTCTAACTTTTGTTTTAAGAAATAAAAGAAAATTTATTTTTTTACTGTTTCATTGTTTACAGTACTTGTTGACATCTACTTGTCTTTCCTCTTACGTAGAGCTAGGCGTCCTGCATATGGAAATGGCTTCATTAAAATAAAAATATGGTAACATATGATGTTTCAAAAATAAAATAACTTTACAAAAACCCCAAACCAGCACTGCCTAGTTAGTATAGGAGTAGCAGAAAAAAAGGCTTATTTTACTACGAAGTGAAGTATGTTAAAACAGAATCTTCAGAGATGTGAAATATTTGTGCTTCAGGTTGAACAATATTTGTGCTTTTTTATGCATAAATATGTGCCCACAGAAGAATTTATAACTTGTTAAATACACTATGTACAGGGATGCATGGGGTGGACTAAAGGTGCTTGCTCTACAGGAGAGTTGACTGTAACAATGTAATCATGTATTGATACAAACGTATGTAAAATCTCTAACATATACAGACACACATATACATATTACTTTATGAAAAATTCAAATAAAACTACATAATCTAACAAAAATCCTAAAGGCAGTGTATAGCCTTAGATCTTATAATATAATGAGAATTTGAAAAAGAAAACAACATAGGGCAGTGGGGAATAAAGAAATAAAAAAAAATCTAGTATCCATTAGGAACTAAAAGCAATGGAAGAAAGGAAAACATGCAACATGGTAACTTCACAAAATGATCATTTTAAACTACTGAATTGACAAACCCCAAATATTAATGCTGGATAAGACACTAGCATTTATATGAAGATTTGAAAGAAGTCTTATAAGCATTTACAGTATTCAATGAGGGCAAACAAATGTATTCAATTTCACAGTCTTTTAGAATAGTTTGCAGAAATGTCTTTAAGATTCCTATGAACTCAACTGGTTTTTTAAGACTTGCATTCTGAACGATCTTTTAACACTGGCAACTTGGTGTTTCTTTTTTATGCTATTGAGAAACTCAGAAAAATCACATAATTTAATTTAAAACTAAGCATTTTTATTCAACATAACTAACTGCCTTTATCAATGCAGTTGCTTGATCTTATAAAAATT
The DNA here is from genome assembly GCA_026546715.1 of Gallinago undulata. NCBI lineage: Eukaryota > Metazoa > Chordata > Aves > Charadriiformes > Scolopacidae > Gallinago > Gallinago undulata. Next base: position 170,812,827 of record JAOTQQ010000001.1, read on the forward strand.
TCTCCTTCTCTGTTTCTGGTAAAATATTAAACCTGATTGCGTTCAAAAAAAAGTTACAGCAGTATAGTAATTGAGATTGTTTATAAACATTTAGAGTTCCTAAGTGTAACATTATCCTCTATAATAATTTGTTGATTGAGCTGGCAGAAGACAATGGGTTTTGATTAGATGGTGCTGTCTCATTAATATGTATGGTTCTGTTTCTCCATTTTGTTTCCACTACTGTCTGTACATTCAGAGTGAGGGGACAATTTATTTTTCATTATTATTGGTTCTGCATGATTTTACATAATTGCAGTCATTCTTAGACTTCTTCCAATGTTCTGAGTCCCTGATTGCCAATGACCTATTTACTCTGTCAGTGTGATCAACAATCAACTGAAATCAACAACTCACAACTTAATTAAACATATTTTAGATATGACACTAGATGAATCTATGTTATTTGTAAATAATGAGAACACTAAACCAAATGTCCAGCCACAAAAATGATCAGAGGGATGGAACACCTCTCCTATGAGGACAGGCTGAGAGAGTTGGGGTTGTTCAGCCTGGAGAAGAGAAGGCTCCGAGGAAACCTTATAACAGCCTATCAATGTCTGAAGGGAGCCTATAGGAGAGCCAGAGAGGGACCCTTTGTCAGGAAGTGTAGTGACAGGACAAGGGATAACAGATTTAAATTGGAAGAGGGGAGATTTAGATTAGATACTAGAAAGAAATTCTTTACAATGAGGGTGGTGAGACACTGGAACAGGTTGCCCAGGGAAGCTGTGGATGTCTCATCCTTGGAAGTGTTCAAGGCCAGGCTGGATGGGACTTTGAGCAACCTGCTCTAATGGGAGGTGTCCCTGCCCATGGCAGGGGCGTTGGAACTAGATGATCTTTAAGGTCCCTTCCAACCTGAACCATTCTCCGATTCTCCGATTCTATGAAATGCCAGCCCTTGTCTTCTCAGCAGGGCAAGATGAAACTTAATTTTGGGGTTGGCTGCCACAAGCAGGTGGACAGGGTTCTCATGAGAAGGAGAGGATCTGGAATAGTGAGGCAGGGAAACAAAATGTTGCTGTTTCCACATAGATGAAGGGAGAACAGCGATGGAAGGGCAACTTAAGAAGGGGTAGCTGTTCTGACTCCATCAATGGTGGTTTCTCCAAACGCTGCAATATTGCTCTCAGCCACAGCAGCTCTGATTTTCTGGGGATTTGATACAGGCAGAACAGGCATCGTCCTTACAGCCATATGCAGTGCTCTTATTCTGAGCATCTACGTGGTTTGGTAATACCTGAAGCCATAACTGAATCCCTCCTTGGTCTACCCTCAACTGAAAGACTTGCAGTAGTATCCATGTGATTGCTTTCCCAGGATTTGATATTAATGCTTTAATGTGTTTGTCATTTTTTTTTTGATTGGTTTGTTTGTTGGTTTGTTTGTTTTAAATCAACAAAAAACTTTTTCTTTGATCTTGATTGTCCACAGAGCTTCCCTCTTAGTCTCCTGGCTGGAGCTCTTTCTGGGCACCTCTTCCATTCCCTTTTTCATGTGGGGTGGAGACAAAGTGACAAACCTACAATTAGGACTTGGTAATTTTTTTAAGACACTAAGTCAACCCCATGGTGGAATGACACTACAGAAGAACATTGTGTGTCTGTGTCTAATATACCAGAACCCTTAGAGGAGATTAAGCATCTACATTCAAAAAGGAATTTGAAAAGCAATTTCTGAAAACTAGACCTTCAAAATTATTTCATTTCAGTTACCAGTTTAGGCTTGCAAATAACAAAAATTATGTATAACCCTATTCATAGAATCATAGAATCATTTCGGTTGGAAAAGACCCTTGGGACTTTGCTTTTTGCTGGTTTTCCACTTGCTGTCTGCCTTAGCTTGGTACTGGCAGTATTTGGGGAGCACTTGTTTCTTGCTTTTCAGTTCTGCAGGGCACAAGACAGCTGAGCACTGCTCTCGGTTGGATGGAGTAACCAAGTAATGAAAAGCAATTTGAAGGTACTTATGTGAGTCTCATCATATTAACCATCTCACCATATTTATAGGCAGACTGGTGGTGTGAAGCCTATGTCATAGTGCAAAATTATAACTTCCTGACACTTTTGTGTTTCCTATGTTTCTAGGGAACCCTTCTGCAAAGCAGTAATAACTTCGCTGAACTTCGCTCAGTAATGTCTATCATAAGCAACAGAATCATTAAGAAAGTCCCTTCAGTAGCCCTGTATGGTTTATCAAAAAAAAAAAAAGAAACCAAAAAGAAAACAAAAGAAAATAATTTACAGTGTTCCACAGAGTATTGCTGCCATTCTATAATCACAGAATCACAGAATCACAGAATCTTAGTGGTTGGAAGGGACCTTTGAGATCATCGAGTCCAACCACATAA
>JAOTQQ010000001.1:170819888-170865220 GCA_026546715.1 Gallinago undulata
AAAGCCAAGAGGTGTTGGACACAAGGTTCAGCAAAGCAAATTCCAACTGGATTTAAACAAAAATAAGTTCTCACTGAGATGGCTAATCAGTGGAAGAGGTTACCCAGAGATGTTGTGGAATACCCTCCCAGCAGATGTTTAAAACTCAGCAGAACGGTGAGCAAATAACCTGCTCTAACTTTGTTTGTCCCTGCTATGAGCAGGGTTTGAAGTGTGTGACCCCCATGTTGTTTCTTTACAACCTAAATTGAAACTTGCTTGTGTTAAGTTAGAATCAGTTTTTTTTGTCGTTGGTTTGGGTTTTTTTGTTTGTTTTTTTGAGTAGGTTTCAATATTGGACGTTCTTTAATATTTCAGTTGCTCTGAATTCTATGCAAATCTTCTGATGTAACAGGTTATATCTACACAGAACATACATAGAACAGAATTTTTTTAACTTTCAGACAACAATCCAGAATACTTTGCCATATTAACAAACTAAGGACACACTGAAAGGTAGCTTAAAGACCTTTACATTCTGTAATTGTGTCATTCAAGTTGTGTCATCAAAACTCAATCCTGTTTAAAATATAAGTGTCTGTTAATTTTTTTTTTTTGTATCATGTAACATTTACAAAGTTTTTTGCTGATTAGCTTGTCTTTGTAAAATCTGGATGACGACCTTTTGAATTTGCAGGACATGAAGTTGCAGTTATGCAAACTGGACTTCCCGGGAACACCTGTCCTGAGTTATTTCCCACAGCTTGAACAGGTGTTGGGTACTGTGCAATTCATCATTGCTTTGGAATGGATGATTTTGCTTCAGGATACTTCTGGCAAGCTGAACCTCTCTAGTTGTTGTTCTATGCACATAGGAATAAAAGAATGGACTTGCAACCATAGCCATCACAGAGTAATGAATGCTGGGGAAGAAAAGTGGCTTTCAATATGACAATATTGATAAAGAATTCCCTACAGGGTATAGAGGAATCTCATTTTGTTATAACTCTCTTGAATCATGTGAAAAGAAAGAATATTATCATCCATGAACATTACCAAATCATGAACTAAGGTTGGATACGTTTTCAGTTACAGCTGCACAAGTTTGTAGCTATCTTCATTTGCTGTTTATCAGATGACAGGTTTATCGGTAGCTTAGAGTTCCAATTCCCGATAACACATGTGATAAGGCTCTTTTTTTAAAAAAAAAAACAACAGACACAACAACAAAAAAACCTCGACAAAGTAAAAGCTGGCCTAATGCTTGAAAAACAATGTTTGGTTTTTTTTTTTTTTTTAGCTCATTCAAATCATTTGATATACTCAGTTAGGAACATATGTTTTGCTCAGAGAGAAGCTGTCAACTGTGTTCCTTCAAGCACAGATCAGGAAATTATATCTTACTTTATTCTAGTTATTACATTGTTTATACAGAGATGGCAATATATAATGTTCTTTATTTATGAGAACTATTAATAATGATGTTGCTTTCTTTGCCTTTGTCTTTAAGAAAATTGAGTTTTTAATAGGGCTGGTCGAGAATTTTCCATGGAAATTAATTTTGATAAGAATTACATTCTCATCTAACCCAAATCTGTCTGCTCTTGTGCAAATTTCAGGTATTTTCTCTCAATATCTAAAATAGTTTGGCTGAAAACATTTCTTTTCTAAAGTGATGTAAAAGCGGATCATGGAAACTTGAGTACTGAGCCATTGACTTGCTATTCTGTTCTATGAAACCATAATCTCCAGGAGATTATTTCCCAGAAAGCATATCTTGCAGGTGGTTATCGTAATATGGGTAGAGAAGCACCATGGAAGTTTTAATCTAAGAAGTTAGATCAAAAGGCCTGTGAAGATGAAAACAATATGAACTACAAGTCCCCTAAACACATAGTAGTCTCATTTCAGAAAAGTTATATTTTATTTTAAAAGTTTTGTTGGAAACTTAAAACAGGAAATAGAAATAGGACTGTAATTTTTATTGTAATATTCTAGGGAAAGTTATCCCTTTTGGCTTGCTTTATATTCTAATCAACATTTTGTAGATATGGTCACTCTCATATTTGCATTAGTGACATTACTTCTTTCCTTGGAATTGCTTTATGTGAGCTCATCTGTGTCAGTCTTTAATGGTGAGCAGTACAGATCTTAATTGGAGGACAGACGTAATTGTGAATGGAATCTAGAGTTCAGAAAAATGTTTCATGTACTTATATAAAAACAGTAGCCAGAAAGTCAAATAATAAATAAAAAGTATATGTTTTGTATATCAGGTGATATTAATCACCATTACATGATGACCAGTCTGACATCTGCATAAGCTACCTTTGAAACATATAATTTATTCTAATTGTGGGTTTTAAGACACTGGATACCCTGAGATACCCAGAACAACGTTCTTTATTGGAACATAGGTCTCATTTGTTGTGTAAGCAGATGTTGCTATCTAAGAGTTGCCCAACCAAATCTTTGTTGTTGAATTGGGAGATTTATGATTTGAGTTTCACTGCATAACCAGGTGATGAGCCCTGTTCAAAAATTAAATATGAGAACTTTTCATAGACACAGGCCAGATGCTCCACAGAAGTTCATATGCTGGAACAGAAAACAACTGACCAGAATATTATTGCTGCAGTAATTCAACACCCACACTGTAATTGCTTGTGAGACTATAACCCACATGTTCTGTCCTGCAGCAGTTTAATTTTTAAATATAAAGAAGGGGGAAAATATTTCAGGAAAGGCAAAAATGGGTGAGGATGAAATTTATCATGTCTCAGTGCTAATCAACTATGTGACATTAGAAAAGGCATGTTTCCATATGAGGGCATGCGGAGCTACCTCATATGAGTAAATACTCTTGTCTGCACAGGTTGCTCTGGAAAATTTAATGCCCATGCAAAATCTGTGTTCTGGAGATTTAAAAGGAGATTGTTCTGTGGCTGAATTCCAAAATCTTCTGACAAAAACTGTAGTAGCTCTAAGTGTGGACAAGAAAACATTCTTTCTTGCTTCTGCTAATGATTAAACACAGCTAAATTGTGATTGTTAGGTAATGTGTCACTCCATGAAAACCACTGGGAGAAATTCTGCACAGATCTGCTGAGTGGATGGTAATTTTCTCTTTAATGCTCACAGTACATTAGCTTCTTCTGTACAGTGTGTGTGTTTTGCTATCTTGCTTCTAGAGCAGTATCAGGGCTGCCTATTCCTTTTCAAAGCAGCTTCCTTATGAGTCAGAAGACAAGGTTACAAAAGGGGTGTAAAGTTTATAAAGTCTATTCATAATTAGTGTCTTGGGGCAGCAGCTGATTTCTATACAATTATCTATGAGGGATCGGTGGGTACTTTATGCTAAAATGCATTTCTCTACGTTTTGGAGATCATGAAAGGAAGATGGGAGCTACCTTTTTATACTCACTTATTTCTCCTTCATGCCACAGCGTAATTTGTATATTGATGTTATTAAATGAAAAAATCTAGAGGGAACTATGTTAGAAAAGGATGTGTATAATAAGTTCTGAAAAAAATGAAAACAGTTTCTCTACACAGGCCCTGTTTACAATAACAGGCAACAAGGTAAGACTTTTTTTTATTTTTTCGTGATGAGGCTGGTGAAAACTTGGTGCCACCCTGCATGTCCTTCACCTGCTATCACTGAGCAGATGTTGATTTTCCAATTTACAGGTCTGTTAAGAATTCATGAAAAAGTTAAATTATACATGAGAATGAGGATTTTTTCCTCCAGACTCTGTTATGATATGTTTTCATATTTTTTTAATTGCTAATAATATATCACAAAGAAATATTTTTGTTTCTGCTGCCCATCCCTCTTCACCTTATATTTTTATTTCTTTACACCAAATTGTTGTTTCAACATGAAAAAAAATGTGGATTTCATATGAAGGGAAAAATACTGATGTTCTTTTGGAGTTATTCATTAGTTGTAAGACAGAGAAAGATGGGGAGTTAAAAAATCATCTTCTGTCAGTGTTTATTGTCCAGGATTAATTATGTAATTCAGATTTAATATACAGTTCATTAGAACTCTATGGTCAAATTATGTTCACTCTTGCCCCAAAATTAAGGTTTTCTGTTTTTCAGGTCAAAAATCTCACATCACAGCATTACCTGTGATTTTCTTTATAAAATTGCTTTCACATGAAAGAAGATGTAGATTTTTGTCTGCAGAAAATAAAAATACTAGGGTACAAATCTTGACATTAGGCAGTGTTTTACATTACCATTAATTTAGTTCATCACACAGCACAAAATGAAATTTTCAAGCATGAACAAACTGTAAAAAGTAAATAGATGTGTTTCAATCATAGTTGGTGAGTAAGTTAAAATATTTTCTATTGCTGAAGGACATCAGTAACCAGCAAAATGCTATTCCATGGAAGAAATATCTGGCAGGTTGAATACCATTATAGTCCTGGATGGTTTTGATCTTTTTTGCTGGTGGTTTGTTGTGTCTTTTATCATAGAATGGTTAGCCTAGGATTCTCCAGAGTGGATGAATCCTCCATTAAACTTTCAATGGCAGATTCCATAAAATAAGTGCTAGGCTTGTTCTGGAAGAAGTTATGATATATGAAATACTACTACTTTGAGAAGAAGTACTGGATCTGACATTTCTGTGCCACTTCTGGTTAACTTACTGTGTTCAGGAGTCCTCTGGGTACTCATGTCCAGAATTGCAAGAGAACTGTGTTCCTCTTGGTACCCTATAAAAATAATATGTGAAAAAAAGAAGCTATAGTAAGTTTTGAGTGACAATATTCTTGAAAGGTCTATTACTGTCAAGGGAATCTAGAAAAGTTTAGGAGCTCTAAATAAGTTATTTTTAGCAAATTTGTACACCCTACTATATACTCTCTTCCAATACCTAGGAGAATTGTATAATTATACAGCAGGTACATAAAGTACATTTGACATTTGATTGTGAATGAATGTCAAATTACTGTGCTTTAAAACACAAAAACGGAGTGAGTTGCATCTGGAAAAGCTAAAAATGGCTGGAAAATAGATTTATGTAAAGACAATAAAAGGTGTTTAATTCCGCCCTTCGCATTGTCATTGTTTGAGTAGCAGTTACATGGCAGATAACATGTGTAAAGTAGCAAGAACAGTGAAGAAAGCAATTACTTACTGGTTTACTGGTGTCCTGCTGAAGTGCATGATTTATATCTGTTGTTACAAATATATATATATATCAAAATATACAGTAGAGTGGGACAAAGAAGAATACCTTTTGATGTGCAGTTGTTTCTTCTTCCTCTTTTAGCAATAGAGAGACAGTTGTACATAATCAAATTCCGTCAGTAAAGTACCAGCCTTTAGAGACCCTTTATAAACTTACACTAATGTGATTCCCTTGACCTGTGGAGGGAAATCCCACCAACTTCAGTGAGAATTTCACGTGGCAGATAAGGGCAACGTTGGCACATATTCCACAGGAAAGTATAGTGAGAAAGGAAGTCCTATGGGGAAAACCAGAAAGAAATAAAAATATATAGACCATAGGAGTGATATGTTGAAGCAAGCATATTTGTATGGTGATGTATAGATGATATTGAGTTCTTGCATGGTCATCCAGCACCTGCTTGACACTGGATTTCACTTCCACTCCATTGTGCCTGGGTGGTTGCAAAAAAAAGAAATAAATCAGCATCACTAGGAGGCAGTCCTCTCAGCAATCTTGATGACTGAAAAGAACATGATTTTTGTTGGTTGGAGTTGTAGGCACCTGTGTTCTTAAGGTGATCTCACCGTATTTCTATTATTACAGAAGTATTCTGAGTACTTTTTTAAGCTGGAGGAGGAAAGGTACTGAGAGCTCTGTGAACCTCTGTTTTTTAGATAAATTGTTCTAAGATAAAGGATAAGTTTTGATAAACAAGTTGTACCTTTTTTTTTGCAATTTGCTGAGAGAAAACATTTGGGCTGCTCTGTGCTAAGAAAGGTGGTTATGATTGGTCATCAGCTACATGGATCAACTGTATCCTAGCTGAAAGAGATTCTACTGCATCCACGTACATGTCTATGCAAAAACATGTATCTGAGATAGTTTTTGTTATTGCTGCATTCTTTTATAAATTTTGTGTATTTCTCTTGAAATTTTGTGATTATTTTTATCTGGGACATCAATTACAGAAGTTTGGAACACTACGGGTTAAGTTGTGATTGCTTTCTAAAGAAAAAAAATAAATAATCCAGCACTTGTAAAGGGATTCAGATCTGTCCTTCTCTTTTCATTGCAAAATGCTTTCATGCTTAAGAACTTGAATGAAAGCAGTGAAAAAATCTGAATTTGAGCACACAGATGCTGTTTGTGTATGATATTTTCTTTCTGTCCACACAAGTCAACAAATGCTAAAACAATTTCTATGCAGACTTTTTCTTGTTTGCCTGCATGAAGTTGTGCATATGTAAAATGAGTGCTAATAAATGAACCTGTGGGTTGCTCTAGAACCCAGTTAATGTAAAATTTCCACTTATAAAAGTTCTGATGTTTTTTATTAGAAAAAAAAAAAACCTTAAAGATGAGTCACATAGTCCCTCTCAAGACATAAATAGCAGAAATACCATCTAACCTCCTGGAAAGGAGGCTACATAATTAATTCAGGTTTAAAAGGTAAGGACCACATCTCAGCTTAATGCCACGAAGTCAGCCCAAGCCGAGATGACGTTTACTCAAAATTCACTGCTAGGTGTGCTCAGTAATGAAGAACCCCTAGAAGCTTCAGGCCTTCTGTGTCCCCACGCTCTGGGCCATCTGACTGTTGATTTACCATTGCGTGGGGCTACCTGGGCGCGAAGCTGCAGCAAAGTGGCAGTGAATCAGGCTGAAAATGCTTAGCATTAATAAAGCTGTCGTGTGCTCTCTGCAGGTGACATAAAACCTTGGAAGATGCTCGGCCAGTCGCAAGTTCCTTCTTCGAAACCTCGGTTTCCCCGACCTGCACCGCCTCATCGTCAGTCTGCCTGCGTTCTGCCTGCACTGCAGGCACCGCTCCTCCTGGGCTGCCCGCTGCCTGCCCAGCACCTCTCCTTCACCACCCACCCGTTATTCAGATTCGTGATATGGGCAAGATTTATTGCCAGACGAGGGAGGGATTTCAACTGTGTTTTATTAGCTGGGAAAAGCTGGAGGCGGTGCTCGGTTAAACGTTATTACATGAGGTGATGCAGGGGTCTAATATCTGTCACGATCAAAGGCTAATGCAAATTCAGTGGGCACAGTAATATCACCACTAGTAATCAATGTTAAATTAAGATGTATAATCTGAGTAGCATATATAAAGAAATGAGGAGTCCTGGTATGTCACAGTCATTTTTATCAGAGCAGAGTCAGAGCTGGGGAGGAAGACTTGTCGCTGTGAATAAACTATGGTAAACTTCTGCTCAGTTTTTGCAGGAAAACACACTGTTAATTACACTGACATGCTGAAATGAGACAACACAGTTCCTCTCCTTGATGAAATGAGCTCTGTGTTTCTTATAAGATGAGATTTGAAATAAACTACATAAATAAAATGGTCAAAACTCCTTTATTACTTCCCATTTCCCCTCCTCCATATATTTTCCTTGTAGTTATTTTCAATCTACAAATTAATTAAAAGTACAACAGGCACAGCATATCTTTGAAAGTTTTCTGTCTCCCATACCCTGCAATTGTTTAGAACATAAAGGTTGTGGAAGTGAGCAAAAACATTTAATATAAAATTGTTTAAACGTGTGTATGGGGAGATTACTGCACACCGGAGAGAACAATGGTGCCTTGTGTACCATTTGCACCATCGTAGTTAAAATTCAGGGCTGTGGGCTGTGATTTTTTTAAATATTGTTTTTATATATTATAGAATATATACTATGTACATATATACTTACATAAATATTTATTTCATTGCTTGGCCTGTCACATGCTCAGATCCCCTTTCTCTTGTATATTCAATATCACAATATAGCATGCTACGGATTATAGAGAGTCGCAGATCATTCTTGTGATGCATAATATGTTATCCATGCTAAATTAGAAAACAGGAAGTAACAGAGGGCAGCTGGTGCTTGACCTTTACTATAATCTCCTAATAATCTGTTTTATCTAGTCTGTTCTTGAATTCTAGTAGTAATGATGATTCAACTCTTTCTCCCCTGACAAATTATTCCATTGTCTAACCTTTTGGACATTTCTGCCTAATGTGTAGTTTTAATATTTAAGTTTTGAATTTCAGACCATTATTTCAGCTATAATGGTAAATGTGAAAGCCATCTTCTATCAATTAAAAACCATCTGGGAGAGATGAAATTCAGAAATGAAGCAAAGTGCTGTACAATAGTGAATGATGAAGGGAAAAAACCCAACAGCCAAATGAAATGTGGCTTTTTTGCAAAGGCTTTCTGGGAAAGAAAGGTGGTGACCTCTTCATCTTTAAAAGAAAAAAAACTGTTTCTTTTCTCCCTCAGTAATATGTGGAATTCATAACTGTCAGTCCTAAGTGTGTCAAAATCATTAGTTAGTTTTTAGTTTTTGTGTTGTTCTAAAAAGTAGCAAAGAAACAGGTAAAAATTTGGAATTGTAGAAGTGGTTGCATTCTGAGTTTTTTGAGACTCCAGTGGTTATTTTGTAGTTTTTCTCCAGAATATGAACAATTTAAAACATTAATTAAAAAAAAAAAAAAGAAAACACATTATTGTGTTATCAAAAAGTTCACGGGACTCAAGCACTAGGAATTCACCATAATGTTGCAAAAATCTTGGTGGTGGAGGTATGTTGTTGGAAGGTCCTAAATAATGCTTTAGGTCTAGCCAAGCTTCAACACACTACCCTAGGACTTATTAAAACTGTTACAATGCATACATAGCTTAGTCCTGACTAGTTGAGATAGGATACTTTGGGGCTATCAGATGTTCTCTTTTGCGTAGTCCTCAGAGAATCTAAATAATGATAAATAATGAGGACTAAAAATCATTAGTGCAGCTGTAACTTACTCTGACCATCATGTGAGGAGAGGAGGGAATACTGGTAGGTTGATATCACCGTTAACTTCATGGGCGAAATAGTCTGCTGCTTTCTTTAGGGACAAAGCAGAGTTTCAGATTTCATGGTCAGAGGAGACCGTTGCAGGGCTCTGTGCTGAGGTTTCACAGAGTAGCTGGGGACTCATGTCCCCAACCCTCCTCTCTCCCTTGAGGAGTAATGAAACACAAGAAACCTCCCATACCAGTATACTTAGTGTTTAGCCTTTACCTGGCTACACAGCTGAGTAGTTTCCCATATGACACATGGTGCCATGAAAAGTTTAGCCCTAAAATGACCTAAAAGAGTTAGCCCTCCACATATGGACCTGGAGATCAAAGATTGTGTTTATACCCTGTGCTTAAACACAAACCCTACAAAAGAAAACACTAGAAGTACAAACACATCAAAGCAACACAGTATTATTCTGTCCCTGAGCAGACAGAATAATAAAAACAAAAAGAAGAAACTTCCAGATAGCAAGAACTTCATTTTTCATTACAAAAGTATTGTAATCCATTTCAGCTGTAAGGAAACCCTCCTCCAATTTCATGCTACAGTAGTGTCCATAACAAAAATAAATATATGCTACCAGCATAGATTAAATAGCTGCTGATCAAATATTACACCAAAGAGAGAGTTCAGTAGATACTCACCCAAAGTGAGTAGTTCACTAAGTTCAGTAGTTCTCACCTAAATTCTGAATTTTTTGCCTTCAATGTTGTGGGCTTATTTTTCCTTGAGTATCCTCACAAAAAAAAAACCCAAACAAATAAAATAAAAAATCTGCAATAATCTTGAGCAGTCAAAATTACTATTTGTTGCTACAGTTGTCATTCATTACTTTAAAGAAGGTTATTCCTTTAATTTTTAAAATGCAGTATTTAATTTATTTTTAACTAATCACACAAAAGAACAAATGAAATATTTTTTTATATTTTAAATAATATGCACCTTTGAAGAGGTTAAATTCCTTCATGTCAGTGCATGCCAGTAATGTCTCTTAATCTGTGTCTTGCTGACATAACAGACCATAAAGGATTTTGGAAAGTAATCAGAGGAGACATGAATCCAAATGCACTGGGAGGATTTACCAGCACAGTGGACCTTGACGTTTCATTTCATGAGTATAGCTCACTTTGCATGACCCACTCTTGTAACTTGTTCTCATCTTGGGCAATGAATGGTTCCACATACACATACTGTTACTGCCTATTTGCATATATGAATGAAAATTCAAACAATGTACAGTTATTTAAATTTATTACTGCAGTTGGTTTATATTCAACTTTTTCTGAAAATATAATTTATTACTTCAGTTATTTTTTTAACAAATGAGAATTTCTAACTAAACTAGTGTTTTAGGCAGTCCGAGAAATGTTCTATCACTAAATGAGCATTTTTGTTATGCTGTTGAAGAAGTCAAGCTTGTTTTCTAGTGAAATGTACTAAATTCCTATCCCAGAAATCAGTAAGAACTCCCTTCTTTTGAGGGCTGCTGCTTTCCTCAGATTATAATTTCAAATATCTTCAGGGAATTCACTTGCTTACATGCTGTTAAAAGTAGAGATTTACATGGATTCAATGGAATTGTATAAAAGCATTAAAAATATATATAAATATTGTCACAAAGCACTTGGGGAAGAATATCCTTAATAGCCAGGCTGTATTATCAACTAGTTGTTAGTTAGGACCACTGAAGGTAGCCTTTCCTCAGTAATTGCTCCTTGCAAATAATTACTTCCTGCAGAGGTTCACAGCTTCAATACACTTCTTCCTTGAGGCATTGCTAGGAAAAGCTCTTTCCCAGGAGAAACTGCAGTAGCAAAAGTTAAAGACATTAAAAAAACAAAACAAAAAAAGCCCATTAGCTACATCGCATGGTATTCCTAGAAGACAGCAAACAAATAAACTCACTTCTGCCCAATTTAGAAGTGAGTAAAGTCTATTTGCTCGCACTTAGCCTCAACTGCACTGCTGGGAGGAAGGGAAAGCATTAATCTCATGCACATTCAGTTTTACCTCCACTCATCATCTTATTTTTTATCTACTGCTCCGACTCTATCATTCTACTTCACAAGTATATATTGTAAACCTACCCACAAATGTCGAAAAAACTATAGCAGTAGTATTAACAGTAATTTTTTTCCCATTTGGACAATTACGGTTTTACTCCTTAGAAAAGTAACCTATTTCATTTATATTTTCCTAGCTTGCTTTTTGCCTTTGAACCTTGTTTAGTAAGTGAGATTGATTTCATTTTGTTTAATGAGTTTCCCTTTCAACAACTCATCTTGATGCTGGATTTCATTTTATCATCTCAAGCATACTCCCAGTATCTCAGCTTCTGTCAAAACAAATGTAATGCGCAGTGCCAGATGCAAAGATAAAACCTACTGTTTTTAATGGAAGAATTGTCAACTTTTCAAGAGGTATCTGTCTAGTACTCCAGACTATAGTTTCCTTTTACTTAAATGTGACCCTGTTCTCATATTGACGGTTGTTTTATTTTTATCTTTTCCCCTATCACGTTGCTACTTCTACCTTAGTAAGGGTTCCCTTAGCTTTAGCTAGATTAGATTAAATTTATGAAATCTTGCCTTTGCAGTATTTTGGCTAAAGAGTATGTTACTCAGGACAGCATTTGCCTCTGCTAATTGTAAAGCTAAGGTTTGCCAATGCCCATGCAGGTGCCTGCAGTGTAGATGTCAGGATCTGAGACATCTAAGCCAGGTCAGGGGAATTGTGTTTCTTGTCCCTACCGCCTCCCTGCAAAACACTGCTGCCATGATAAAAAGTGATGGCTCTCAAAATTGAGATGCTATAGCAATTAAACATAGTATTTTGGTAGTTCTTGTGATTATCATCCTCTGTTGCTTCAGAAACTGTTACCCTCTGCCTGCTGCCTCTCTCCTTAATATTTCTAAATCCTGTTTACATCTTCCAGCTGCAGTTCTGCTGGCTTCTCTGCCTGCCAATGACCGGCCTGCCCATCCTTTTTGCTGTGCTTTGCAAATGCACCTTACTTCCTTTTTTGGTAAACCTTCCAGATAGCAAGAAGACAAGAAGAGGAGGCTCTACTTTTCCTATCATGCAGGAGTGAAATGTTCCTTAGCTTTTCCATTCTGCTTGCTTTACCCTTGTCAGAGCAGATTGCTATACAGAGGGACACTGTCACATTTGAAGTGACAGATTTATGTCTATAATACCTAACAGAGAGTGTCAGGAACCAAACCTGGGCCTTGATTCCATATGGCATATATAGAAGCCTTCCATCGGCTCCTCTTCCAGCAGGTCTGTCTTCAGCAGAACTATTTGAAATGTTCTAAGAAAGAGCCAGGGAAAGACCTGACCTTTAAACAGTGGCCAATGTTCAGGGTCCTGAGCTGGCTCTCTTTATTGACTTAAAGTGTGCCAAACCATGGTCCCATGTTGCAAAATGTGCCTCCAAAAGCCAAATGTGCTGAATCTGATCCCAGTGATTTCAACGCTATGCATAGATGCAACATTAAGCATATCCTGGATTAGTAAATCTGCATGGGAATAGGAGAAAGATGCTCTTGCTTTATAAGCAGCCTTCATTAACTGCTAAAGATCTGGGCAACAGGAGAGGTGACCTTCCCTTTGACACAGCTAAAATTCTCCAGAAGAAGCATCCAGCAGCATGAAAATGACAGTTGTAGATCTGGTCAGAAAGCCTCTACTGCAGACACGTTCAGGAGAGTTCTTCTCCCTCAATCTAGGAAGCGATCCTTATCTCACTGTGAGGGGGCATCAGTTTTACCAGAATACAAGGGGCTAGTGCACCTGTGGTCATTCCAGTCCAGAAACACTTCCTTCTTACCAGTATGATATCTTGCCATGTGCAACAGCCCCTTGGCTTGTTTTTGAAGGTGGCTCCATTACATTTGCCATTTGGATACTTCAAACACATAGCCCACAGCTTTAATATGTACCAATTATTATCTTATTCTTTTATCTTTGTGTAATCTCAGCTTGTTGTGGTTTTGGGGTTTCTTTTAATTTTTCTGTTCTAAATTTCCTCAAGCCTAATAGCTGTTGAACAGTCACAAAGTCTTAAACTGTGATTCACCATAGATCATGACAAAATAAAAAGTGATAACACATTTATCTCTAAAGGTTTATCATGATCCATAAACCACGCTGATAAATGTGAAAAAGAATGCATGAAGGCGTTAAGAAGTGCAAATGTGTTTAAACCGATTAAAATGTTAGATTAAAAAAAAACTGAGAAAGGAGAAGACTTGATTGGCAGTTGACAAAGTGTGAAGAAGCAGAAGCACCAACATAATCTTCCTGCCTGCATAGTTTAACAGCTGACTTTTGGATAACACATCTATGATGCAATGAACTAAAAGTTAAGTTACAAGGAGTGGTATTAATTTTACCAGTTCCAGATGTACGAGTCTGAGATAGTGATCCTAGATTGTCTTCAAAAAGAATAAGGATTCTCAAACTGCATTTCATTACATTCTCAAATAGGCATGTAAAACAGACCAGCAGAATTACCCTCAGGTTGCCTGAAAAAAAACCAAAAAAAAAATTATTGGATGAAGCAGACAAAAAATTATGTTTTTCCTACTGGCTGGACTGCAAAATGAACCTGTAGGATGAGCATCTAAAAAGAAGGCTGTAGAAATGTCTGCACTTGGGGTAGGGGAGAGAGACTGATACCAGGAACTAAAGAAAAATGACTATTAAGGATCATCACAGGATACACAAGGATGGAAATATTTTAAGAAAAGTGACATTTCACCTATATGAGAAATGGAAGATACCGAGAGAATGTGTTTTACAGTTTTAAGCCTGCACAGCGAAGTGGTGACTCAACCCAAATAGATGGGAAATGTGCTACTGAAAGACTGCACCTTGGGGCAGCAGATTGGTTTGACACTATGACTGACTTGTCCTTTTTTCTTTTTCTTATGTAGCCACTGCTTATGGAATGTACATGTTTTCACTTGATCTGATTTTTTTAAAAGTTGTTTTTGAGCAGTAGAAAGAAATATTGCTTGTTTCTCCTGTCTTGTCTGGGTTCAAGTGGAAGACCACAGGAGACAGAGAAAACTATGCCAACTCAAACAGTACATGAACAGATTACCCTAGTTATGCTACTTTAATTTGCATTCAAATGTAACCTCCCTTCAGTTATTCACAGTGTTTTTGATGGTTTTAGTTTGCTTACTTTAAAAAAAAAGATACAGGTGAATTCAAATTTCTAGCCAAAACCTGTCACAAACTGGCTACCATGGTGTTAATCTGCCTGGGTTAAGAAAAAAAATAAAATATAGATTTTTGAAGTCTGACTATCATGTTGGAAACAGACAATTCTATAATTTATTTTTTTTAAAATACTCTCCACTCTCCACTACTATGTGGAAATTAGCACTAGAAACTATGCATTCCTGGAATGGAGATGGATACATACAATAAATTTACAGACTGACACTTGTGAGTACATCTAGTTCTTTGTGCTTAAGTGCCTACAGGAGAATAGCAAAGTAGAACCTCAAGAATAATTTCTCCTGCTCTACAATAGTGTCATATGTATATAAATTCCAGAGTGGAACTTTTCAAAAATGCACTGTACTGGGAGCTCATATGATTTATTTACAATTACCCTCTGCATGCTCCTAAATCTCTTCCTTTATGACTTAGTAGCGAAGCTTTCTTGTTTATATCTGTGCTGAGTATTATCTTGGTCTTCATTAAATCTCATCTCACTAAATTAATGCAGCCAAAGTGGCAGATCATCTAAATGCATCTTCATTTGTTTTTCCTTAAAAACCCCACTTGCCAGAGGGTCACTCTTGGAATATTTTAGGACATAGTCAATTCTGTATGTGTTTATTAATTCAGCATTGAGCCTTGACAGACTACACTTTTGCTGGGTCTTAGATCTCTATATCTCTTCAAATGATATTAATTATTTTAAACTAAAAAAAAAAAAAAAAAAAAAGAAATAACACTTTCAGAAGGGTTTAATGATAGATCTCCTACAAAATCAGAAAGATTATAAGCAGGCTTCAAACTATGAAGTGTACCCAGTTAGTAAAGTCTTCCAGGTATAGAATCATAGAATCATATGGGGTTGGAAGGGACCTCTGGAGATCATCTAGTCCAATCCCCCTGCCAGAATGGGTCTACCTAGAGCACGTTGCACAGGAACTTGTCCAGGCAGGTTTTGAATGCCTCCAGAGAAGGAGACTCTACCACCTCTCTAGGCAGCCTGTTCCAGTGTTCTACCACTCTCACAGGAAAGAAGTTCCTCCACATCTTTAGGCGGAACTTCTTATACTCAAGTTTGTGTCCATTTCCTCTTGTCCTGTCACTGGGCGCCACTGAGAAAAGACCAGCCCCATCCTCCTGACACCCTCCCTTTAAGTATTTGTAAGTACTGATCAGATGCCCCCTAAGTCTTCTCTTCTCAAGACTAAAAAGACCCAAGTCCCTCAGCCTCTCTGTCAAAAGCCTTGCTGAGGCACCCTCTTCTCATTTATCCAACCAGTCATGCCACCATAGAAAGCTGGGTTAGTCTGACATGACTTCGCCTTGGTAAATTGGTTGACTACTCCTGATGTCTTTCTTTTCTCCATATGCTCTGAGATGACACTCAGGATGAGGTGTTCCATCACCTTTTCAGGGATGGAGGCGAGGCTGACCGGTCTGTAATTTTCCAGGTCTCCCTTCTTGCCCTTTTTGTGGGATGACATTGGCCTTCCTCCAGTCCTCGGGCACCTCGCCTGTTTTCCAGGACTTCTCAAAGATGATGGAGAGTGGCCCTGCAATGACTTCTGCCAGCTCCCTCAGCACTCTCGAGTGTATCCCATCCGGACCCATGGACTTGTGGATGTCCAGCCTTCTTAACTGATTTCTAACTTGGTCCTCCACCAAGGGAAGATCTTCCTTAGTCCAGACTTTCTCTGATTCATCCCAAGTCCATGGCTCTTGGGGGATGGCCTGAGCAGTAAAGACTGAGGCAAAGAAGGCATTCAGCAACTCAGCCTTCCCTGCATCCTCTGTTACCATGGCGCCTGACTCATTCAGCAGTGAGCCCACATTTCTTCAGTTTCCTTTTGCCTCCAATATAATTGAAAGACCCCTTCTTGGATCTTTGACATCTCTTGCCAATTTTAATTCCAAGGAGGCCTTGGCTTTCCTTGTTTCTTCCCTACATAGTCTAACAGCATCTCTGTAAACCTCCCAAGTGGTCAGTCCCTTCTTCCACTCAGCGTAAACCTCCTTCTTCCACTTTAGTTTTTTCAGAAGGTCCCTGCTCCATCACACAGATCTCCTGCTTCTCTTGCTTGATTTCTTGCTCTTTGGAATGCACTGGTCCTGAGCTTGGAGAAGGCAACGTTTGAATATTGCCCAGGTCTCGTGAGCCCCCTTGTCTTCCAGGGCCATAGCCCATGGGATTTCACCTAGAAGTTTTCTGAAAAAGACAAATTTAACCTTCTTGAAATCCAAGGTTTCAGTCCTATTTGTTGTTTCTTGTATGTTACCCACAATCCTGAACTCTATCTTTCCATGGTCACTGCAGCCGAGTATTCCCTCCACCTTGATGTCCTCCACCCGTCCTTCTGTGTTTGTCAGTACTAGGTCCAGTACTGCCTCTTCCCTTGTTAGCTCTTCCACCAGCTGGGTTACGAAGTTATCATCGATACTTTGGAGGAACCTCTTCTTTGGAGGAACCTCTTAGACTGTATATTCCTGGCTGTGTGTATTATGTATTTTAGGCCAAATGGTAATATAGGTATCTTGCTTCTGGAGAGAAAGGGACATTTTCTATCAGTGATAGTAAATACAGATTTACGTATATAATCTAGAGCAGAACTGGTACAGACATTGGTCTAAGAAGAATCTGTCTTGTTCCATGCTATGTCTTTACTGTGAAATGGGAAGAGATGTCCATGACTGTGAGGACTGAGGCTGATAAGGCAACAATGTGCATCACCATGCAATGTGAACTGCAAAATTTACGTCCAGCTTCAGCATAGACGCAGTAGTAATAAGGTTTAACAGATGTGACACAAAGAGTCAAGATGCAGTTTGGCAGTGTGAGTATAGCATGATTCCTTCTGACAGTTTTTTTGGGGTTTTTTTGGGCTGCTGTGCAAGTCTCGTGCCTAACTTGGTGCTACTTTATACAGAGCAACTACCAAAAATCTCTGCTAGGACATCATTTGCCATACTTTATTTAGACACATAGCATATATTACTTGAGTCTAAGACTTATCTTCACAATATGTGCCGGTTCTAAAATTTTATCCCTGGAGCCTGTTTTGAATAGCACCTACTACTGAACCAACTATCATTTTCTTCTGTGACTGATAAAAGATGTTTTTCTTTTTTTGGCAGTGCTCATGCATCTACTGTGGGCCAATATAAGTATGCAAAAAGGTCAGTGAAATAATTTAGCAAATATAATTGTAACCTCCTAAATTAAATATTTTATTCATTATCTCTGGAGTGCTATAGAAACATGAAATTTTCTGCCAATATCTTAAATGTATATACACACATATATATACCCACATATGCTGAGTAATTGTGGTGCATAAACATGAATTAAATATATATTTCATATAGATATATGCTCTTTGAAAGATTTTTTAGTTTGGGTTGGTTTTTTTCCTAGTTTAATCAAGTTTTTACTTCACTTTCTTCTCATCTTTCAAACCTTTTTGTCTCTTTTGGAAGCCCAAGATTAATTAGTTGATTCTCTCTTCTTCTTTTCTTATTCCATCTGCAGTTCAGAGGCACATAAAACCACAAAGCAAGATAATAACCAATAAATGGAATAATTAATTCAATGCACTGAAACTAATTTTAATTTATATTTCTCAAAGGTTCTCACTAAGGAACAGAGAACCTGGAGTTCTAGGGACTGAAGTGCTTCAGTTGTGGTTGTTTTGAATATGTTGTGGGTAGAAACTGTTCCTGCAAAATTGGAACTTGAAACAGCTAAAATCAGAAGGGATATTATTAACCAAAAACATTTAAAAATTATCAAGAAGGAGGATAAAAAAATATTTCATTCACAGTCTATCCTTTTTAATCAAACCAATTTTGTTTACCTCACAAGGTACACCAAACAGAACTAAGTATCTAAATCTGTTGAACAGGTGAAGCCAGAAGCTGGACTATTTTATGCATAATTTCTTTCGAAGAGATTAAGCATTTTGGATGAGCAGTAACATAGATACTGACTTTTCAGCAAAGGTGGCAGGCAAATATTAAGGGACATGGGTTCTTGGTTTGTTCTTTTTGAAAAACATCAGATATATTTTAGTTCTGTTAAATCTGACAGATTCACAGAATCACAGAATGGTTGAGTTTTGAAGGCATCTCTGGAGACCATCTAGTTCAACATTGTCCTCAAAACAGGATCAGCTATAGCAAGTTTCCCAGAATTATGACCAGCCAGGTTTTGAATGTGTCCAAGCATGGAGACCCCGCAACTCTGTGTAACCTGTTCCAATGTTTAATCACCTTCACAGTAGAGACTGTTTCTCTTATGTTTAAATGGAATTTCCTGGTTTTTAACTTTTGCCCATTGTCTCTTGTCTTCCGTCTTACTTTACACCTCCCATTTCCCTCAGGTATTTATACATATTGTTCCAGACTAAACAATCCCAACTCTCTCAGCTTCTCCTCATGCACAGGTGTCTTGTCCCTTAATTTTCTTCATGATCCTATGCTGGACTCACTCCAGTCTGTCACTGTCTGTCTTGTACTAGGGAGTCTAGAACTGGACACAGTATTCCAGGTGTGGCTTCACCGGTGCTGAGAGGAAGGAACACCTCCTTCAACCTGCTGTTGATGCTATTCCTCACGCAGTCCAGAAGGCAGTTTTCCTTTGCTGCAAGGGCACATTTCTGGCTCATGCTGAACTTGAGGGTACTCAGGGCCCTTTCTGCATAGCTACTTCCTAGCTCCAGTCTGTACTGGTACGTGGAATTATTCCTCAGGACTTAGCATTTCTCTTTGTTGACCCATTTGTACAGCCTGTAGAGTTCCCTCTAAATGGTAGCACAACTGTCTGACATATCAGCCACTCCCACAGAGTTTTCTATCATCTGTGAAAATGCTGATGGTGCAATTTGTCATGTAGTGCAGGTCATTAATGAAGATGTTAAAGCGTATTGTACCCCATATCCACCACAGTTTAGCATAAGTAACTGGCTTTAATCTGTAGTTGCAGATCTGCAGGTGGAGCAGGAATTGTCCTCCTGGTGACAGAAGTCGTGAGCTCCCAGTTTTTGTATCCTGGGAGTTTCCATTTCCTACCTCAATAGGTATAGACTCTGCCTGTCCCTCCTTCAGTGTAACTCAGACTCTCCTGTTCTGCAGGTCTCAGAGAAGATCCAGTCAACATCTTTCTCATCATCCCTGATGCTGTACAACCTTCTTACTGCTTTCCAAAACTCCTTTATTTCATGACACAGACCTCAGCTACTCCTCACATCCTGCAGGCAAGGAGCCCATCATGCCTGGCCCTGAGATCATTGAGAAGAACCTGGTCAATCTATCTGCTATGCATGGTCTGCAGACCTGCATCTACCTTCAGGAGCTCCAAGTGGGTTAGGTCTCTGATGTGCTGAGGTAGTGACTCCAGTGGGTGCTGATGACTGGAGTACTGCGTCCAGCTCTGAGGCCCATAACGAGAGGAAAGAACATGGACCTGGTGGAACAGGTCCAGAGGAGGGCCACAAAAATGATCAGAGGGATGGAGCACATCTCCTATGAAGAAAAACTGAGAGTTGGAGTTGTTCAGCCTGGACAAGAGAAGATTCCAGGGAGACCTTATGGCAGCCTTTCAGTACTTTAAGGAGGCTTACAAAGAAGGAGAGACTTTTTATCTGGGTCTGTTGCAATAGAACAGCGGGCATTGGTTTTAAATGGAAAGAAGGTAGATTGAGACTGGATATAAGGAAGACATTTTTACAATGAGAGTTGTGAAACACTGGAACAGGTTGCCTAGAGAGGTTGCCCCATCCCTGGAAACATTCAAGGTCAGGTTGGACAGGGCTCTGAGTAACTTGATCTAATTGAAGATGTCCTTGTGCATTGCAGGGGAGTTAGACTTGATGGCCTTTAAAGGTCCCTTCAAACCCAAACCATTCTATGACTCTATGTTACACATTTGTATTCATGTCATAATGTTAGTCCTTTGAAACGATTGCAAGAAAACCCTTTTTCTTAAAAAAAAAAACCAAAACAAACCCTTTTTTTTTCCTGTAGTTTATTTCATGAAAAGGATTTAAATAAACATATCCTTTAAGCACAAATCAAACAGATAAGCACCCTGTAAAGAACCCCACTTACATGCCAGCAAGGGAAAATCTTAATGATTGGAATCACCAAAATTGCCTTTAATGTTGTCTGGTCCAATTTCTAATTAAATTGCAATACATTACATATGCCACGGAAGTGACAGCATTGAAAGCAAATAAAAAGTTCAAAATGAGGCTCCATATCTAATAAACAACTGTGACAAAAGTGCTACAATACAAAACTTTATAGTAATTATTCCATTGCACATAACAAAGTAACTTGTAGAGCATAAAACTAACAAATATTGTATGTTGATAGTTCAAGCACAGTATGCTTTTAAAATGCTATCAAACAGGGGCAAACTATGCCAGAAAGCACAGCCTCATCCAATAGTGTTATGCAAAATACAGACACTTACCAAGTCTTAAATTCTACTACAAAGTACTATAACGTGTTCCTAGGTTTCAGATTATGTTGTAAAATGCAACAAAAAAGCCCTAACAAACAAGAAAAAAATTTCCTCATTTGCCTGCTAGGTACTTCTGAGCTATTTTTTAGAGCTTTTAAAATAATACCATTCCATGTGGTTCCCTTTTTGGTTAAACATTTCAATGTTCATGTGGGTCCCTTATGTTTGTTCTTTGTTGACAAGAACACGCTGACAAATCAAGGCTTTTCCATTTTTCTCTTCAAGAATACTAGCATATTTTCGGTGCCCCTTGACACAGAACACTAGTTAGTGTGCATAGCAGTTGTGATTGTTGGAGTTAAAAAGTGAAATAAAGCAGGTTATTGTCTGGAAGAAAAACAAATTGGATCTGGGTCTAGGAAAAAAAAGAAGGTGGATAAAGGGTGAGGGCTTCACCTCAAAATGAATAATTGTCTTACGCTCTGCAGAATCCTTAAGGATTATTTTGATGATAGCTGTTTACTGTTCCTTTCACTGCTGCATTAACATAGTAGAGTTCTTTCTGTAGACACTGAATTTGGCTTCAAGTCTCTTATTCACACCTTTTAGAATTAAAAAAAAACAAAACCAAATAAAACCCCACCAAAAAAAAAAACAACCCCAACCCCCCCCTCCCCCCCAAAACAAACAGGAAAGAAGCTATAATGCAGATAGTTATTTCCTTTGCTAAATGTATTCATTTACACATGATATACATTGGTTGTGTAACTTATCATTTTGAACTGCAGTATACTCGCCTTTTAGCTGGGTCTGCTCTATATGGCCTACAAAGCTGTTACTCTATCTCAAGAGCAAATGTGCTACTGAAGTCAGGTTAGCATGTTTAAAGCCATTTAGTGTTCTGTGTAAACAGTCAGATCAATTATTGTTGATTTGTTCAGGAACTGTGGGAGATTTCATGCAATGATTGACCAGCAAATTTGAGAATAAAAATGGCAATAAGACACCAGGTTTCTATGTTGAATTTCAGATTTCCAGCTAGTTTGACATTCCAGTTGAAGATTTCTAGTGAAAACTAAAAAAAAGAATTCATATTTGTATCTGGTCTTGATATGAAAACTAGAAAAGCTCAAGACTTGGAGATCAGTTTCTGGTTGTGTTGTGTCCTTTGAATCTGTATGTCTTCTGTGTGGCTATCAACCCTATTTGCCTGTCAATATTTTTTGGGTTTGCGAAGAGGTTATGAATGCAAGCACGAAAAAATAATTTTTTGCTCTTCTCTGCCATGCTGTCTCAAACCTCTACTCAAAATTACAGGAGTATTTATCTCTCTCAAATTGCTGCCACCACTGCTATTAATAATTAGCAGTCTGTAGATAACAAGGCATTTTAATGGGGATAGAGATTCCCATATTGCTGCATACCTATGAGAAGCTTGGGAGTATCGTTGTATTTTGGCAGAGGCAGAGTAGAGAAACGTGTACTATAAGCTATTCATGCTGTAGCTGTCCTGTGAATATATAGAGGTTGTCAACCACCAAGGTTGCTGTGTTTTTCAGCAGTCACTCAGTGCCAAGCAGCATGATAGGGGGTTGCTACATTCAGCATCTGAGTCTTAGGCAATGCATGCTGTGTAACAGGAGTCCCTGAATAATATAACAAGACAGCACATGACAGTGACTGCTTCGGTTTCGCACATCTTAGCCTCTTAAAGTTTCAGTTTCCCACATCCTTCTTTTCCTGCCAAACAAAACTGTAATAACAATATAAACATAATGGATTATTTCTAACTTTTATAAGTGGCCCAGTAATTAAGCTGCCTAATTACGTCCCTCTAGTGTTTAGAGTTGCTAGGGGCTGCTGTGTAGCCTAGTGGGTCTCTCTGAGACATCAGCATCATTGTTACCAGATGGCAATAAATCTTCCTTTTCCGTCTGAGACTCTGAGCCCAGTCTCCAAGGGCTCAGCTGCTCAGCCTGCTGCGGCTGTAGCTTGTCTGAGACATTTTGGGGAAACACAGCCAATTTAGTGCCATTTATCTCCCACCTTTCTGGGATCTGGAGAAGCTGTTGCTTATTACTTCACAGTATATGTCAGGTAGACTGACAGCCTCGTAAGACCAGGGGGATACCTCCTGTGATAGCACCTCTGTTTGTGACCATCGTTTCTTGTTGCGGTCTATACACCTTCAGTTTTTGTGAAGATTCAGCAAGTGCTGGAAGCCCAAATCATACCAAGGCTGAGCTGTTTGTTTTGTTTTGGTTTTGTTGTTTGTTTGTTTGTTTTTCCCTCTACATCTGCAAATTCCCAGTGACTCTGACATCAATGGTTCTGGTTTTCTGTTAAGCAAGTGTGAGGACATGACAGCCCATGCCTCATCGGCGTTATTCAGGAGGCCGGCTCAGATTCTACAACTGTTTCTCTGAGGTGCTTAATTACTTTGACAGTGTCACTAAACTGTTAGACTGGGGATCACGTGAGAGTAGCCGCTAGATGTCTAGACCCATATTTCATTGCAGAATGCCTAGACTCAAGCCCAGTGATCTGTGGCCAAATGTCAGATGTTGATAGGCATGGTCACCTGTTTAGCTGTAGTATCCTTACGGGATAATAATTGTTTAGGACAGGTAAATATTTTTTCCAACCAGTATAAACAAATATATCTCTACTTTGTTTTGAGGGGGAAAAAGCCAGAAGGAGAATTTTCCATGCCCGTGGACTGGTCCCTTTTGACTGCCTGGAAAATGTAACAAACCTTGATAGTTTTTTCAGTGTCATTGCTCCTTTTGGGCAGTTTCAAGTATCACCGACCTTTCCCAAATTAAGCAACACTTAAAACTGTATTATTTCTAATCAGTCTCCCAAATGTGTCAGAAGCATTTCTACTCATTGAGAATTGCAAGCTGGCACCTTAAAAATCCTGGGGAGTTTTGTGCACCATAAGTTGACAAGTATGTTAATGTATCACCAAAAAGGAGGCAAAAGAAGCAGCAGATTTTTGAACATGCAAATACTAAGAAGTCAAATGGTGTTGTGTCAGACTGTTCTATAATGCCGTCTTTGGGCTGAGAATAATTTTATGAGCAGATAATTTATATAAAGTTATAAGCCTCTGAAAACATGGGATTATAATGAAGTGCATCCTTAAATACAATTTAACTGTTGCTACAGTGGTGATGTTATGAATTCAAATGAAGAGCAGCAATTAACAGATAATCTCCTAAGTAACTAAGATCCAGAATCCACCCTGCAAAACATATTATATCTCAGCAGTATTGTTTCTAAATACCGTTAATCACAGTCTTAGACGAGGCATCGACAGCAATATTTATTTGGCAGTGAAAGAGCTATTTTAATTTTTGAGATAAATTATATACCATTTCTGTTCTTTTAAAACATTTTGAATCATTTCTAAGCAACCTAGAATAGAGCAGCTTATATATTTTATACGTGAAGCACAGGATTCTTTTGCTTTCTTGCAATAGTTGGTTCATATTCCTCCTGTAAATGGTGTAAATTGATAGGTAGTTCAGTTGTGGTAACATCTGTCCTGGTAAAATGTTAGTCTAGACGCTATATGCATTAATGTTCTGGATCAGAGAAGTCTGTTTTTTTTCTGTGTGAGGCTGACCTCCCAAAGAAGAGTTTAAATCCTTCTGTGCTAGAACAGAGATTTGAAGAATGAGCAAACCTTGCAAATTGTTGGCTAACCTAACAGATGATGTTTGGCTGTTTCTTATTAGTTTTGGTTGCTTTGTTTTGTAACAGCTCCTCTTTGCCACAGTACTGTGTACACACCTAGTAGATGTATGCCTAGTCCAATTTTCCTGCCCAATCTTTCACAATTTCTAACTATAAAAAATTATAAAAGTATATAATTGGCAGAAAGATGGCAATATAGACAAGACCAGAGTTAGTTATCTTACCATGTTACACCATTGTGTATTTCCAGCTGAAGACAATTAAATGCAGTGTGTATTTACAATTTATGAAGCTACGACTAAGGTCTTCTTCTGTCCACAGGTTTCACTTACCATGGAGGACATAGACCTATGTCCCCTTGGAGCAACAGAAGGACTGAAGTGAGTGGCAGTTCTCTAACCCACGATTCATTGTGTTTTTATATTTTCAGAGTCAGGACAAGGAAGACAATGTGGGGTACATAGAGGCAGTAAGTACTTCAGGACAACACTACATTTCTCTGTCTTTACATAGAAAAAGTCTTCCCAGCTCAAACATACAAATGAATTATTGCTACAGATGAATTATGGTGTGTAAGCTGAGCTGTTGTAACTGTGGCTGTGTTTGTCTCGTGCAAAGGTCTACATCTTTGTCTTGTTAGAGGTCTACATCTAAACTGGGAGGGTCCCTAGTAAAAAAGAAATAGGTACTTTTAAGGCATATTTCTTCTGATATATTTTGGCTATCTACTTTAAAATGAGATGAATCACTCCACACAGCTGCCATTTCTCCCTGTGCTTTATGAAAGGCATCTAGATGACTAAATCGGATGTAGGTAATTACTTTGTACTTTGATTGTGTAACTGACAGGAAATGTAATATGAAATGCATTTGCTTAAGTCTTAACAAGAGAAGACATAAGCTGCAGTATTTTTCTTCATATTTGCAGTGGGGTAACAGCATCCATATTGTCAGTTATTGAAGTTCAGCTGACACAAAATAACTTGTGAAGCCATAATACAATTTTACCTACATATTCTGTGGTATTAAAAGTAGTTCAAGCTATTCAAGGTCTTCACACTGGAAAACCACATATTAAATATGCTCAAATATTTCAGATTTAATTCAGATCCTCTGTTATTTTGAGTCAATTATGTGTATCACTTGGAGATTGATCAATAATAATAATAATAAAAAATTAGGTCTCTGCTACTGTGTTTCCTGGCTGGCTGCCTGAAGAAAAACCTTTCTCCTTTGGTTCCCCCTTTGTGCATACTTAATCAAATTAGCTGAAAATAGAAAAAGCAATATACAGATCAAAGGAAAATGTTTAACTATAAATTACCTGCTTGTCTCCTGGGCTTACTCACCTCCCTTCAAATAGGAAAGGAAGTACTAGAGTGGTTTTTGGCCTTTTAGCCGTTTCCAGTCCATTAAGGACATTTTACATAGCCTGAGACAAAGAGGACAGTCCAAATACTAGTCTCCTGCAAACTAGTGTAATTGATGGCTCAAAGCCTTCTGGAAGTAAGACGCAAAGACTTAAATAGTTATTGTCACATATAGTGTAAGCTAGGAGTGATGAAAAATCATGGCAATATAGCTGTTAAGCAGTGTCATTCTTATATTTTATTACATTAAAAGCAGTACCTCTGTTTTTCCACTTGTGCTGGTGTAAATGGCTTTTTCAGTCAACCGGCGTAGGACTTAAAAGAAACTTTCTGAAAGTCTGGAGGTTCAGAGCTGAACTTTTTCAAAGTGAAGTTTCACTTCATTTTATGAAATAAATTCATGACCAGACCATGTGAAGCAGACTATGAGATGTGTCAATGATTTAGCTGATTGAAATCCCTAATGCTTTCCTGAACATATTTCCTGTAGAACAGACCTAAAGTGCAGGAGAATAAAGACATTGGTTCTGTCACAGCTCAGCATGACTTCTTGTGCAGATAAAAATAATTTGATCGCAAGTAGTATTGGCCCTAATCATCAAGCAAGTATTGAATTTAATATTAATTTCTCTAAAAGGAGAAAGAACTTATCATGGGCCAGCCTGCTTTTGTTTGAAAACAAACATGTCTTTGTAATTCATAATTTTATATCATATGTTTTAAAAAGAATAATTTAGAAATTAAATTATATTGTACATAATATAAAAGTTATTAAAATAATTTTGCATATCTGGGGAGGATTAAAATCCAATTATTCTGAGATATCTAAAATGTAGTCATTTGTATTCCAAATGGGCTCAGATACACAGTTGTCTTATACTTTATTTATTATCACTAGAAAGATAGAGGGACTTTCAAAGACGTCATTCATATGATCTGACAGCAAACGAATCTCACATAAGAAATGCTCATTGGTGTGTACTAATTGTAGGTGCAGTGTTGGATGACTATCAGATGTGGATATCACTAATGGCTGTATCGTCATCATCTGGTCCAAAGACTTTCCTCCTATCACAAATAAATAAAATGACCCCAATTTAAATATCCATAAGTCATTTCCAAGAGAAACTTAATTAAGATCACTTATATTTGAACTAAGACCTAACCTAGGAATTAAAATTTATTTTTTATCTGACCCCATATATAGAATGTTTTCATAATATGATTAAATACGGCAGTGAGCCATTATACATTGTCCTCAAAATGATGAAATGTTTAGAATGCTGTTATTTTATGTCTTTATAATAATGTTTGTTCAGATTTTGGTAGTGGAAAGTGTTTTTAGTATCCCAGTTGTTCATAACTTCACAACAGAAATGACCAGTGGGCTAAAATTCAGTATCTGAAAACACCAAAAAATATTTTTGCCTTTTTTTTAAAGGTCTTTGAAAGCAAAATAAGGTTTTAAAATTGCATTCCTGGCTGCAGAGTTTTTCATTACTTCTATAACTCTATTTGCACTTGGACAACTTAGAATGATTAAGTATTATTAATGAATCTGGAGATGGACTTTATACTACTCAAGTTTAAAGTTTCAAATCAAGCCACTGCAGTTTAAAAGCAGTTTTATTAGTTAACATAGTGTTACAAGAATATTAATTCTATAATAATCTGGTCAATCCTATAGAAAAAACATAAAACCACTTGCAGACACTGAATGCTAGACTTGAAGACAATTTCCAAAAATTGCTAAGACTTTTGGATCTAATTCAAAATGAGCCTGTAGGCTGTATAGTATAAAAAGCCCAGCTCTTACAGTCCAGAGCAATTTCCAGAATTCATAGGCACTTCAGATCCCAGCAATGAATAAAAAAAATTTAGACCTACCTATTGGGAAACACCAGAATATGCCTTCACTGTGTCCTCTTTAGCAAATCTCAAACATATAGCATAGAGTTGCAAGTAGAAACCTATGTCAATCTGGAATCAAGAGTCTTACATCTTTTCAGAAGAGCTACCTGCCTTTCCTCTAAGAAAAAGAATAAGCAAAACAGAATCGCAAAATCAAAGAATGGTATGGGTTGCAAGGGTCCTCTGGAGATCATCTAGTCCAACCTCGCTACTTAAGCATGTTCACCTAGTGCAGGTTCATGTCCAGGTGGGTTTTGAATACCTCCAGAAAAGAAGACTACACACCCCCTGTGGGCAGCCTGTTCCAGTGCTCTGTCACCCTCAAAGTAAAGAAGTTTTTCCTTATGTTTGGCTGGAATCTCCTGTGTTCCAGTTTGTGTCTGTTGTCCCTTGTCCTGTCACTGGACACCACTGAGAAAAGTCTGACCCCATCTTCTTAACACCTGCCCTTTAGATATTTATCAGCATTGGTAAGATCCCCTCTCAGTCTTTTCTTCTCCAGGTGAAGCAGACCCAGAGATTTCAGCCTTTCCTTATAAGAGAGATGTTCTAGTCCTCTGATCATCACATAGCCTTCCACCGGACTCTGTCCAGTAGTTCCTTCTCTTTAACTGGGGAGACCAGAAGTGGACACAGTACTCCAGATCTGCACAGGTTTCTGGTGTGCCAGCCACTCCCCCCAGTTTTGTGTCATCAGCAAGCTTGCTGAAGGTACACTTTGTCCCCTCATTCAGGTCATTGATGAAGATGTTTAAAAAGACTGGACCCAGTACTGACCCCTGGGGAACATAGATAGTCACAGGTCTCCAACTAGACTCTGTGGAACCGATCACAATCTTCTGCCATTCTTCTGAGCTCTGCCATTTGGCCAGTTCTGAACATACTTCATTGTCCACTCATCTAACCCACACTTTCTAAGCTTACCTATGAGGATGTTATGAGAGACCTAGGGGAGTGTCAAAAGCCTTGCTGAAGTTGAGGTAGACAAGGTCCATTGCTCTCCCCTCATCTACCCAGCCAGTCATGTCATAATAGAAGGCTATCAGATTGGTCAAGCATGATTTCCTCTTGGTAAATTCATCTTGATCACTCCTTATAACCTTCTTTTCCTCCACATACTTAGAGATGACATCCAGAATGAGCTCTTCCATCACCTTTTCAGGAACAGAAGTGAGGCTGATGGGCCTATAGTTTCCTGTGTCCTCTTTCTTGCTCTTTTTGAAGACTGGGGTGACGTGGGCTTTCCTCCTGTACTACTCAGGCACCTCTCCTGATCTCTGTGACTTTTCAAAGATGATGGAGAGTGGCTTCACAATAACATCTGCCAGATCCCTCAGAATTTGTGGGTGCATCCCACCAGGGTCCATGGATTTGTTAGTGTCAAGTTACCTAAATGATCTCTAAGTCAATCCTGATTGTCCAAGGGAAAGTTCTCCTTTTTCCAAACTCTCTGTCTTACCTCCAGGATCTGGGATTCCCGAGGGCTGGCCTTGGGAGTAAAGACTGAAGCAAAGGTGGCATTCAACAACTTCGCCTTCTCTGTATCATCTCTAGAGCCCAGTGGCCCACATTTTCCCTAGTCTTCCTTTTGCTGCTGATGTACTTGAAGAAGCCCTTCTTATTGTGCTTGACATCCCTTGCCAGATTTAATTCCAAGTGGACCTTAGCCTCCCTCGTTGCATCCCTGCTTACTCTGAAAATGGTCCTATATTTCGCTCAAGTGGCCAGTCCCTTTTTCCACATTTTGTAAACTTCCTTCTTCCATTTGAGTTCTTCCAGAAGATCCTTGCTCATCCATGCAGGTTTTCTGTCTCCTTTGCTTGATTTCTTACTCATAGAGATGCACTGATCTTGGGCTTGCAGGAAGTGGTGCTTGAATATTAACTAGCTCTCTTGGACCTCCCCTACATTCTACAGCCTTAACCCATGGGATTCCTCCAAGTAGGTGTTTGAAGAGGCCAAAGTTAGCTCTCCTGAAATCCAGGGTAGTAATTCTACTTTTTGCCCTGCTTCTTCCATGCAGGATTCTGAACTCCACCATCTCATGGTCACTGCAGCCAATTCTGCCCCCTACCTTCACATCCTCATCCAGTCCTTTGTTTGTCAGTATGAGCTCCAGTAACATACCTCTCCTTGGTTTATTCACCACCCATTTCAAAAAGTTATCATCAATATGCTGCAGAAACCAACTGGTTAAATGGAAGAAAAGATAGCTTGGGCACCAATATTTTTCACTTGCACACCCAGGGCTTTATACTGTTCCTTAATTCTGCCCAGGTTCTGGCTGTGTGTGTGTCTTCCACAGGGTTCTCTTGAGGAAGCTGGCGAATCATGACATAGACAAGTGTACTCTTCACTGGCTAAAAATCTGGCTGGATGGCCATGCCCAGAGAGTCGTGATTAATGGGGTGAAATCTGGTTGGCAGCCAGTAACCAGTGGTGTCCCTCAGGGCTCAATTTTGGAGCCAGTCTTGTTTAATATCTTTATTGATGTTATGGATGAGGGGATTGCATGCACCCTCAGTAAGTTTACAGATGACACCAAACTAGGTGGGAGTCTTGATCTGTTTGAGGGTTGGAAGGCTCTGCAGAGGGATCTGGACAGGTTGGATCAATGGGCCAAGACCAATGGAATGAGGTTTAATAAGGCAAAGTGCCAGGTCTTGCATTTCCGTCACAACAAGCCCAGGAAATGCTACAGGATTGGGGAAGAGTGGCTGGTAAGCTGCCTGGCAGAAAAGGACCTGGGGGTATTAGTGGACAGCTAGCTTAACATGAGCCAGCAGTGTGCCCAAGTGGCCAAGAAGGCCAAGGGCATCCTGGCTTGCATCAGGAATAGTGTGGCCAGCAGGAGCAGGGAAGTGATCGTGCCCCTGTACTCAGCACTGGTGAGGCCTCACCTCGAGTACTGCGTTCAGTTTTGGGCCCCTCACTACAGGAAGGACATTGAAGTCCTGGAGTGGTGGAGCTTGTCCAGAGGAGAGCCACCAAGCTGGTGAGGGGTCTAGAGAAAAAGTCCTATGAGGAGATGATGAGAGAATTGGGCATGTTTAGTCTGGAGAAGAGGAGCCTGAGGGGAGACATCATTGCCCTCTACCTGAAAGGAGGTTGTAGAGAGGTGGGTGTTGGCCTATTCTCTCAAATGAATAATGACAGGACTAGAGGTAATGGTCTGAAGTTGCAGCAAGGGAAGTTTAGATTAGGTATTAGGAAGAATTACTGTACTGAGAGGGTGGTCAGGCACTGGAACAGTCTGCCCAGGGAGGTGGTGGAGTAGCCATATCTGGAGTTATTTAAGAAATGTGTAGACATGGCACTTCAGGGCATCCTCTAGTGCCTAGGATTGTTGGTTGTGGTGAGTGTTGTGATGATGGGGTGTTGTTTTTGGTGTGGTGTGGTGTTTTTTGTTTTGTAGTTGGACTCTATGATCTCAAAGGTCCCTTCCAACCATGAAGATTCTGCTATTCTGTGATTCATGCCTATCTTAAAGAGTAACAGTGGATAGTAGTCCATGCTCTTGATGAGTTGTGGCACCCACTCAGCAATGTCTTGAATCTTAGCTCCCAGAAGGCAGCATATCTCTAATGACTTCCTGTCAGGTCAGCAGATGGTTGCCTCAGTGTCCTTTAACAGAGAGTCACCTGCTACTAGCACTCATTTCATTTTATGCTATCCACTGTGTACTGCTGGTACAGTTTTCCTTTGTAGACCTTGCTCATCAGTGTCTATAGCTGTCAAAGCTTCATATTGTTTATGGTTGCGATGCTGGAGGGTGGAGTGTGAAGTGGAGTCCTGCTTTAGTTTGTCTTCAGTGTCCAAGGTGCCTGTTTCTCAGTGGTGTCCCCTACAGGAACATGATTATGAAACTACCTGTCTATCTTGAACTCAGCACCTCTAATACAGACTTTTAACTATTTCCTGCAACTAGGCTACTTGGCATGACAGATCATCAACCTGTGCACACCTTATGCAGTTATTTACCTATTCACCAGGAGAAGAGTCTGGTCACTTGCTGCAACCTACCAGCTATACTGAAATCTCCTTCTTTACCAGTACAGTCTGGATGGATGCTTCAGACATCTCAGGGGCTTTCTCTGTAGGAGCACTGCTGAGGCAAGTGCCCACCATTTTGACATAGACCTAGAGCACTTCAATTGGGCTGTGGATCTACAAGCAGGTTGCAGGGCCCTTCATGTGTGCCCTATGCACTTAGGTATTCAAAGGATTTAAAACCATCCCAAAGACACGAGGTTGCCTAATTTCTTTCTGCCTAGTCCCATGGTAGAATTCATAGGTCTGCAGTCATATACACTGTCTAGGAATGGGGTTGCAGAAAGATGTAAGGGACCCTGTGCACTCAAAGAGAGGAAGAAAGGTTTGAACTAACTACTCAATAAAGAAATGCTAAAACTTACGTCTTCAGTCTTGCCACTTTAACATTCAGGGATGTCCCTCCTCTAGGGAGATATATACATATATACATGTCTTTATTTTTTCTTTTCAGTAGTGATTTTCAGCTTTTAAGCTACTTAGGGTCTTTTGTAAATGCTACCTACTGACTTTCGAAATGTATCAATTTGCTGTTCTTATTTTTGTTCATTAGGATTTATTTAGAGAAATCAAATATTTCTCACTGCCATATTAACTCAGTGACAAGACTTGACAACCAGACTTATTCTGTTGATCTCATTGCACTGGATGTGAAGATGTATAGAAGCTTTTTATTATCACATGCAGGTGCAGTTTGGTGCCAGAAATAATTTTCCTGATATGTTAGCAAATGACATTCTGGCTCTTGATTCATGTACCACTGAGCTGTCAGCAATCAGCCAGTTGATGAAGGGTTGGCTAGCCAACTTGCAACACTTTTTCTTTTTTTTTTTTTTTGGCAAAGATCTGATTCTAAAGAGATGATATTAATTTAATTAAAGATAATTGACATATTGATATATCTGTCTATATATCTCTTTGAGGAAATAGTGGATTACAGCAGACAGAATAATGCTGTGTTGCAGTACCTGGTTTGGGTATGAAGAGTTGCATTATAAAAGCAGCAAAACATAAAATACAGCTAGGTTGGTCTTTGAGAGGACCTTTGAATTAATAGCAATGACATTCAGAGTTGTGCTTAAGGACAGGATGTATTATACAGATCAATCTTTGAACATGGTGCCAGATTTTAAGACAGTATCTCTAAGACTGCTTATGTTTTGCATTGTTCTGAGAGTCACTGCACAGAATGCTGAAATTTCTGTTGCAACAAATTGGCTCTGTCATGAGCATTGCGGCAAGGCAAATTCTTTAAGACACTTTTAGTGGCCTGGATGGAAAAGTCAACAGCCAAAAATGTACATAAGGATCAATTAGAAAGGAGAAGAGTGTTGCAAAATTAGAGCCAGGAAAATGTTTCATTTAATATGGTTTTAGAATATTTATGTAATTTTTTAAAAATAAATCAAGTCTTTGAGGTAGACATAATAAAAATCATAATGTTTTCATTAAGGAAGGAACTAATACTAGTATAAGTAAGTTAAATGGACTTATGTGATGTCCTTTTGCTGGTTTGCATACACTAAATTCTTTCCCGATGAGAACATGGAAGTGACAGAGGAACCCAAGTTATCCTTTAAACTGGGTATCAGAAGACAAAGAATTGTGCTAAGATTTTGCTCTAGATGATCTAGATTCTGCTCTTCTTTGCAGATGTGTTCTAATTTTTTCAGTGTTTTCAGATGGAATAGTGTCATTTTAAAATTTGTTTGCTATTGTCTTGCAAAAATACAGATAACTGGTGCTGAAAGGTGCAAGGTAGTGGAAAAAAGTACGTCAAATCTTTGCACAGTAGTAAGATATAATCATTGATCATCCTGAAGCTTTGTAGATTTCAAGGCAGCAACAAATGCTCAATGTGCTATAATAAAAACTTGTTTAAAAAATATAGATATATGGTAATATAGTTTTTCCAGAATTTTTTGTCATATTTATTTTACTAAAGTATTATTTACTAACATATAACTAGTGTTATTACTTTGTATTTAGCATTTAAATATCAATACTAGTATATATGCATTTCATTTGCTTAAACTTCATTTTACAAGCTATTATAATACTAAATACTAATCCATTGCTATAAATGGGTGAGACTAAACACTCTGGTTAAAAAATGAAAAAAGATTTTTCTTTTTTTCTGTGAGTAGATTGTCTTAGCATACCTGTTTTTCTCATGCAACTAGTCAACATTTATGTGGTATTTTGGTGGGCTACACATCATTCTTTTACTGTACATCTACAATTTTTTTACACTTTTTATTTAAAAATCATCTGATATTGCAGCAGATGTAAATAATTTATCTTATATTCCTTACTACATTTCCTATAGATTTTTATCTTGCTTTTTATTTTCTCAAGCTATTATCCAACATTACTTATGGTCTTTGTTTCAAATATGTATGAAGATGATAAATGTACTCTGTGTTGTTACTTTCCATTTTCTTCCTGAATTGCTTCATACATGAACAGAAAAATATTTAATATCGGTTGCACTTTTGCAGGTCTATCATAATGCATCTTTTGTTGTTCCGCCTATACTTTCTTTTTTTCATTACAGATTTCTTGGACAGTTTTCTGTATTTAAATATTAAAAGATCTTTCAAGGATACTATTTAGAGTTAAATTATATGATGACTGTCATCTTTGTAGAGATGAAACTTTTACAAGATGGGAACTTTGTATTACAAGATTTCAGTTTTTCAACAATCCTTCCCACCTATTATTTTCTGCCAAACCCTTTTGAAAATTCTCAATCAATCCATGTGTTGATTTATAAATTATGAAGAAATCTTTAGCTGATTCCTTTTTTTTTTTCAGCCTATTGTCTTATGATGACCAAGCTGTGCAAGGATCAAAGTTGTGCAAATTAGTATTTTCACTACCACACTCTTGCAATAGCAAGGATATTTGTCTATTATCAGTATCCCCATTCTGCATAAGCAATACTTTCCCAGAATTTTAAATGAGGATTCTGCAGATTTTTCTTCTGTTTGTAAAGCATAGTCACCATCATTTCTTGTTTATTCCACTTTGGGATGCAATTTTTATGACAAAATTTGTTCTGTAAAGGCTGGGTTTGTTGATAACCATGAAGCTAGCAGTCATACAGGATGACAGCTTCTAGCGAGCTTGTGAACGAAATATTTAAAAGATTTGGATACAAGTATGGACCAGATAACTGTTAAACCAAAGAACAAAAGAGATTTGACAGACTCTCCAGTGCTGAAATAAAAATGGAGTTATCATAGTATAACTGTTCTGTTCTTGCGGGGCAGAAACAGTAAACTCTTAAAAAGGCATGCAGGTTAGCCCAATGTTCCTTCTTACCTTGTTCCTACTGGACAACACTTTGCATCACATCTTACTTGCATGTTGACCTCTGTATGCTATCATCTGAAGCAATTTTGGAAACACAATGCCAGTGTTTATTGTCAAACAGAAGTGAATGCCCTATCAAACCCCACCAATTTAAGCCATATTTTCATTTTCAAAACTGAAACTATTATAATACTCTGCTCATGAAGTTTTCTACCCAATTCAGCTGCGCTGAGCATCAAAGCTTTTATAATCTGCTTTCCTTCTTTGACATATATATCTAGATCCTCTGTATGTTTCTCAAAAAGTGTTACTTCTAACATGATATGAGCACTTTCATCTGATTACCATGAGACACTGAATAATTTGGATAATTGAAGATGAACTATGCAGCAAATTCCTTGCCCTTGCATTCCTAAAACAAGGGCAGCTTCAAATCATGGGTGATTTCTATTAAATTTAATTACTGTCCCCTGTGACTTCCATAGTATAGGTATGGGCTACTAAATGAGGGCAGTTGCTCTTATTCTCTCTGTTCTTTGCTTTTTATGGATCTTCTTGTGACCCAACATGAAACGTCATTTTCATTACGTAATGAATATGGATGGAGGTTATACTTCTTCTTTGAAGTGGTTAGTATTGTTTCCATCTGACCTCTACCTCACTTCATACACTAAAAATATTCAGTAGGGAGCAAAATATTCTTCATTAAAGATACAACTTAGTCATGTAATGTCTTGTTCACTTCTCCCTGAATTCAGTCCTCTAATCCTTACATTTGCTGTGTAATTGCATGGATTACTCTTGTAGGAAATGCAGTTATACTTTTCATAGACTCATAGAATGGTTTGGGTTGGAAGGGACCTTAAAGATCACCTAGTTCTACCCCCCCTGCCATGGGCATGGACACCTCCCACTAGACCATGTTGCACAAAGCCCCATCCAGCCTGGCCTTGAACACCTTCAGGGATGGGGCATCCACAGCTTCCCTCGGAAACCTGTTCCAGTGCTTCACTACCCTCACAGTAAGGCATTTCTTCCTGAAATCTAAACTAAATCTACCTTTTTCCAGTCTGAAGTCATTGCCATTCATCCTATCACTACACTCCCTGATGAACAGTCCCTCCCCATTTCTCCTGTAGGCCCACTTTAAGTCCTGGAAGGCTGCTCTAAGGTCTGCCCAGAGCCTTCTCTTCTCCAGGCTGAACAACCCCAACTCTCTCAGCCTGTCTTCATAGGAGAGGTGCTCCAGCCCTCTGATCATCTTCATGGCCCTGCCTTCATGGTCCTTCAAGGACCTTGCACTTGGCCTGGTTGAACTTCATGAGGTTTGCACAGGACCACCTCTCAAGCCTATCCAGGTCCCTCTGGATAGCATCCCTCCCCTGCAGGGTGTCAACCATGCCGCACAGCTTGGTGTCATCAGCAAATTTGCTGAGGGTGCACTCAGTCCCACTGTCCATGTCATTGACAAAGTTGTTAAAAAACACCAGCGCTGATACCAACCCCTGAGGAAGGTCACTCATCACTGGTTTCTATTGAGCTGTTAACTGCAACTTTTTCAGTGGGATCATGCAGCCAATTACTTATCCATTGAGTGATACATCCATCAACTCCATGCCTTTCCAATTTAGAGACCGGGATGTTGTGCAGGACAGTGTAAAACACTTTGCCTAAGTCCGGATAGATGATGTCAAGAGTTGGAGCACTTAAGGTGACAAATTCATATTGGATCAGCCTACTAACCCTTAAGTCTCATCCCTTCTCTAAGAGTGATCAGATGGTGGCGGGGACTTCCCAATCACTTGACTACATCTGTATTAGGTGTATTAGGTGCTACTGCTTGCAGGACAATGGTAAATTTTAGGGAATGGAATAAGAACTTCCTTATCTTGTTGGGTAAGTTTTTGCTGAAAATTTGCCAGCTAAATATGTTGTCACTGACTATATTTTTATATCCATGTACATCATAGTGAGAGATTTATTTACAACAGTGCCTAGCAGTGTGCTGTTTTTAGAATGTTCATAACCAGACTGTTTTGGCTGTGTTGGACTGAATGCTACTATAGTGAAACCTACCTGCTAAGAAACTGGCCCCGAATCTTAAATTTAAGAGGATGAGAATAATGGAAGTGAAACATGGTATAATTCTTCTTGATATAAGAAAGGCTCTATTATACTCCCAAAATTCTCTCATACTCTTCTTATGCAAACACTAATGGTCTAAAATGCCATTTCGACTAGCAATATAGGTTATTATTTCCAAACGTTCCTAACCATGAAAGAACTCTTTATTCATGATTCAAATATAAGCTACAATACAAAGTTATGTTTTGAATATACTCATACTTCTAAATGTTTATATACTTTTTAAGAAGCTATTCTAGGTTATTGAGTCAATTAGTCTTATTTAAAAAATATAGTCATATCCCTTTATTGTTGTGGTTGTTTTCAAGTATTTGATTTCTTGCACCAGCACTCTCTTAAATGATGTCCATCCATATGAGCAAAGTCTCACAGTGATGCGAGAGAGACTTATGTTTAAGTGTGTTCGAGTCACATTAATCAAGATATTTGAATTAAAATGTTTTTAGAGAATACACAGCTATGGTTATTTGGAGATCATACATATTACTTCTGCATCTGATATAATTTACAAACAGTTATTGTATATATTAACCCCCCCAATGGACTTGCAATCACTATCTTCAATCTGGGGTAGACACTGTTTTGGTTTGGACAAGGAGTTGAGGGGAGAGGTAGGTTTGGAGGCAGGAAATTACATGGGACTTTGTTAAAAAACTTAGATTTTGCTGTTTCTATAAGAAGTTATGGGGTAAGCATCATTCATTACTACCTTGTGAATAATTTATCTTTTAATTTTGAACTGTATTTGACAAATGTCTTCTTCAGTTTGTGAAAAAACACTCTATGATTGTCTTCTATAAATATCCTCACTGAATAATGATTCCAAATTGTGCTTTAGTTTGTTTTCAAGTAGAATGATTGATATAATCTATGTTGTTCTTTGGTCATATAGTTTGAGCTACAAATAATTAGTCAAGGAAAAAAATACAATTTTTGTTTTGGTTTTTGGTGGTCCTCAATGACAGGACAAGCACAAACTTGAACAGAGGAAGTTCCATCTGAACATTGAGCAACCTGGTCTAGTGGGAGGTGTCCCATGGCGGATGAGTGGGAATGAAATGATCTTTAAGCTCCCTTTCAACTCTAACCATTCTATGATTCTATGAGGAGGAACTTCTTTACTGTGAGAGTGATAGAGCACTGGAAGAGGCTGCTCAGAGAGGTGGTAGAGTCTCCTTCTCCAGAGACATTCAAAACCCGCCTGGACACGTTCCTGTGTAACTCCTCTGGCAGAGGGGTTGGACTAGATGTTCTCCAGAGGTCCCTTCCAACCCCATATAATTCTGTGTGATATGAACTTGTATTCAAAAACTTCTGGATATATTTAATTGTTTCAGAAAATATCTCCTTCGATACAATATGTTGTTAAATTGTTTTTTCTAGAAAACAAACTAGAATCATGAAGATGTATGAAGGGAAAATATTTTATAAGCTGCTTTGAAATTAGAAGAGTTCATTGTTTTTATTATTCATTCATCATTAGTTTTCAGAATACCAATATATATAAAATGCGTATATATTTTTCATTTATGATTATCCTTCAAGTTTACTTATTCCACTGGAGAATTTTACTTTTATTGATGTATGCCAATACAAGCAATGTTATGTAAGAAATTTAAGGGTAAATTTTTCAGTAAAAAGTCAGTTTATTAAAATGTACATAGTACTACAAAATAAAGGGAATGTTCTAGATGTGTGCATATAAAAATTTAGACATCATTATTTGTATGACATGAAAAAAATATCATATTATAAGAGCTTCATGTCCAGGACCTTAATACCTGTGATAGTGTAGATGCCTTCTTCAGTGATGGAACTATGAACTAGAGATAAGGTTTTTGATTTCTATAAAATGTTATGAGAACACTGGTTTTTGTCCATGCACCATAAATAGCGGTTTTGTAAAATCTTGCCTTAACGTTCAGTATTCCTTTTCAGTATTATATGGTAATATGTCAATTATTTTTATTGTGTAAATGCTTGATGTTTTGCACATTGCAATTTCTGGGTGAGATTACACACAACAACTTTACAAAACAAAAAGAAATATGATCCTTATTCATTAAAAATTATAAACTGGAAAGACCAGAAGGGCAACTCCAGACTTGTTTCAAGACATATCCAAGAGTAATTGTATCAAAACCACATATGAATCCTCAAATTGTTTTTTAGCTTCTTTCTTTCTTTCTTATTTTGGTTTTCTCACAGAGAATTAAAGTAAACTTGCTTCATAATATTATGTTTCTGTTATCCTTGCAAAATGTAATTCATATGTAACTACAGATATATTACCAAAGCTCACCAACCTCAAGACTCGATCCTCTGAAGGTTGTGACAGATGTTAAGATATAATGTCGTTTCAGGCAGATTTCCTTAACAGAGAAGGCAAGACCTAAAAAGGGTAACTGTTGAAATACTGGTGACTATTTCCGTGTCAAAATGAGACTAAACTCTGCTAGAGTTTCAGGGGATTTTGAACTGATGTTGTGATTTGCTAGCCTGGATGTAATCTGTGATACCAATTTTAGTGGGATAAAAATGGCTGGCAAAACCTGGGCATCTACTAACATGACAACTGCCTCATAGGAAAAAAGATCACTGAAAAAAAATATTTTTCTTAGGGTGCTCCTATTTTTTTAAAAAGAAAAGAGCAGGAAAAATCACACACCATTCTTGAAATCCTCAAGATTCTTTCTGACTGCTTGTACCCGAGGGAAGAAAGGAGTAATTCTAGTCTTGGTGCATCATAATTTTATCATGCTACCTTCTCCATATATTGTTGCAATCCTATTTTCCTGTGATGAAATACATACTGGAAATCATATTGCAGTCATTAACATGAAATGTCTTTTTCCGAGCGAAAAATAAGACTTGCTTTGTGTTATGGAGAAT
Organism: Gallinago undulata; assembly: GCA_026546715.1. Lineage (NCBI taxonomy): Eukaryota > Metazoa > Chordata > Aves > Charadriiformes > Scolopacidae > Gallinago > Gallinago undulata. The sequence goes on from JAOTQQ010000001.1 coordinate 170,859,991, forward strand.
GCTTCATTCAATTGTCTGGTTTCTTTAGATGACATTTCAAAAAAGAGCAAACTCCTGTGGCTTTTTGTGGAAGTGGTACAAGCAGAATGCAGAAGTGGTACAGTAGTGGTCACAGAGTGACTTGCCATCCATAAATGCTGATTATAAGGTAGAAAAAGGTCAGTAATTCATGAGGGCAAAGCACTCAGAGTGCCTATTAAGAATAACTTTGTTAAATCTTGCTGGTGGTGAGCTGCTTATGCATATATACTATACCACTTGCTTAAAGTATAAGAGCTCTGCCATGCTCTTAGGAGTTTCCTATTTCAATGGCTATTGAATATCAAAAAGGAAATTTGTTTAATACTGTAATTCTTTCATTGTATTTAAATATTTTCGGGACAGAAAATCACCAGGAGAGCATGTATACTTGGATTTCATCCATCAAAATTGGATTACTGTAATGGGCTCTACATGGGGTGGCTTCTTAAAACCACTCAAACTTCATCTGATGCAGTACACAGCTGCTCTCTCAGTAAGTGGTGCTTCTTACATAAAAAAATAAGGCTCTACTGTACTTTTATATGCACGTTTTAGCCTATCTTCTACTTATAAAGCACCGTAGCCTTACTCAGCCTTTGTAGATGTCATAGGAAGTGTTTCTTTAGCCTTCAGTGCTGCAGATTCAAACCTTACTTGCAATGAAATAGTACATGTCCAAGGCACTCTTTGTACTAGTGTTTGAGCTCATATTAGATGTAATGCACAAGACCGTATCCTCAGGATTAAATGCAAAGGAACTAGAGGAAGGGTATTTGAATAGTTGGATTTGGAAGTTGCTTCTTCTCTGACTAATCCATCAGTCTTTTTTACCGTTAGAATTATGTGTATCTCTGCAGATGGTGGAGGACTTAGGTTTGGGAAAACAAGGTGCTTTTGTAACATTGGACAAATTTTCAATAACATGGCTAGGAAGACTGCTGAATTTTTGTAATAAAAGCTAGATGTCTGAAATGGTGGCTATAAAAGGAGGTTTAAAAAATTAGATTGTCATCTGTGCTGTTTATTAATGGAGTGGATGATCTGTACTGAGCAGACTACGTACAATGAATCATTTATCAACAAAACATGACCTTCTACTACTTGTAAATTACCAACAAACAGACTTTGTTTTTTTGAAATCTGGTTGTTGAGAATTGTTTGATCAACTTATGTCAACAGACTTCAATATATTTGCTTGGAGTAAGATTTCACTACCAGTAGTTTATGGTTACATAAATTGCATGGAGTTGTTTCTATTACTTATTTGGATGCCTGAAGATCTTTAAAGGAGTGACTTGCAAATGTAGTGTGAATGTTTGTACAACTATCTTTCTGCAGAATACATAGGAGTCTTGAACCCTCCATCACTATGCGTACTGACAGCATTCCTTGTATCCCTTATACTGACAGCTTAAAAAAAAAGAGTTAAAAGAGGTGTGGCAGATTTTCTTCAAATTAATTATGCTGTATTTCTTTTGGTGATTTTTCATCCAGTTTTGCTGGTAATTCCATAGTTGGCTCAAGCACAGTTTTCTCTGATTCACAATCAGGCAGATGCCCCAGGAGAACATGAGAGAACACTTGTATGGAAGATGCTTAGTAAAATCATTTCTCAGTTGTTTCTACCACTTTTGGTCATTAGAGGTTCCACTGCTTTTTCCAGAAGAGCAGTGATGCTAGTCCTGGTGTCCTGATGAAAGTCCAGTCTGGATAATTACATTCTGCCTCCCTAAATTTCCCATCTGTACTCTTTTTCAGATTCTGCTAAAAACTGTAGTCTATTAATACTGTTCACTAAATTATTTCCTGTTAATTGGAAGGGGGCGGGGAGGACTGGCTGTTTTTCTTTTAATGGCGGCTTCCTTATCTATTCACAAAAATTCATTGATATATCTTTGCAGATGATCTGGCAATGAGTTGTACAAGATCTTCCCGTGTCTAATTTTCACATAGATAAATGAGGGTAGAGCTGCAGGATCAGAGTATGCAGTACTGCTCTACAATCCTCAGTGATCCCTCTGCTCAGACCCTTCCCAACAGCACACTTCATTAAGGGCTGAAAAAAAAAGATATATTGCTATGCTCCAGAATTGCCTGCTAGACCTGGTGCATGAAAACTTTTTCCACAACACCTGCCCTGAGCCTCTATGTGGTTCTGGCTGTACAAACCCTAGGAAGAAAAGCCATGACACACGGTAGCTTTTATGCCATTCTGAGGTGTCTCAGGACAGGAAAATAAGTGTCTCATGAACTGGTTGTGGTATAGATAGTATGAAACATGCACAGTTCAGACATGAATAGAATAGAATAGAATAGAATAGAATAGAATAGAATAGAATAGAATAGAATAGAATAGACTTAGTTGGAACAGACTTGCAAAAGTCATCTAATCCAACTACCTGACCAATGCAGAGCTGACCAAAAGAGCACATTGTTAAGGGCATTGTCCAAATATCTCTTAAACACTGACAGGCTTAGGGCATTGACCACACCTGTAGGAAAATTGTTCTGGTGTTTGACCACCCTCCAGTAAAGAAATGCTATCTAATGTCCAATCTAAACCTTCCCCAGTGCAGCTTTGAACCATTCCCTTCTGTCTTGTCGCTTGATCCCGGGGAGAAGAGCTCAGCACCTCCCTCTCTACTTCTCCTCCTCAGGAAGCTGTAGAGAGAAATGAGGTCAGCCTCCTTTTCTCCAAACTAGATAAGCCCAAAATCCTTAGCCGACCCTCATAGGACATTCCTTCCAGATGTTTCACCAGCTTTCTTGCCCTCCTCTGGAATGCATTCAAAGACCTTCATATCCTTCTTCAATTGTGGGGTTCAGAACTGCACACAGAACTCAAGATGAAGCTGTACTAATGCTGAATACAGAGGGATAATAACCCATTTTGATCACCTGTGTTTTATGCATCCCAGGATGTTCTTTGCCCTCTTGTCTGCCAGGGCACACTGCTGACTGATATTGAGCCTGCTGTCAACCAGCACCCCCAGATCCCTTTCTGCAGGGGTATCCTTCAGCCACTCCTCTCTTAGTTTATACTTGTGCCTGGCATTACTCCATCCTAGGTGAAGAATACAGCATTTTGACTTGTTAAATTTCATCCCATTAATCATACTCAAATGCTCCAAGCTACCTAGATCCCTCTTCAAGGGCCTTCTGTCCCTCAAGAGACTCAACAGCACCTTCCAGTCTGGTATCATCAGAAAACTTGCTGATGGTACATTAAGCTCCTGCATCCAGATCATTGATAAATATATTAAACAGAACTGGCCCTAAAATTGAACCCTGAGGAACACCACTAGTGACCAGTTGCCAGCCAGATGTAGTCCCATTCACTACAACATTCTGAGTTCTGCCTTTCAGCCAGCTTCTTGTTAGATGTTAGAGAGGGGTCCTACTATAACATCTGCTAGCTTCTTCAATACTCTGGGAAGACGTACAGGTGGCCCTCTTCGTCATCTTCTGTTTAAAAAACTTTATGATTAAGCTCACAATTTTCCTGTACTTAATAAGAAACATTTTCTTATTTTCTCCCTTTAAATTTTTTATGCTAAAAATGAAGGTAATTTTCTTGTCTTGTAAGGGTAAACATGAAGGACAATTAATCTTCCTCTTTTCCTGTAACAATCTTTAGTGTCATGAAGAGGGTTATTAAACGCTTTATGATGAGGTATAAAAGGCAGCTTTCTCTCTACTGGAGGAGTCTATATTGTTTCATCGAAGCAGGTGGCATATGGGTTTATATTTATGGAGAGAGGATGAAGAAAAAGAGAGTGGATCTCAGCTGGAAAGACCAAAGTGAAGCTGAGTATAGACACTGTAAAAGACAGGAAGGTTACATTGGTCTCATGAGAAAGAAAGGAATGAGATTGTTGATCTAAAGTCAACTGAAGACGTGGAGAAATTTGTTCTGTTTTTTGGTTTGGTTTTTTTTTGAGGTAATACTATTACACTCTGCAAAACAGTATCCACTATTAGTTGTCTTTAAAAAAACCCAACCCTCTCTATCCCCCCCAAAAATCCAATCACCCTAATTGGGTCTTCTGGGGTTAAAGGTGTTAATACTTCTGGGGTTAATGCTCTGGGAGCAAAGAGTTCCACTCCGGCTCTCCTATAGGCTCCCTTCAGATATTGAAAGGCTGTTACAAGGTCTCCCTGGAGCCTTCTCTTCTCCAGGATGAACAACCCCAGCTCTCTCAGCCTGTCCTCATAAGGAAGGTGCTCCATCCCTCTGATCATCCTCATGGCCCTCCGCTGGACCTGTTCCAACAGATCCATGTCCTTCCTGTGTTGAGGACTCCAAAGCTGGATACAATACTCCAGGTGGGGTCTCACGAGCACAGAGTATAGGGGGAGCCCCACAAGAGGTGCTCTTGTGACCTGCTGGCCACACTTCTCTTGATGCAGCCCAGGATCCGGTTGGCTTTCTGGGCTGCCAGCACACACTGCCAGCTCATGTTAAGCTTCTCATCCACCAACACCCCCAAGTCCTTCTCCCCAGTTCTACTTTCTGGCCATTCTCCAACCAATGTGTATTTGTGCCTGGGATTGCCACGTCCCAGGTGCAGGACCCTGCACTTGGCTTGATTAAAGTTCGTGTGATTTACATGATCCCACCTCTCAAGCCTGTCCAGGTCCTTCTGGATAGCATCCCTTCCCTCCAGTGTGTTGATCGCACCACCAAGTTTGGCGTCATCGGCAAACTTGTTGAGGGTACACTCTACCCCACTGTCCATGTCTCCAACAAAGATGTTGAACAGCACTGGTCCCAGTACGGACCCCTGAGGAACACCACTTGTCACTGGCTGCCAATTGGACATCTGACTCAAAGGGCATATTCAATTGTGTTCAGCAATGACAATTTATGAGTGGCATACCTGAGGGGCCAATACTGGTGCTGAAATGATATACTGCCTTAATGAAATAGGCAGTGGGAAGGAGTGCACCCTCAGAAACTCTGTAGGGAAACACTGATGTACTGTAAAGCAAGGCTGAAAATGAGAGAGATTTTGAGAGGCTGGAGATAAATAACATGTGAATAAAAACCTTGAATAAAAACCTTGTGAAGTCTATAAGGGGAAATGCAATGTCCTGAAACCCATGGACCAGTACGTCCTGGGAGCCAGCTGTAGCCTCAGGGAAATGGTAGAGTTGTGGAGTTTGCAGTAAAGAACAAGGGTTCCTGGAGGATAATAGCTTGAACGAG
>JAOTQQ010000001.1:170865320-170929827 GCA_026546715.1 Gallinago undulata
AAAGCCAAGAGGTGTTGGACACAAGGTTCAGCAAAGCAAATTCCAACTGGATTTAAACAAAAATAAGTTCTCACTGAAGATGGCTAATCAGTAGAAGAGGTTACCCAGAGACGTTGTGGAATTCACTCCCAGCAGATGTTTAAAACTCAGATGGGCAGTAAGCAAATAACCTGCTCTAGCTTTGAATTTTTCCCTTGTATCAGCAGGGTTTGGACTAGATGACCCCCAAAGGTCTCTTATAACTTACATTATCCTATGTGTTTATGAATGTGGATACTTGGATCAAGATGTAATAACTTCTGCTCCTAGGTTTTTTTCTTGAACGAGTTTCCTTAATGTTAGTTGCTGAAAGTGTCCATTATAGTCAGCTCCTCTGTAATTTTGGACTGTACATCAGAATGTACTGCACTTACTATAGTTATTTAAATGTGATTTGTGAATGAAAAGTTTTTAATACAAATAAATTTTCTCTTAGATTATCTTTTATATGAACAATATTCAAGGGGAAAAGGCAAGCATATGGGCTCAAAGTGAGCTTTGATAATAACAGAATTACAGCCCTAGATACCCGCAGTGACAATTAACACTGGAATCTGTTTTGCTGGATTCAATTATAACTCTAAGAAAAAGTTGCTATAAGTTAACACATCACCTTTCATCTCATTCAAGGGCATCTATGTGTCTTTTTAGTGGAAAGACGAGGTTTCACTTCGTGGATCTACTAGGTGGAAATACAATTTGCTCATAACTTCTGCATTTTCAGTGAATCATGTTTCAGACAGAACATGCTTGGGGGAGTTTCAGAGGAAAAGAACTCACCCACAAAAACCCACTATGTATCAACACACAAAGATTTTCTTCACTTCATGCTATTAGACTTCTTCAGGTTGGCATACTTTACTTTGTTTTCTGTACTTATGTCAACTTGATAATGTTGTGTTTATTCATGTCAAAACATTTTTTCTTGAGAAAAGATATAAATTAGCAAAATAATACAGCTTTAATATCATTCAAAGTAGTCTACATTTTCAGAACATTCAGTTAAGACGTCTCTGTTATTTAGGCACGTCATAGCTCATGTTTACAATTTTATGGTTTTTGTGCAGTAAACCAATGAAATGTAAGGAATAGATAGGCAACTTTTACTTTGCAGATGTTAAAAAGAGCTTTGAATACAGCACATGTATCAGATGTGTTTGGATTGTTGATGTGTGAGAAATTATTCCTATGGGTGCCAAATGGCTGTCAAAGTCCCTCCAAAGCCAAATGAGAACAGTTTTGCACAGATGTCATTATCTCTTACTGCCTATCTACTTACTTCTTTTTTTTTTTCTTTCTTTTCTTTCATATTTCTTTCTTTCTTTTAACTTACTTTTTCTATAGCCTGGGATGATCCCAAAGTCAGGAGTAGCAGCAACAGGATTAGGTAGTGGCAATCTAGCAGTCCCAACTGAAATACAAAGAAAATAGACAGAAAACAGCAAAGAAGTTTTTTGTAGCGCCTGCATAGCTGTGTTTCTTTAATAGTAGCATTGCTCCTTCATTTCTCTTCCTACACTCTGCCTCTTTGCCTTCAATACCTTGTTGCTATCAGCCCTCGGCATCCTAACTCTGGTAATCATTTATGGCCCAAGAGCATTTTCGATTTCCTCTTCTTTCACTCATCCTGATCTGCTGTATTTATCACAGATAACATACAATATACAACACAGTCTTTTTTTCACGTATCTGGGCTGAAGACTCACATTCTCATGTACCTAAAAAGATTTGGTAATTCATTTGTCTATAATAAGTAGTTTGGCATAAGAAGTGTACTGCTTTTTGCATGTTAGTAGTCAACCTAAGTGATGTTCTTAGCCTTTCTCAATTTGCCAGTTACATTTATTGCACCTCACACACCGACAAATTTTTACATAATCTTTTTTTTTTTTCCTTCTATGCAAGCTATTTGAGTATATATCCTCTCCATTCAATAGTACACTGTAATCCTTTCCCCCACCCCAGCTCTCATTAAGGCATAGCTTCCATAATTGTTCTCTCTCATTCTTCTATGAAATTGCTTATAAATACATCATGTAGAACCAATGAATTGTGGAAGTTAGGCAGAAAGAGTTCACAAGTGCAAAGTTCTTTCTTGCAGCAATTGTACAGACTGATACTCAATGTGCCTAACCACAGAATATCTTTTTGCGTTTTGGAAAATCTGAACCTGCTTATGTAGTCTTATCAGTATGACTCTTTCTCCACAAGAGGGATCCCAAATCTGCTTGCTTGACCCTAAGTACTATTTCAGTGACTTAGATCAGGGTGGACAGGCGTCTGTATGCACAAGGATCAAGTGGCAGATGAAGAGGAGGCACAGTATAGACTAAGTGGAAGACGTGTGAAGATTTAATGGAAAGAACTCAAGTTGGAGTTTATGGGTATAAGCACATATTTCTGGAAAAGGCAACAGAGGGCATTTTCCATTTTGAAATGTAGATTCAGATCTCTAATCATTGTGGAGGTACAGCAGGGGCTCCTGAACACGTCAGCTGTTCTCAGACTGATTTCTGAAACTCTCAGAGTTTTTTAACACCCTTATACTTGGATTTGTTATAAAAACTGCTAGACTGTTTCATTATTGCTGTTTGCAGTGTTAAAGCTAGGGGAGTACCTCTAATTTTGTTCTGGTCCTGTGTAAAATATTTTGAGAAAAATCATTCTTCCTTGCAACAGTAAATGTACTTTCAGTGCTTCCATGAGGCTGTTTTCTTCGTACAGCAGAATTAGTCTAATCTTCTCATACCTATGTGCAAAGGCAGAACATTCATATATTTAGACCATTTGATTGGTTACTTACTATTTACACTGGCATAAAAAATTAATACTGTCACCAGAGCATGAAAATTCCAAATTAACAGAAACTAATGCTGTCACTGAGCCAGCTTTAGCACTGCTGAGAGAAACTGAGTCATTTCTGTAAAACATAGCATAGCATGATATGTCTACTTGTGATTTAAAACTGATTTTTCATACATGGTAACCCAGTATACTAATCTGTTTGTTTTTTCTGCTTCCTTCCACAGTGCATATGGCTGTAGCACTATATTTTCCATTAAAGGAGCTTTAGAACAGAATTACCAGAAAAGTGGTGTGTTAAAAGTAATCTGCATTAATGTCACCACCCTACAAAATATACAGACAGTACCTAGAGAAATGCTACCTTTGTGCAAGTTGCTTTTTTTCTGCCAGCTCAGCAGATGATAATATAAAAAAAAAAAAAGGGGGAAAAGATAAACTACCTTGGTCTTGATTTATAGGCAATCTTCTCTTTTAAATCCATCCACTTGGGGTTTTTTGCTGCCCTTTTTTCTTCTCTTCTGATTACCCCATTGAAAAAACAAAATAAACAAAAGATCCCCAAACAACTACATTGCAAGTGAACTGAATTTCCCCAAGCCCAGTTTACAGTGATGAGGTTATCTGGGAGAAAGGTCCTAGTTCTTGGTGAGCAAACGCACTAATGAAAATTAGCATTCTAAAAGGATCTTCTGCAGCTGTCTTCATAAAAAGAAACTGATTAGTGGTTTGGACGGTGCTAACTCTGTAAATTATCAAACAAAATACGGCAGAAGCATCCATTTACGTATATGAAAATTACAATTTGAACATCACACTTAGAGCACATTAATCAACTTCATTCTTTGTTTTTATGCCTAATGAGGCTTTTCAAAAAGGTAAACAGCTTTCTAAATAAAGTTGCCTTGGCAAAAATGGATTAAATGCATCCCTATTTGGTATTTATTTATTTATTTATTTTTATCCCTTTTTTACTATTTGTCTATTTATTTATTTAAATAGACGTAATTTGGTCAGACGTGGATGAACATTTGAAATGACCAGCGTTATATACACTGGCACCAACAGAGGCAGAAATAAATGCAGTCTATTCTTGTTCTCTCCCTTTTCTCTTTATTGATTTAATCTCCTTCACAGCAATACTACCTTGTAATTGTGCAAGCGTGAGGTTTTTACAAGCTTTCTCATAGCCATATTTCACCAGCTTTTGTCTGTGCCTTCTTCCTGTTAAAGCTTTGATTGTCAAAAAGACATCCTCCATCTGCTTTCCTCTGTGGGCTTGTGGGGGGTAGCCACTGTTTTTCCCCAAAGAATCTACATTTAAGAATTGCTGGTGTTCTATACTCAGGTTCTGAGAAACAGTTGCTTTAGCTGTTAGGAAAAAAAAAATAATCACCAGAACAAAACCAAACAGCACAGACTTTGGAACTGTGGCTATTATTCTAGGCATCTGTACTGATTGTTATGATTGTTAGATATTTAAACAACATCCTGTTGCAGAAGGTTTCCAGAATTAACATGCTGATTCAACTCCTCAAAAAACTCAAGTTTTTTAAAAATAAAATGGTATTCTAGAATTTACGTCAATTCCTCTGATTCCAGCCTCACCACTGTGGAACTTTGATGCTTTACGTGGTTACACCAATATGCTTTGGATTTAGTCCATTAAAGTCAAGGTATCAAGGCCATAACAACTCTGTGCAAATTGCTGGTTGTGTATGGATGCTGCATTAAGCCACAGAGACAAGCTTGATGTAAACTGTTTCATTTGTTGTCAGATGCCAAAACACAGCCTGTTGTGTCCCCGTGCTCCAGGTGAGAGACAACTCAGTTCTGTACCCTTCAGTGACCAGCATGGGGATGGTACAGCTCCCTCTCTGCCACCATGTAAATGGGTCCAGAATGATGACTTATTGTAGTACCAGCGATACAAACCATTACCTCATCCTTTTCTGCCTTATGGTGGTTTGGCAATCCTGGCTTGGGCTTCTGAGGGAAAAGACAGGTCTCTGGCTGCTTTGTGTGACTAACAGAATAAAAAGAGCAGAAGTGGAGTCGACAGCTACTCCGTTGGGCTGCTAGATGCTCAGGAAGGAGACTTCCCTCTGTATTCTTATCATCTGTACATATAACATGATCCTGCTTGATGTTTTTTGCAGACCAAAAATTAGTCTATGTTTACTCTAGAAGAAACCTTGCCGTTTCAAGCCAAGGTTAATTTTCTCCTCAGTCAATAGCATTAAATGAAAATATGTGAATTAAAGACCTCACAGCTGGGTGGAAATTGTACACGGTAAGTAAAGGACAAAATCTCAGGATCATGTTACTTTTTTCACTAGTGCCTTTATAGATATGATATTTCACACTACCTCCAGGTAATCAAAGGACTTGGGAAACAAAACTATTTCCGATATTAACTTAATGTTTTTTTTGCTAGTGAGCAGCTAACACGGGAAGAGAAAAGATAGATGACAGGAGTGGGATGTGCAAAACAACAAATGAGAAAGGGAAGAAAACTAGAAATTTTAAACGTCATCTCCTAATGCTTTGCACATCAAAACCTTCCATGTATTTGACTTTGAGCTCATCCCATTTGAAGAAAACTTTTATATCAGCTTGCAGAACAGCTGTTTCGTACAGTCTTTTCTTAATGACATCAAAACTTCTTTTTCATACCAAGAAAATTTGAGAAGCAGATACCCTGACTGATGTCTGGCCCAAAGCATCTCAACAGTGTTCCTTTGGAGGTGATGGAGGTATACTAGTTTACACCACCCTTGTTTCTGCTGATAGTGGGTTGGACATGAATTAGATAATATCTTGCTACTGAGAGCTAGAACAAAGGTCTGGGAATTGAACTGTCTATTGATCACTGGAGTAACATATGGAAGCTAGTTAATGCTCCTTTAGGAAGCAAGTGCTCTGGGCTATTTCATATCTCTGCTGCAGAATATGCTGATCTAATATTATGCACTTAATCCTCCCCCATTTTATTTATTATGCTATATTAGCAAGGTTTTACAACACGTTAAAGTACAGCTTTGCAAAAGGTGATCGATATATTTGCTCAACATGAGCATGCACAGAGTTACCAGCGCAGTGGATTTCATTATGCTTGTTTGTTTTTAATGTTTAAAGTAAATTAAACTGTTGCCTTAAATAATATGAGCGCCTTTCAAACTTCTGACCTCATGATGGCAGGTGAACCCATGGGTCCAGGCTTACAGCAAGATCAGGAGTAAACCCCTGGCACTAGGCCTTGAATGGCGATCTGCCAAGGAATTATTTACAGCATGCAGCCCCCTTTACAAGAGGTCTAAATAGCAGGCAATGTTCAATGGTAGAAAGCCTGCCAGGGTGCTCTGATTTAATACCTATTTTTTTCATCAGTAGCTGGAATAACTCTTGGTTACCTTCAAGGCTGCCTTCTACCGGCAGAACATTTATAGCACGCTGCATAGATGCCGCTTAACATCTCTCCTGGGTCCAGGTCTCCTATGCTGATGTGAAGATCCAGGTAGCACTGAAGTACAGGAAGAAAATTAAATGAAAGGAAATAGGGTCGAAACTTATCATTAGTGATAAGAGCAACTGAAACCCTCTATGCATCTATACTATATCTTTTTTGAGAAAAGATGGTACAATTTTTTGATACTGGAGGTCTATTAATGAAAGTTCATAACAAACATGTCTGTTTTAACAAGATCTTTCTCCTTTTTCTTTTCTCTTTCTTTTTTTTTCTTTAATTGCTCGTCATTTTATCAAGGATATTTCTGCCTAGTAATAGGTACCTTAAGCAAGACACTTCACAATGTCCTGGTAGAAGTAAAGTCAAGTCTTCTTCATTTTCAGAAGATTCCAGAGTTAAGTGTTGTGTTGCAGCTATCATAATTTAACAAATAACTCCTAATGATAAGAGCAGCCACACCCTTATTCTTGGCTTGTGTTGGATGCCTGATAACATCATGGATAGACTTAGAAATGCAAAATGCATTTAAAATATATCTCCTTTTCCCACTCCACCCAAAATAAAAGGGGGAAAAAAACACCCCAAACTAATAGTTTTCTGCTGCTTTAGGTCTCTGCTTTGTCTCTTGAAGACCTGATGACTAACCATATGGGTGTAAAAGGGGACAGAGCTATATGATGAGGAAAAGGGCTGGGTTGTGAAACAGAGCTGTCCCTTAATTTCCAGGGAGATATTATATTGGCATAACTATAATGTGAAGCCTCAGACTTTTTTGGAGAATAACTACTCATCTTTCAAAATAACTCTCCTAAAGATTTGTAGTCTCTGCCTGTATTTTGTCCACAGGTTTGTGAGCACAGAACGTCTGAGCAAGTTTGATAGGTTTTCCAGATTTCAGTGTTATCAATAAATTTATCCAGATATCTTGTGTTTTATATTCATGTTTGTGTGTATGTGTATGTGCATATGTATGTGCATGTAACAATATAGAGCAGTCTGATGGTGATGTAATGGACTGCCTTCCATCTGCTGTAGAAATATTTTTAGCATCTTCAAACTTAACAAAATTAAATCCAACAATACACAGATATTTTTTTTCCTTCTATTTATTGCACAATGATCAGAGAATGGAGTATAACCCTGTCTGAAGCTTACATACAAAATTCTCTAAGAAATTTGGTAATTTAGAGATTATTTACTTGGTATGGTGCCATGAAACCTCCCATGTACCTTACTTTTCAGTATTCCACTGCATTGGGGAGTATTTTGCTGCTCTTATTTGTTTCTGTGTACACCATTCATTGACTCAATCTTTGCAACTTTTTTCACCTGCCCACTTATTGGCATTCTAACTCACTTGATAAATGGACTGCCATTTCTACAAATGCAATAACTACAGTTTGTCTGGTAACAGAAAGGTCTGATCATCCCAGCTGTGATCCTCACATATTGTTACCAACCTTCTTGGGCACAGAAGATATTAAAGCAGGCTTACTGAAAGTAGTTTTAACAGTTATAGTGTTTCATATGAAATTCAAATAGATAATTCCTGAATTAGAAATCTCAGTCTGTGGTGAGGGGCTTCCTCCGATCACTCAGTGTTTGAGGTTCATTGTTTAGAGCAAACACATAATGGTCATGTTTGAATAAAAATATACTTTTCAATAATGTTTCAAGATATTTTCATCTTGAAACTTCACATCTTGTGAGTTCTCAACAACATTCCTTTAACTCTCAATTTTATGCTGATTCCATATGGTGATATTGTTTCCTAGAATATAAGGAGATATCAAGTTATCTTATCTAGAGATAAGGAGTCCACATTCCTAGTTGTGACCTGGAGACTTGGTACTGCAGGAAAAATTAGTTCAAAGCAGGTATAAACCTTGCTTCACCAGCTAGCTAAATTCTTCTTATTGTTGTGTTACACCAATAGAGCAAGCCAGTACAGACAGAAAATATTAACACATGTGGCCCAATATATGCACAAACATGATGGAGATTGTCTCGTTTTAAAACTTTCATAAGCATATATGGATATTTTTTCCAGCTTTTGTGCAGTTCTTGTTGCTCGCCAAATCCTGACTGAATTATTAAGGTCTGCTTTTCGCAAATATAATGGATGGTATTGTTTTTCTTAAAGGCTGTTTTGCATGTTTTATTTGCAAGCTGAAGTCAATAGATTTGAGTTTCTGAACATCTTTTGCATAAACTGTATCACCTTTAACTGATATGTCCTTGTTATCAACCAGTGCCAGTTTCATAGAAATCCTTTAATATTTTAGTTGTGGAGCTAGGAATACAAAGAAAAAAATTTTTTTAGTGACTAATTATATAAATTTCTTTTTGTCAACTTCTCTGAAGAGGTTTATTATAATATTATTTCTATTATTCACAGTGGATGACTGCACATGTACTTAAAGCTTGATGGGCAGGGGCTTCATTGCCAAGAAATGTAGCCACATATAGAAAAGTACAACTTCTTAAAGAGCTGGATGTATGTGTTAAGTATTATGACATCTTCTTTCTGGTGTGAACAATTGTCTTGTCAGAGATAAAATTCTTAATGCAAACTTTCTGGATACTTTTTCTGCAGTACTTTTGAATAAACGCGTGTCTAAAGTATGTAGGAAACATCTGCAGTTGACTCTGATGGCTGTTGAGGAAACATACATACCTAATTTTAAGCAGATACAGCTTTTCAGATAACCACATTTAAATGAAGAGAATCTTGCACTTGCTCTGGGGAAGTCTGGACAGAGCCACAGCTGGGACATGTTGCTTTCAGCTGTCCATGCTTGAGGCAAACTCAGGTCTTGATTTTCCAATGGATTCCTTACAGCTGGGACCCAGCAAGGTCGTCCTGTAAATACTTAGATTAAGGGCCTGGAGTCTGGAAGAACTATTTCTGTTCATAGGTACACTGGTTCAGTAAGGTAACTAAGCATATGTATATCTTCCAATAAATTAGTTATTCTTTGATGAATTATGGTAACGACCAAAAATCACCTCTCATCTTACAAAACAGATCATATAGAAGTAGCACTTTTTTAGGTATAGAACAAGGGGAGCTGCAAAGGGAGCTTAGAGCATTTGGTGGAAGGAAGTAAACAATCTTTGGCTGCAAATAAGTGATTATAACATGCAGCAGTAAACAAGTGATACTAGAAATTAGTATGAAAAGCAACACGAGGAAGTGGCCAGTACATGAAAGGGATAATGACTGGATGAAATCATCAGAAGTAACTGATTTCATTACCCATTTAACACTCAGAGCATGACACTAGTGACATATCCTGCGTGGTAAAGAAAACTTTTGGAATGATATTCTGAAGACTCCCAAGAATCAGTCATAGGTAAATCTGATTTCTGTGTGGAATAATGTACCATGGTTGATGGGACCATGGTTCCTTGGTTATGACTGAGCCAGCATGTGTGCCCTCTTCCTTCCAGCTCCTGTTGGGATAGGTATGCAGGATCATGACTTCCCTGGGAGGCTGTGGCCTGTGATATAGAAATTCTAAAGGGTCATGTGTGAGACATATTATTGCTTTATTAATTTCATTAAATAGGATTTTGAATGCCTTGGTAAAACCAAACCCACATAAATCAACCAGTTGTCACAGCACATTGTAATGAAATTTTGTGATATTGTGGATGGGGTATAAACAAAAAAAACCTGAGTGCCATGAATTCATCATTGCATTCCAGCACCATGGTTGCATGCTGACAAACTGATGGAGGATCTGGGTAGCATGAAGATGTGACAGATGAGTTTTGGAAAGCAACACAAATATTGTTTATTTCAGTATTTAAACCAGAAAATGGCACATCAAACTTTTTCAGACTTCTTTCATCTAAAAAATGCTAAATGACTACTATTTGAAGCCTCCATTCATAATGATATCTAGTTAATGTATTTAGTAGGTTTGAGATAAAAATCTTCCTTAGCTTTTTGTCTTTTAAAAAATATGTGATTATGGTTAACAGTAAGGGGCATTGTGGTTTTGGTTTTGTTTTTTTTTTTTAGTAAAAAGGGATTACAGATGACAGCAGTTCAGAAATACCACTCACAAACAGCACATTCTCCTTCTTACTTTTGGGTTATTCCTTTTTGGTGGATAGGTTATAGGAAAGCAGGCATGTAATTGTATTAAAACTAATAACAAACAGCTCTGTTAATTAACCAAGCCAACAGGAGGTGGACAATTTCTTATTTCTACGTTTTGAAATAACTAGATTTTGATTATAGCATATCTCTATGTAACCTCTGACATTGCTGATTTAAAATTTTTTGTTCCAGAAGGAGGAATTTTTCAATAATAATTTTGTGCCACTCGTATTATTTGTTCAAATGACTTCCCCACCCCTCTTTAAAGTCTTTTATATCAAGCAAAAGAAACTTGAGAGACTTATTAAGGTGATGATAGTTCCCCAAATAATTTTTCTCTTCTATTGCATCTTTTTGGAAGCACAAATGAAGGAAGTATCAGTGTGAAGAATGAACATTTCATCTGAGAAAAACGAATATATAGGGAAAACCCAACATTTAGACAGGCAATTGCACTTTTAAGAAGATGTATTTTTTTTTAGTCCTTTGCAAAAACTCTGGGAGTGGGTAAAATGATTGTCACGAGGTGTTTTTGTTTTGCCTTGAACTAAGGACGCTACGTTTAAAACTACCTATGGGGAAGCTAGGAAGAAGGTCGCCTTCTGATTTGTCAACCTAGGAAGCGTATTTTGAATTGAAAAGAAATGTGTCATCTTACTAAAAGAGATTAACATCAAGCCCACAGCGTAAACAGCTTGGGTGGAAAAAAGGAAGCTGATTAGCAATTCAAGCTTTATCTTTACTGAAAAGCAACTGATGCCCAGAGAGTTCTGGCATTCTTCACCTTTTGTTGACCATCTGTATCTATGAGCTCCCCAACAGAGATGCAGCTCACTTGGGGACAGAAGAGCAGAAGGGCATAGCCTCCTCTACAAGAGACAGAAACCAAAAGCCACGCTAAACATCATCAATTAAAATTCATTAGTCCTGTAGGAGCTGCCCATTAGAGTGTTGAGTGTGCACAGATGCCGCTATTACAAGCATGACACCAGTAATTAGGCACCAAAAGTAGGAGGACTTCACAGCCTATTTAGCAAAGATATGATCTCTCTGTTCTTGCATAAACTTTGCCATAACTTTAATTGCAGTAGATTTCACCTACATTGGTCAAAAGAAATATTGCCTTTCTTCTAACAACTGCTAGGACTGTTGCCTTCTAATTAGGTTTAAGACACATAACAAAATAGATGAGATTACTTCATGGAAAAAAATGCTGTGCTATTAGAAGTGCATTAGTTATGATAGATGTCTATACTTAGTCAAGAAAAATTAAAGCCCAATTTATTCTTATACATTTTCACGTTGGCTGTCACTGTTGACTGATGACTTGTCTTCTAAATGCATCTGTAATGCTTTAAAATAAATAAAAAAGAGATAGCTATCTGTATGCAACTTGATGGCACATGTTGTTCAGTTCAATTTAAAGTTATTTTTTTCCAAGATCCTCACACGTGTAGAAGGTGATTCTTTTTATTTTCATTAATCTCCTCTTCACACAAAAAATGGGGATAGCAGCGAGTTTGTCCGTCCAACAGAAAATGACTACCCTTATTTTATCACCTCCTATAAATGACTACCTGTTCTTCAGTTATTCTTTTAAATTCTTACTTGAATTGTATCTATGCCACAAGACCATTGATCAGAGCTGATACAGGAAGGGGAAGAAGTGTGTCAGACAAGTTTGGAGAAAGTCACAGCTTAATTTGTCCTCCCTTCCCCTTTGCCCTTTCCCCCAGTTTGAATGCAATGCATTATATTTTGTTCCTTAGAGTTCATTTTCAGTGTCTTATTTCATTTATTGAAGCCTTGTGAACTCATCTCTGGAAAAAAACTTCACTTTTCCACAAGAAATGGTGAACAATGGGGTGGATGCAGATCCCAGCTGCACACTTTCTTTTGTTGTTCCACAGGGGACAAGGTGGAAGAAATCCGCAAGCTGAACATGCAAGCTCCACTCTCTGCTTACACCTTCTGTCTGCCAGGCACTGGACAATAAAAGATAAATAGGTCATTTCGCAGCATTGTTATTGTGGTACAGAGAAGGGAAAATAATCTCTCTTAAATCAGAAAACATGACAATAGCCAGCTCTTTTCCCCTAAACTGTCTAATACTGCAAGATTAGCTTTGGAGGTTTGTAC
Source organism: Gallinago undulata (assembly GCA_026546715.1). NCBI lineage: Eukaryota > Metazoa > Chordata > Aves > Charadriiformes > Scolopacidae > Gallinago > Gallinago undulata. The sequence continues at coordinate 170,877,881 of JAOTQQ010000001.1, forward strand.
TGTGGATTTATGGAGAAACAGAATTAATGATGTGCCATTCATAAAATTTCTAGTGTATAGTCATTAGAATGACCACCTCAGTGCCAAATGTTATCCTGTTCAACATGGGAAATATGATCACAATTAAAAGAGAAAAAAAAAAAAAAAAGACAATCAATGGAAAAGACAGAAGATAGGAAGATAATTCCAGGTATAACAATAACAACGCAAACAGCAGCTATGGGGAGAATAGAAATAAACTGTAGATAGTAGGAGTCCATTAATACTTCAGGATTATTTAAATGCATTGACATCACCAAAAAAAAGAAATAACTGTGTGAATATGAGCCTTTCAGGTACTTTTAACACTTTATATTTAGAAAAGTAACTGACATTTTTGCTGTGATGGGCAGACGCCCTCACTTGAGTAACGACAACAGCAGCCAGTTGGAGTTTTTTCTCTACTAGTGCTCCTGCTGTTATCTCAATGGTGTCAGCAGGACAAGCAAAAGTTTAAGGGGAAGGAATACCATATAAAGACAGCAAGTCTTTAGGTATTACTTATAACCACTTCCTTTGTGACACAAAGGTGTAATCACTTCCTGACAATGTATATACATATGTGCTTACCTTTAGTTACTTCTGGGAGATATCCTGATCTATGCAGCGAGATCTTCTCTGCTGATATCTTTTCTCCTGCAGTTTAGTTACACTGGAAAAAGAAGTCTAGCTGAGCCTTCCATAAAAGTTAAGAAACAGTTTTGTTCAAAATTGCGCTTTGATTGAAGTGCAAAAGTTCAAAACCAAACCAGCTAAATATATAGTAGAGGAAACAGTTCACATTCCTTAGTAATGAAAAATATACCAAATTATCACACACTATATTCTTCCAGTTCAACTTCCATTTTTTATAAAAGTAAAAGGAAAGTTATAGGTATATTTCACAGAGGCATAAAGAACTACTGAAAGTCCATTGTAAACTGTGACCATGCATGAAAAATGAAAAGAAGGTGACATACTGGGTTAAGTAAGTCAAGCCAAATAGAATTGTAAGTCATTGAACAGATCAAAAATTACTTAAAATAGTTGTGACAGACCACAGGTAGTTGGTGGTCAATATAAATATTTTCAGTACAAGGCAAATGAAAGAAACTTAGAGTAATGAGAAGTGCATACAATAAAAATTGCTGATTCAGTCATAAATTTAATAATGTGCCTTACCTAAATCATAACAAAATTGTTGCCTGTATAGAAAACAAAACACATTTTTCATGCAACTCATGAAAATCATAACTTGCAAATTAGGCCTAAATAGCAAGATTATGGTCTTTTATGACACTGAAAATACATCAAAACTGTAGTCTACCACCATTAGTATAAATATACATTAAACACCAACTTTAAAAAGGGCAATCTTGAACCAATTGAGCAATTACAGGTCCTGTTTAGATACAAGTAACTCTTATATTGTCTTGAGGGCAAATATGACTCAGTGGTTTACATTTAATTAATTATTTTTGACAATAAATATGATGATATCATTTATCTGACTTTGAAGCTGGCATGTACAACCTGTACACAGCCTGTAAAAGAATGGTTAGCTCTGTACTTGTGGTCTCTCAGTTGCCCAGGTGAGGGAATTAACCTGCGTGTCGTGAAACTTCCCTCAAGTTTGTGTAGGCAGCTTCCCTCCTCACCAAAACTAGGCTGCAAGGGGAGCTGAGGCGCACTTTGCCTCTGTCACACCCAGGTGCACTTCCAGGTCGTTAAGGCAAAGTTGAGACATGAAAGCTACATAGAGGGCTTTCTATGTAGCAAAAAACTCCATTTTATATCTTTTTTTTAATCACATGGGAATCTGAAGTATCGTGGTGTTGCCTTTTTAAATTTTTTTTTTAATGGAAAGCACCATGGTGTCTGTATTCAATAGTACAGCAAGACACAATGATTGTCAGCTTTTTAATGTTGACCACAGTACTATGTGAACAATAATACTACATAGGAAAATCAGGAAATATAGGAAAAATATAAGCTAGTTGACATAGCAATGCATTAGTCAGATCCCAACAGTGATTAAGATTCCCATTAATTTCAATGTTTTGAACTGAGTTACATTGAGGTGGAATCTTAAACATAATTCACATGCATTGGACATTATGCAGAAATGATTTATCAGGGTTTCTAGCTAGAGGAACTCATCAGCTAGCTGCCCAATATGGCAATGACTCCCCCAGACTCATTATCAGAGACTGCAGTCTGCCTACAGATAACACATCCTCCAAATGCTATCTCCGTGGAAAACAATTCATGTCTGGTATCATGCATACAAGAATGTAGGAATAATCTTGACTTACAGCACAGAACAGTAGAGATAACACTTAATCAGATTATTACTTCATCCAGCCAAACATTGTTATTTACCTTCTGTCTTTGCAAAACCAAAAAAAAAAAAAAAAAGAAAAAAAAAGAAAAAAGCGTAATGATTTCTTATTTTCCCACAGAAAGCAAAACCAAAGGAATCTGCAAGACCAAGATGTTGCTATTCCTGCGGTGCAATGCTTCACTAGAAGTATCCTCCCTTTTTAACCCAGGAGGTCAGCAATGGTTTTATTATACATCTGTGTACTAAAATGAGGTAACATTGGGATTTCTTGCACCATTGCCACAGCAGGGATAAAAAAATCTTTACACTACCATCACAGCTGAAAAGCCACCACCAGGTATAACTGTTATTCTACAGTCAACAGACTAAGCAAGCGAATGGACAAAGCAGTAGAAACTGTCAAAGATTCTTATCTTTCTTTACCAGAAGACATGATCTAAATAAATAGCAAGCTAGAAAAGCAAAAAGTTCTAAACCAGTCTAGCCTATACAGACTGCTTTATTATCCTTAGTAGAGTTTGGACACCTTGTATCTACTGAGGACCAAGAAGCTCTGAGAATTATTAATGCCAGCACACGTTGTGTATTCCTATCTGTCTTAGTCTGGACAGAGCAGTAATTAATAACTGCAAACAATGCCAATGGAGAAAAAATAATCAATATGTTTCAGAAGTGTAGCCACTTGTGTTCCCACAAAGGCCCAAACCTCAGAAAGTCAGCATTCAGGAGAGGTGACTTGTCTGCCATTTACCATTTGCAGGAAAAATCCATGTTTAAGTACAGTTGACCTAACAACAGCATACTATCACCTTTTCCAACATCTTGAATTCTGAACAATGGTATCTTGGACTGACACAGAACAGCATAATTCCTAATAAAAATAATAATAAAAAGTACTTCTTCAAACAGTAGAATATACTTCAGATTTTAGCACTGGTATTGCTTCATCTTTCTGCTGCTTTGACATATTGTTGTCAAGATATTTTTTTTAAGTATATTGTCATCAAGAATTTATGATGGTGTGGGAGTATTTTGTTTAATGCTACCACAATTCCTACCACTTTTTTCCATATGAACCATAGACTATCCATGTAATCTGAGTTTTGTTGTCTTCAGTGATCAGGCATGTCTTAAAAATGTATGTTATTACTTCCCTCCTTTCCTTTTTGCCTTTTGACTGTAACTGTTTCTGTAATATGGTTTCAGAGTGGGAAAGCATCATTTTTTTTTTCCTCCTTCTCCTACCTCAACTAAACACCGAAGGAGAAAAAAGAAAGTGCAACTGTAGGAATGCCCAAGAGATATATTCCCACCCCTACCCCAAGTTAAAGAACTATATATTTCAAATATTATGTATATATGTAGATGTGATGACAGGGAAAAGAGAGCAGTAATAGGGTAGACAAAGAGAAGTTTCCTTCTACTTCTTTCTTACGTACTGCTACAAACACCAACAATCCTCTCAACCTTCATAAAAATAACAACATAGTCTTAAAGAAATGTATATTTGCTGAACCAAGTACATTGTTTTTTAGTATTTGAAACCACATTTATTAAAATAATCTTTTTTATAAAATGTTATGTTTTACTATAAGAGGGGGGAAGTATGAATTTTGTCTATTGTCCTCCTTACTCTCTCAGAGTATGAGACTCTCCACCAAGTGCTCTGAATGTTTTTTTGTTAGCTAAATGAAGTATCTTTTATTACAGGCAAGTGTTTGATTTATTATGTATTCCACAGCTTTTAAAATCCTAACTTTATCTTTACTTAGCTGTCCTTTGAAAATGACATCCCATACACCAATACAAAATTTCCATAGACTTCATGGAGCCTTTTGAGAACCCCATACAGAAAGGCTCAAGTCCAAAACTTCAGAGCAAAGATGTACTGAAAGAAAATGTAGATCTCAAGAATTGAAGTTCCCCTTAAAGAACTAGTGTTTTGTTTTGAAAATCCATAAGATATAAAATTCCTATGGATCTTTAAATCCCAACTTACATAAATGTTTTTTGCTTGTCTGTTTATTTTTAATACATCTTTCTTGGTAGCAGTCTATCCTATGATAAAAAGATATTTTTGCTTAATTGGTGGCATGGGAGTACAGATGCTTTATTATTGTATTCCATACATGCTGTATACTTGAATTCCAGGCCTGCAGCTTTGTGCCAAACATGGATATACTGTGAAAGGCTAAACAACAAGGAGAGATGTACATGAAGAATACCAATGAAGCATAAAAAAATCCAAAAGCATTTAAAAGACTTCTTTTTTAAAGAGAATTTTTGAATTACCCTGAATTTCTACACAATCAGCTTCCTTTGGACTGTTTTTTTTTATTATTATTATTATTCCATCGTCATTGTTAAAAGAATTTCATTTACTGAGTTCTTTAATACATTCAAGATGCCCTTGTCTAATGCAAAATATTATGTTCCTTAATAGGTTTTTGTTATGGTTGCTGTTAGGGGAAAAAAAAAACCCTGATAGAATTAGACAACAAACTGGGTAGATAATGTACCATGTAGGTGACTTAGCGCATATAACATGTGATTTAAATTTTGAACTTATAGTCTGCAGTAAAAGAGAAACAATGTATAAAAATAATTTCTTTCTGTAATCATTTATTTGTCCATTGCTTACTCAAAAGGAAGAAAAATCAGTAAGTAAATGTATCATATTACTCCTTTCCTGGGATGGAGAGTCACGTTGATAATTGATTAGTTCATTTCTGAGGGATGCTGCAGCAGATTTTCTGATTTTTTTTCCCCTTGTATTTGTGCTTCAGCAATTCTTTGCAAAGTTCAATGAGGTTCATTAGCTTATCTGAGGAAAATGGATCTAGTACTTTCGAGGCAGCTTCTTTCTGTGACTTTTCTAATTAAATCTCTTCCGTAAGACAAAAAACTGCCCTTTTTACTTGACAAACATTTGTTCTAATTTGGCCTTTGCTGTTTTTTTCGGTACTTGTACTTCTCTCTCTCTTTCTCTCTCTCTCTCTCTCCAACAGCAGCACCAGCTGTTAGTCACAGGATCACACTGTCTGACATTTACTCTGAATCTACTTGCTTATTAAAATATTTCACTTAGACAAGCTTATCAGCTGAAAAATACAATAAAGAAGTGCCAGTATATTGGGTGAGTACCTTTCTAATAAAATGCTTTTCTAGTATTTCAGTGCACAACTATTAATGTATGTTTTTGTAGATATAAAATTAAATTAACCTTCCCTGGAAGGTTGTTTTGGAAGCTAAGTAATCAAGCATTAGTCAGGTGGGAAGTCCCAATCCACAACAAAGTAGTACATTGTATATACAAGAGGCTGAAGTTTTATAGAGACAGCATATTTGTCTACTCTTTTATCAGCGTCCTCAAAAAAAAATTGTCAGTTTCAAGAGCTCTGCTTCAGAGTGGATTATCCTATGGGGAGGGGAAAGAAGGTTCAAGAAAAGTTTAATCAAAGCACTTTTTCACAATGCTCAGAAAATGTTGGTAAAAGCTTTCTGTGGACAGGCAGATCACTGATTAATTCTTCAGATACGTACTTTTCTCCTATGCAAAATAATGTGATACAAGATTAAATGCTCACTGAGGAACCAAGAGTTTGGTCTTTCAGTTTTCACATTGGACTATGGGAAGATATGCTCCGACTGTGACAAACATCACTGTACACAGTTTATGCTGCTATTCTTTAACACTCTCCAGTGTCATTAGCTTGCCAGCTGTGTAGTCTGTAAGTAATAGGTTGCAATAGAAGCTAAAATTGACAAGTGCTTAGCCCAGAGCATGGATTGAATGTAATTCATAGGGTTCTTGAGTTAATTTCCAATACCTGTTTCTTCAAGACAGACTGATAGATGGATGCCAGCAACTTCTGGCTTTATCTGTACATCCCCACGTCTTTTACTGCCATCATTCTAGAGTTGATATTTTTTTCCCTCCTTTCTCTTCTCTTCCCCCTGACTAGCCCCCCTTTTCTCTCCAGTCTTTTTTTCTCCTTTTTATTTTCTTTTTTTTTAGCATTCTTTCCCTTAGATTCGTGTCTCCCTATTTCCATAACTCTAAATGGAGCTTACTCTATAGGCACATCATTCATTTAGATTAGAGGCCCTTCCAGCTAAACGCAAGACCTTCAGATGTTATTGAAGTGCATTTTTCCATGTGGCCCTGTTTAAAGTGATGTTTCTTTAGGGACTGCAGGGTGAAATATGAAGTTATCTGGGAGAGTAAATCTGAGATGTTAGACAGATGGTGAAGTGTCAGTGATTCCACAGAAATGCATTTTATTTTTATATAGGAGATGCTTTCAATCAGTTTCAGCCTGAGAAAACAGTTGCTCTTATTGCATCACTGGTATTTCGTGTGGGTTTTTTTCTGTTGTTTTTTTGTTTGTGCTTTTTGTTTGTTTTTATTTTTTAGATCAGTACTTCAGTCAATGAAACCATAATAAATTTTAAATATATTTATGAATGAGTTGGATGTGAATGACAGTTCAGAATATCAAAATTGAGAGGAGAAAAGCAATAAAAATAAGGAAAAGAAAGAAATATTGCTCAATGGAGTAAAAAAAAAAAGACAGTTTAGTAAAAATAATAAACCCATTTACTGTGGATTATGCAGATTAATTCCTAACATCAACTGTATTTCAGAAAAATGTTCTGATGCAGAATTTTTTATTTAGACTCTGCAGAACAGCAGTCATTCTTGTAGACCTCATGAGTGTACTACCAATTTTAAAAGTGCTTTCAGAGCATATCCTCCTGTAATGGAGGTACTAATTTTGAATATTTGAGAGTCTTTTTAAAACAAGAGCTACAAATAGTATGCAGGGACACCACATGAAGATTCATTCTATCTAGCCACAATCATTTCTGCTCTATGGCCAGCTAAGATTTTGTGTTATTTAATAAAGGAAATATCTTACTTGCATGGCTAAATGTTTCTTCATTTTAATTCAATTTTTTAATTGGCTTTTAATAAAAAAGGCAATTCTCTCTTTGTTGCTTACTTCATTGCAGCTCTGAAATCACATGGATGAATCTTCTAACCTGCTTTTGAAAAAAGTTGACAGTCAAGAGTATATAGTCTTTGCTTTCCACTATGTTTTGGGATAGCTGTTTTAAGTCTGTCTTGCCAATATAGCATAGTCATTGGCTGTTGGCTTTGGAATTTTTTTTTTTTTTTGGGAGGGGGAGCAAATTTCTTTATTTTTTCTGTTCTTGTTTCTTTTTTTTGGTGGTTTTGGAGATTGTTGTTGTGGTGATATATTGGTTTTTTTTAAATGAAAAGGATGGAGGTATGCCATCAAATTTCCCTGCTGTGTTTACCCAGCTACAGCATAAAATACCTTTGGTGTATGTTATTGCAATTTTGAGTGATCTACCAGATTTCTCTGGTCTCCTGGAGAAATCAATACTTACAGGACTCTTTTGATAGTCATGTCAATAAAGGAAGAGTTGTAAGAAGGATAAAAAAAAGTCAGCAGAAATAGTAATGTTAAGGGGACAAACAGCCAAAATGCCAGCTTCTGGAGTTGGCCACCATACCTAGACTGGTAGCTGCTAGTAGTAATGGGATAAATATGTCATTAAAAATATATTTAGTAACAATATAAACCATATCAACACTGGTGATTTAAAAAAAATAATTTTAGGATTTCTTTTATTTTAATTTGCATTTTTCATGAGTCTGGCTGATTTTTAGGTAAATCCTTTCCTGTGGGACCTGTTGGGTTTTATTCAGTGTTTCTAAGAAATAGCAGCTTATCTTAGGAGTGGTTTACCACTAGCTCTCTCACTGCATTTTTTCTACAAGAAAAAAAATGTTTTCATCATTCATTCTTTTGGGAATGTGACCTGCTTCAGGACACGATATGTTATAGAAACAGAGTAAACTTTCTTCCTAACCTATTTAAAACATGTTATTCCAAGCCTAAAGAATTTTGATTACATTTTATGAGAGCTAACACGAGGTCAAGGAATTTAGTTTCTTTCCATCAAGTGAACAGTGATGAGAAAAAAACAGTCTGAAAGCTTTCCCGTTGCATTGAATCTTCTTATTCATTTTGTACTTACTTCCAGCTCGTGAGTTCAAAACAATTAAGTAAACATATACTATTGTTATTTGAATTGTTTATAAAGAATAAAAAAAGGGAAACACACCTGAATAAGTGCATATGCATGGTGCACCTTGAGGATGGTGGCTAGTAGAAAACTCTTTTAGTAAGTTCTTGTCCTTTCTTGCTGTCATCGTTTTGGAAAAGAAAAGCGTGTGTTTGTAAGTCTGAATAGCTGTATACAATTATTTCATGAAAAACATTGAATCAATGAACTCAAAATAATTTTGGTTGCAGATGCTTAATGAATTTGCCCTTGGCTGTTCTGTAACTTGCCCCAAATATCCAATTTTCATTCAAAGTCTGTGCATGACATATGGTAAAATTCAAATGCAGACAGTTTAGTCTAGAATTATTTTTTGTTTTAATTTAGTTCTAGAGAGGCTTGCAGACCAGCACAGGGCAGCAGAGGCTATCCTAAACAGTACAGATATATAATATAGTTTGGGATGCTATAAAAGTCAGTGCATACCAATTCTGACTTGCAACCTGACAAACCAACCTGTGAGCAGCAGGTGGTAGGTAGCTATTTCATGCCCTGGGAGGCAGGAAAAATGATGGAACTTAGTATTTGAAGGATGGCTGTTCATATAGTTTCATTTCACCGAATGTAACCTGACATCAAATGGTGGAAAAAGTAGAATGTCAGGAAACAACAGCTTTATAAAATATTTTATATAGGCTATTTACAAGGTCACCTTAAGTTTCACTACTTATCTACTGAGATTTCCTGCTTTGTCAATATATCATTAAAACTTCCTGTGGCTTCTGAAATATTTCAGCAATGCAATCTTTCCAAGTAGTGTTTATGTCAAAGATTATTGTTTTTAATAAAGCCATCTGGATAAACGTCAACATATCGTTTTATTAGCTTATGCGGTATTTAATTAGTAATCAATCTTTGTCAAGATAAGCAGTTTGATCTAACTTACCAGGGTAACAAAATCAGTTGGCAAGAGATAAATATAATTTTACTTGGAAACTAAGGTGTAGATATTACTTCTTTTAATATCAGGTCTGGTTTTGTTAAATAGTTTCCTGGGTTTCTTCAAATCATTTGTGGAAAGACCACTTCACTTGAAACTTTCACAGTGTTATCATACCAGTAAGTTTGCTTCACCCTGTACCCTTCCTGCTATATGTCGATTTGGGTGAAAGGATATATGTAATCTGAAAAAATGGTTTATGATGATTTGTGACTATAAATTGGCATACTTCATTTTCTGAAAAACAAGTGGTTAACATTTTAAAATTCTTTGAAATGTTCTGCCAAGTGAATATTTCAGTACCAATATCAGAACATGTTTAGGATTGATGTAAGTTTAGGATAGGGTGGTTGGTTTGGGACACAGCTTAATAGACATCACCACATTATAGCTCCAGCTGCTGAATTAGGAAGAAGGCAAGGTCCAAGACCGAACTAAAAGTTAAATTTTAGCAAGCAAATTCTGCTAACTATACTATGTGGCTGCGTTTGGGGTTTGTTAGGACTGGAGACTTGCTTTTTAGGATAATCTGACAGGTTATAGCTGGAAATGAGTCCACTGTAGACTACCACAGCATGGTAAGGTACAGCAAAAACAACTGGATAGGAATAGATCTAAACCTGATAAGGACTGATGAAATGACAATTAAGGTTTGGATTCCAGCCTCTGGGGACCAATGCATGAATGCTAATTTTAAGTATGGGAGGGATACAGGGGTTTGGCTTTGTCCCTGTCAAGTGGTGGAGATTACGTGTCTTGCATTAGTGCTTGGTATGGATTTGGGGCCAGTCTGGGCAGCTACCAAATTTGGATTTATCATACAGTAAATCAGAAGTAGTAGGACTTTCTTTATAGATTTGGTTAGCAGAGTCTACTCATCAGCATTAGTTTCAGAGTACTGTTAGAGCTTGTCTGGCTGGGGTGGATGGGCTAGTTCCATGTGGCTAAATAGAAAACAACCAAGCTTATGAACCAGTTTATGAATAAGATCAATGACTGTCCACACTAATGGTGGCTCTCACGCTCCTTTGCTGTTGGCTATCTCAATGGGAAATTCTGTGGTATACATATGCATATGAATCTGTATGTTTTGTACGAGCAAGTATGTAATGCAAAGGAGGTTTAAGAAAAAGTTATCATACAAAGCCATAACAATGCATGTCATTGATTTTCAAGAACACACTAACAAGACAAGAATTTAGTTGCGATATGTTGGATTACACTAAAAATGGCCATTATCTTGAAGGCAATTTTGTTACTGTCTGCTACACACTATTTCTTGCACTTGGCCTGACTGACATATGCCCATTTCCAAGACCTTGGAAATAATTAGAAAAATCACCACTCAAGGGTTATGCATGGGTTTATTTCCAAATCAGTCTATGAAATTCACTAGCCCAGAATCGTGGACTTAGTCCAGTCAGTGCTACTTGGGCTTGAGGCCAAATAACAATATTTAGCTTTCTTTGATTTAGTACATAACATAAGGTAATGGTTGGCTAGTGTCACACTGGCAGTCTAAAGCATCTCTTCTCCTTCCCTCTTTCTTTACTGTGAAGTTTAGGGTCTGAATGGGCTGGAGCAAGGACTGTGGTCAGATTTGGGAAAGGGTTGTATTTACTGTATCTCTATCAGGGATCATTTGGTTAAATTTAAGTCTTGGACTGGCAAGGGTCACATGGGTCCTGCATAGGTTTGAGTAAGCATGCCTGAGGTAGCAGCTCAAATCAGCAAATGCTGCATATACTATCCACAATCTTCCAGTCAGTTTCCCCTCCTTTCCTATTTTCCTGCACAACCATGCTACCTCACATAATTTTATATTGTGGAGGTCCCATCCCTTTCTCTTATCTTTCAGTGTAACATCAAAGGCAGTGTAGCTTCAAAAGAAGAAAGTAGGATTTAAGGCCATTTTCTACTCTGCGGTCTGAAGAAAGTGTTAAAGAGGGGAATTCCTCCAACTGAAATACCTGGTTTGAAGAGTTTGTAAGTACTATTGATGAATGGTTCAATGTTTTGGAAAAAAATTAACATTCTAACAGGAGTACCCATATTTGGAAAATCAAAAGTCTTTGTACCTGTCAGTAAACTGACATAAAGAGATTTGCATGAAGATTTATGCATACAATTAAAAAAAAATCCAATAATATACAGTATCATAGGGAAGATGAATATGCAAAAAACAGAAGTTCTGATTGCCACTGTTACATTTCAACAAACAGCACCACAGGCTGGTCCAAACAAAGTGCTTCCTCGAATACATCAATATAGTTTTTCTGAACTGACTAATTGCCCCACTACAAAAAAAAAAGGAATTGCTTTTCATGTTTGCAATAACTATAATTTTTGGACTTAAGGAGTTGTTGTAGGAAATACATTAATACTCCTTCTACTCTATGGTGCTTATATCTCAGATGTTGCTCTGTGCAAGTATTTTTCTTGTCCCAACAACATTAGGCTATTATTAGAGAGGATTATTTCATTTTCCCATGCAACAGAATTTTTAGAGGTCACTACTACAAATTAATATGGATAAGCAGTCTTTATTACTTCTCATCTAGTCCATTAAACAAAGTTTTTGGTTGCTTGCAGGGGGCTTTTTCTTTCTTCTTTCCTATTGAATCATAGAATCATCTAGGTTGAAAAGGACCTTTAAGATCATCGAGTCCAACCATTAGTTGGACTAATCCACCACTGACAAAACCACCACTAAACTAAGCACCACATCTACCTGTCTTTTAAATACCTCCAGGGGTAGTGATTCCATCACTTCCCTGGACAGCCTGTTCCAATGCTTGACAACCCTTTTGGTGAAGAATTTTTTCCTAGTATCTATCCTGAACCTCCCCTGGTACAACTTGAGGCCATTTCCTCATGTCCTATCACCTGTTACTTGGGAGAAGAGACTGACCTCCACATCTCCACAATCTCCCTTCAGGTAATTGTAGAGAATGATAAAGTCTCTCCTCAGCCTCTTTTTCTCCAGGTTAAACAAGTCCGGTTCCCTCAGACATTCCTCATTTTATGTTGTTTTTTATTTTCTTTTCCAATTGCTGTAAGACTGAGTTCCTCTTACTGCTCTAAGTTTAAATTTTATATAAAACCTTGCTTAGTACATGTTACCTGCAGTTTTGCAGTTTTGTTTTCTATGGAAAGCCAGACATAATAGCAATGCAAGTGGAACTTCTGCCCTTATGTGATGCAGTTGTAGATGCTCCATAGCAATGGGGGAGCTCATGGAGTTTAAATCTTATGAACCAGGCTTGATTGAAAAAAGCTCTAACTAGGGGTCCTAAACAGATGTACATAAGAGCTGTAAAGATTTGCCTTGTTACAAAAGTGAGTGAATACATTGAAACTTAGTCAAAATTTCATATTTTGTTTGTTTGTTTGGTCAGTTAGTTGTTGGTTTGTTTTGGGTTTTGGGGTTTGTTTTTTTTGTGGGCTTCTGATTCCCTTTGCTTTTAATGGAAATTTTGAATATTATTCCAGAATCAGAGGGATGGTTTTCAGATCTGGATCAATAATATGTTTAATAACTCTAAGAATCAGATCAAATGTATATGCTTATTCAGTTCAAAGTAGCTGTATACAAATATTAATAAGGCTTATTTTGCCTAAAAAGTGTTATTTGAAAATGTAATAGCCAGCTGAAGCTAACTAGATACCGTCTGAAATAGATAAAGAGAGATAGACACCATCAGAAAGTGATTCATCCAGTCTTAGCTAACTTAAACTAGAATGAATTGGCTGCAGCAGGTGTCTATCTCTGTCCATTTACTTCAGAGATAGCACAGATGACTAATTAAATCTCCCAAAGTCGCTTCTCTACAAATTTGAATGAAGTTCAATAAAATGAACCTTTTCCTCAGTTCTATTACAGGAATTGCACAGCAAACTAATTATATATGTAACAGCTTTGCAATATACACTTTTTAGCTAAGGATTGGTGCTAACTAAACTCTTATACCTAAATACCATAGGTGTGTAAAAAAATCAGAGAAGATTTAAAGCTTTGTAGTACAAGTTGCTGTCTTCAAGCAAATAGTAAAGACACTTCTTTCTCTAGTTTCTTCCTCATGATTCTCACATTTCATTACTCTCACTGTACTGTCATGTCAGCTTCCCCCAGTAAAACTAATTCAGCTACCATGTCTTTATGTGACCATTCTTTTTAGATACATTCAAATGATTTCCTTTGATTAGATTTTTTTTATATACTGGATCTCAGCAGGATACTTCTCAGAAATCCAGCTATTTGCCTGAGAATTAATGTGCCTTTTTCAAACATCTACCTTTGTCAAGATAAAAATATCCCACTTTCTATCCTGTATGTCACATCTCCTTATGAGGCTTCTAAGTAATGGCTGTCTTCCTTTGTTGTTGCTTTCAGAGGTTTAATGAAACTCTCTTGCAGTAGTTGTAACAGAAACCCTTAAAAGTCACATTCCTTCACAAGTGTGTGCTTCCTGCTTTTCAGAGCATTGTGAAAATATGAACACCTTCCTCCCATTTTTAATTGTTAACTGACACTTAATTACCCTGTACGCTTTTATCTGGCAAGTGCTTACATATATATGGTACAGAGTATCAAAACCCCGTTCTAGAAGTCTTCTCACAGGCAGATATTAAACTTCACAGATTAAAGCAAAGGCTCAAAACCCCTTCATTATTTTGTACTCCTCCTCTTTCCTTTTGACCTTTTACAGCAAGCTGAAGAATCACAGCTGTTCTATCATCCACTCAACTGGACTGTTTTTTTGTTGTTGCTGCAGAGGGAGGCCCAAAAAATCTGGTATATGGTGTGATTTTGCTGGATTAGAAAAGCCTTACTCTATGAGGACCATTAGTATATTTCTGTGAGTTGAACTAGATGCAGTCCTTTGGAGATGACTCAAATATCAATGGCTAGAATAAGTAGTAAGAATATTATTTGTTTTGCATGCTTCTTTCACTGCAGGCAAACTCTTTGTCTTGCCTTACTTGAATGTTATAATTACAGGTTTCCTATTATGTATCAAGGTATTACAATATTATCAGAAGGCAGAAGACCACATAATGTTCTGTCCTGCATTAAGCATGGTGCAAAGAAGAGCCTGTTTTAAAGAACTTACGGCCCAAGTTTGAGTCAGGGGATGAGATTCACCAGGAGTCTTTGTGGCCATGTTGACATTTAATATCAGCAGCTTGAGAATTTATAGTTGTGGGTTTTTTTTGTTTGTTTTTGTTTGGTTTTTTTTTTCAACAAAACAGGGAGTACTGTCAAAAAGAAGTTAGGAGCAAATGGCTTTTAGGCCTATTTCTTTAAACTAAGGAAGGTGCACATTTGCAAGGTTTATCACATTTCACAAGTATAGTTTTAGATGGATGAAGCTTCGATGTTGACATTCCAGCTAGTCGTAACTCACTGAGAACAATTTATAGCATGTTTCTCCTGATCTAGTTTGATAAATAAATTAAAATAATATGAAGAACTTATTTTCTTTGACTTTCAACAGCCACTAAGTTGATTAATTCAGAAGTACAGTTCTGAAGTTGTCTAAGACAAATCCTATTTCAAATATCTGCATGAAATTGTACATATTTTAGTGTTCCAGATTTCCCTAAATGTGTTGATTTTTAGTAGATGGTTTGTTGTTTTTTAGGTTTTTTAGTTGTTTTTTTTTAAAGAAAAAATATTAATAAAGAATGTTTATGTTTTCATTTAACAGGATATTTAAATATGTCCTTTCCTGTCATTTCCATGCTATATTTTGTAGCTCAGCAGTTTTAACTTAATAATTAAATTATAATTTAATTTTCTGTTTAATAAACAGAAAACACAGGGAGAGCAGAGTGACTCATGTCTGAGAAACTTGGTAAAAGAATCACATCTATAAATGATGCAGGCCATTGACAGAAGTGATCTGGCTAACTGAAGTTACCATCTTTGGCTGTATTATATCTGCTAAGACACAATAACTGTCCATGTGGACACCCCTACTCTACCCACTGTGAAGTACAACAAACAGAATGAAGGTGCCTGGATCTAGCATTTTTCATTCATTCATGCCCAGTTCTTTTTTTTTTTGCAGGCCCATTTTTGTGGGAATCCACACTAATTCTGCTGATCCTATCTCTGTTGTTTAGTGTTCCGAAATCTGGTTCAGTTAGTGGTTCTTTCAATAATGTATAACCATGATGTAAAAATAAAATGGATATGAAGGGCAAATACCTGAAAAGTCAAAAAATGATCAGATCAAACATTAAAAGGAGCCCAGTATGCTGTCTTTCTATGTATTCCTGTCTTTGACACTTTCTTTTGTTAGAAAGGTTGTATTCCACTATTTTATCTGTGTTCTGAAAATAGTTGTCTGAAAATTCTTTCCTTTTGTATAAGAGAACACACCCTCCTGTGGTGTTTATAATGTAGTGTGTCTTTTTCTTAACCACATTTTAGTATATTTTGATGTACCTGAAATAATCAGACTCTGCCTATTCATTTTGTTGTTGTTGCTTTTTTTGTTCCCTGTTTATTACTCAATCTAATGGAAATGTGAATGTACATGAAGTAGTGAAGGGATGTTTTAGTTCTCTACAGAAATCTTGCCCCCTGCATTATTGTTTAGTAGAAACAGAAGTTATCAAATCCATATAGGCTGTGCAGTAATGAAGAACTTTATAATTGCTAGTGGAAATTTTAAGGTGCATAACTTGCCACCCCTCCAACCTCTATTAATGGCAGGCACATATTCATGTGAAAAATACTGTAAAAGGATAAACCTATTTATTTAATTGCATTAGGAAATGCAGAATTCACTTGATGTTATCCAGTTACCTTCTAATGTTTAGCAAATTATTTCAATAGGGATCTAAGTTGTTCCAAGTTCCAGGAACAGGAATCCAGGTTTCTGTCTTCTTCAAAGTTACTCAGATTTTCTAATACACTATTATTTTTTGGTTACTGAAATCTCAAGAAATGCTAGCTATGACCAGGTTTCCACTCATAAAGCTGCTAAATAGGTTTAAGATGTTACATCTTGCTCAAATGTTTACAATTATATGTTACATACCAAGGGTCATTTCTTTGAATGTAAACGTACTACTACAGTATATTCCAAGAGGTTTCATTACGCATTTGAATGAGTTCTGGAGTTACAAATACCTGGTCATATTATAAAGTAGAGTATATATTGTTTTTGCCTGACTTGATGTAGGCCAGAACTAAATGACTCCAGCAGTCTGTTAATCACATGTTTCCAGGAAAAGGTTAAATTTCTTCAAGTAGAAATGAGATTTTGTCATTAATTTGATGGAGCATGAATAGTCCACTAAACTTGAATAAGATTTGCTTTGCTTTACCTACCAAACTTGAAACCATTCTGAAGTTATTTATCCAATGTCTACTTAATGTTAATATGCAAATACTCCTGAGAGCAGGAATCAGATTGAGTTTTCCATCACTCAGCTGAGTGACTAAGCTATTGGGCTAGAAAGTCATGTTCACTCTAAAAATTTCTTGTTTGTTTATAAAAAATAGAAGATGATAAGCTGCTTGGTCAAGGTTGAAGCTAAATATTTACTTTCATTTCAGCACTGTCTCCCATTAGAGAGTCATCCTCATAGAGAAACTGTTGAAACATGGCTTGGATGAGCAGACAGTGAAGTCGGTTGAAAACTAGCTGAATGGCTGAGCCAAAACAATGTTGATCAGTGAAACAAAGTCTAGATGGAGGCCGATAACTAGCAGTGTACACCAGGGGCTAAAAATGGTTCCAATCATGTTCAATATCTTCATCAATGATCTGGATGACGGTGCAGGGTGTACACTCCAGCAAGCGATGACACAAAACTGGGAGAAGTGGCTGATACATCAGAGGGTCATGCTGCCACCCAGAGGGACCTTTACATGCTGAAGAAATGGCTTGACAGGAACCTCATGAAGGTCAACAAAGGTAAATGCAAAATGCTGCACCTGGACAGGAATAACCCCATGCATGAATATATACTGTCATCTCTGTGTTATAGAGGTAATACCATACAAAACATTTACAAATATCTCCATTTCTTTAAGAATCAGAGTTATGAAACATTGCCAAATTTTTATGATCAGTGTTTTGCAAATAAAATAAAAAAAAAAACCAATAATTTTCTAAGTAATGAGAATAGGAATTAGCTTCTTTTGTGACTTGCAAGCTTGGATGGACTCCTGAAGCATTTGGGCTAACTTTAAAGGAGGACAGAAGGGGACTGAAATAACAGACTACAAGTTTGATAAAAGAAAATGAACTAATTTTAGTTTCCTAGGAAAAGAAAATGTCCAAGAAAGCCTTTCATAACACAAACTACAGAACAGGATCACATGCAAGAGCAAATACAACTTAGTTTCTAAACTTCAGCTATCATCCCTGCAGAAACATGAATTGAAACAGCATTTAAACTTAATGCTTAAGGTTATTGTTTTGACTTTAGTAAGTGATGTTTTAAAGAAAGTGAAGAACCCCAATGAAAAAGGATTTAGGCTTTCATATATTAACCGACAATAGGGGGTTAATGGGTAATGTAGATTTTCTTATAGCAGAAACTGTCTAGTGCCCAATAAAGTTAATGTTTTTAGTCATACTGAGTCTAAATCCAGACTCTTAAATCACCATATCTAAGCAAAAAAAAATATGGGAATTTGTAAAGGAATTACATTTTTAATACCCAGCCTTCTTGTTTGAGCAGCAAAATTAATAATAAAATTATTTAAATTAGTTAAAGTGATTTAATAAAATGTTTCAATATAATTAACTTGTTGCATTACCCTGGAAAAGAGTAGAGAGTTACTTATCCAAATACTATGTTGCTATAAATAACATCAGAGAGCATGGATTAAATGCAAACAAAAAATAGAAAGAAGTCCTGAGTCAGGATACCTTCCTTCTGTGTCCTGGAGTATCCTGACTGAAGTTTTTTCATCTTCACATAAATCTTTCACAAAAGTGTAACTGGAATTAAAATTTCCTTGAGAACTGATTGCAGAATAGGAATGTTTTCAGGAAATAGTATTCAAACAGAATATACTTTAACTATATGATAAAATGGAGAACAGCAAGCCACAAATATCAAACTATGTGTTTAAGAATTCTCAAGCAAATCAATAATATATCTTTCTTTCTAAAAGTAGTGTTTCCTTTAAAAGAGCAAATTATAATCCTTTTGTTTGAACTGTTTGGCTTGACCCTAGTGTTAATTGGGAAGAGAAGAGAGGAGAGAAGGACACTGTTGTTGATAGTTCTGCTTTTCTTCTTTATATGGGGTACATATTGGTAGGATGACTCACTCCCTACTTCAGTGTTTGTAAGCAAAAGATGGAGCAACTTTATGTTATCCATGAAAACCAGAAGCCTGTGTGACATTATTGCTGATTGATCTGCAGAAAGATCACATAAGAAATATTCCAAGGAGATCAACAAAATGTGTTATATATTCTCAGAACTGAAAGCAAAGATATTGGAAGCTTTAGATTAGGAAGCATCTCAAGCACACCCTGGCTATCTAAGAGTTAGGTGCCCCGTGCAAAATAGCTAGTTAGGGTCTCTCAGGCTGGCAGTTTATCAAGATACATGGCAAAGGTACGGAGAAAGAATAGTGATGTGGAAATCCTGTCTCGCTCCATTAGCCATGTAGGAAACCTTAACATTTGGCTTAGATTAAGAATCTGACCTTTCAATGAGTAAAATTCAGTAGGATGCATCATCCTGTGTGGATCCATAATTATGAGAACTATTAGAATTATCAGAATGTGTTTTAGGAATAACAATTTTTTGAAACCTATGGAACTCAACAGACATTATTTCTAAATGACACAATTTTAATAGAAAGCTACATTGGATTTAGAGCTATGCTATAGAATTTTCATCCTCAGACATTGTTCCCTAATTAATTTATTCTGGGATAGGTACAAACAGCCTGCAGCCTACCATCTTTTATTAAAATAAGTAGATCTGTTACATAGCTCAGTAATTTCCAATGTATATATTTTTAATATTTTGTTATTTTCAATTTTTTTAATTTCTTCTTATGCTTTTAATATGAAAATAAAGAGTTTTTAAGACTGTATGTTCAATTGACTGCATTTTTTAAATATTATATGTCTCTTGGTTACTTGATTATTCTGTGGTAATACTTAATTAATTCTGTGATTATACTTAATATTCTGTGGGATCATCAGGCAAATTAGGTGTTTGTATTCCTTAGTCACTCAAACAAGCATTTTTAATAGGATTTATTGGTCTCTCTTATCTTAGGATGTTATAATTTCTGTTATAATTTCTTAATGCTGCACTGCACCAATATTAGTCAGCTCAAAATGCTGCGTATGAAACTCAAGGAAGTTATTCAGCCACTTGGCTCCTCAGACTGCTTTTCTTCAATGTCCTAATTTGCAAAAATAGGTTACTGGTTTCACCGTTAATGACGAGATCAGAATAAGCTGTTGCTGCTCTCACTGCATTGAGTGATGGATACCCTCCTGCAAAGAGCAAGTTTGCGTGATTTTTTTTCTGAAGAATCAAGCTGTTAGCTCTGTTGCTAAATGCCTGTATCAGTAAAGTACTTTTAAAAACCAGAGAGTGTATTCTCTCTTTAATCCCCAGAATACAGTACTTCCATCTATCAATAAGAAAAATACACTCTGTAAAACCTAGAGGTATCCTTGAAAGAACAAAAGATGTGTCTGTGGTTATTACTCTTGAATGTGTTGGAAATGTTTCTGTACCAAGAAAAGTTGAAGGTATCAAAGAATTCTAGAGAACTTAAAGGTTGACTTAGTAAAGTATTTGTGGGAGACAATGTCTTTTTCAGGTTAGCTGAAATGACAAGAGAAAGCCATTTACATTGACTTGACATATCTGCATAGGTACTAAAAGTGTACCAAATGTGGTTTGTTATTAGCTGAGTTATCAAGCACAACCTGTAAAATGCTTTTCTGGGATCTCAGGTTTTTAGAATGTTGTTTACTTTATTTCAGAACAAAAGAAACATCTACAATGAGAATGTGAGGTTGTTGCCCTTCACTCTTAGGTCACTTCTTTTTAGAAGCCTAGAAATATAAAGCTGACTGTTTATATTTAATGTATCTGAGAAGTAAAATGCTTCATCAAGAAAGAGGAGACGATAGACAGTAGGACAATAGAAGAAGGAGTCAACAGGAGGACAATAGACAGGGGAAAAAGAACATCTAATATGGAGGAAAACCATTTCAGAGCAATAACTGTGACACCTCTCATGGGCTGTAATCCCAAAAGCTGACACAGAATAAGCTGCATTAATCATGGTCATTTACTGCTTGTTGATCTCTGAAATTTTGCCTGATTCTGTAGAAAACACAGTTCATAATCACATAGAAGAACATAGGACAGTCTGTAAAACCACCTGTTCTGAAAGAACAGGACAGAGACAGACAATCATACAAAATGATCCCAGTGACACTAGTGATGATTTTTCATTCTCACAAAAAACACTATAAAATCTTTACCTCATTATTAAAAAAACCCAAACAACCAACCTCAAAAATAAAACCACCAAAAGGAAATCAACAAAAAAATGGAAAGAAAAGAAACTTTGTTAAATTGCTGCAACTCATAGCAACTTTAATACTACTGAAGGGCTTATCTACAAATAGATATTTACTGGCATATCTATAATCTATGCTGCTATAGCTGTATTGGTTTAAGATCAGTATGGACATTCTGTTTCAAAATAATAGTCATTTTATTTGGAATAATTACTCTAGAGTAATTATTCTTGGACAATATAACAGTTTTGGCATACAGGGTGTCCACATGGGAGCTAAGACTGATAGAACTATGGCAAAATAATTAGTTCAGTATATCTATGCCAGGAAATAGCTATGTGTATACAAGCCAGCATTGTCAATAATTATATTCTTTTTCCTTACATACCCCAGATATTTTCTGCCGGATGTTTATGTTGCACATAGTACTTCTTGTTTACAGGACTATTATAAAATGGTCCTCTTGAAGATCTGCAGCTATGGAACAGGACCTGCCCTGGTAGCAGGTGAGGGGTTGGGAGCTGTGTTCAGTGAAGCACTCAAGCAGGCTGAGCCTGAAACCCACCACAGGACCAGGAGGAAGGAGTGAGTGACAGCAGTGGGAGGATGCTGTTGCAGGGGACAGAGGACACTGTCTCCTGGCTTGCTGCCCTGGAGAACTTCCTGCTTGCTGGGTGCTTGGATCTGGGATGTTGTGGAGAGTCTGCTGAGGCTTGTCCAGCCCTTGGATTGTCTCCCCTTTGATGCTTTTCCTCGCAGGCACCAATGGTTCTCTCAGGGAGATCTGGAGCATATCTCAAGTATGAATGCATGACTCTGGGGATGAGGATGAAGGGCACAAAGGCTGGAGTCCTAGAGGGTTTCCTTTGCTGGCAGGGTCTTAAGGAGTCGATGGATCCTGTAGATTAACAGCTATTTGTGCTGCTGGTGGCAACAAAAGAGGTTTCACTTTTATGACCATTGGAACCTTTCTCCATATCAAGACCTGCTAGGAAGACATGGGATACACTTGATCAAGTTTGGGCAAACACATCTTCACCAACAGGCTGGCTAACCTGCTGAGGAGAACTTTAAACTAAAAATGATGAGGAAGGAAGATGACTGCCAATCAAGAAAAAAAAGTGATGGAGGGAATGGCAAGCAAAGGGTGCATGATGGTCATCACAGAAATGTGGTCAGACAGTTGACACAACTGGAGCTCTGCAGTGCATAGATGCAGGGTCTTTAGAAAGGACAGGCCTTCATGGTGAGGAGGGGGAGTTGCCCTTTATGTCAGAGAGCAGTGGAAATGCATGAAGCTTTGCCTAGGGGTGGGTCATGAGTAAACTGAGACCTGAGGGTGGGGATTAGAGGACAGAATAACATGGGTGATGTTGTGGTTAGTGTCTTCTACAGACCACCTGATCAGAAAGAAGATGGGGCCTTCTTCAGACAACTAGAAAAAAGTTCACCTTTGCAGGTCCTAGTCCTAATGTGTGACTAACTACCCCAATATCCTCTGGAAGGACAATACAAGAGGGAAGAAACAATCCAGGACAATTACCTGACAGGTGATCAAGGAGATGACAAGTGGAGATGCTCTGTTGGACCTGATTCTTACAAACAAGGAAGGATTGGAAGGCTGGGGGCAGGCCTGCTTAGATGAGAGAGGAGCTCTTGACTAAACTCAGGCATAAAAACAAAATGTACAAGAGGTAGAAATAGTTACAGGACCTGAGAGGAATATAGACACCATCTGATCATGAAGGGATTAGACTAGGAAAGCTAAAACTCTTCTTGATTTATATTTTGGGAGTAATGTGAAGGACATCAAGAACAAGAGGGGACCTGGTAACAAAGGGCAGAGAAAAGTCTGGGGTATTCAATGTTTTCTTCATTTCAGTCCTTACTTGTAAGATTGGCCTTCAGGAATCCCAAGTCTCAAAGACTAATGCAAAACTCCAGAAGAAAGAAGACTTACCGTTGGTGGAGGATGAACAGGTCAGGGAACACTTAAACAAACTGGACATGCAGAAGTTTGTGGGGCCTGATGGGATGTGCCCATGAGTACTGAGGAAGCTGGTTGGTATCATTGCAAGGCTACTCTTGATTAACTTTAAAATTACTTTTTTTTTTTAAATGACTTGATTCTCTTGATTATCTCTGAAAGGAATAGGGGAGCAGGGTTATTGCTACTCTAGTCTTAAGTCAGACTTGCAACAATGTCTCTGATAACATTGACATAGATAAACTAATGAGTTACAGACCAGACAGTCGGACAGGAAGGAGGATCAAAAATTGGCTGGACTGGTGGTCTTAGAGGGATGTAACTGGGTGGTTGTATCGCTGTCCATAGAGACTTCAAAAGGCTGGAAAAAGGGGAAGACAGAAACCTCATGAAGTTCAACAGAAAGGAATTCCAAGTCCTGAATCTGGGGAGAAAGAACCCTATTTACCAGTACAAGTTGGTGACTAAGTGTCTGGAAAGTGTTATGCAGAGAAGGACTTAGGATGCTGGTGGGCAACAAGTTGACCATATGCCAGTAATGAGGCATATGCCTCATATATCTTGAGGCAAAGAAACCTAACAGCCTTCTGGACCGCATTTGGCAGACCATTGCCAGCAAGTTGAGGAAGGTGATTCTTTCACTATGCAGAGCACTGGTGATATATATGTGGAGTGTTGGGTCCAATTCTGGGGTCCCCAGTAGAAAAGAGACATACCGAAGCAAAGGGACATAAAGATGATGAAGAGATGAGAGCCTCTGACATATGATGAGAGATTGAGAGAATTGTGAATATTCAGCCTGGAGAAGACTCAGGGGCATCTTGTTCCTGTGTGCACATACCTGATGGAGGTGGTAAAGAAGCATAGGCAGACCCTTCTCAGTGATGTCCACTGAAAAGACAAAAGGCACAAACTGAAATACAGGAAATTGCATTTAAATATAACAGAAAAATGTCTTACTGTGAGCACGGTTGAAGACTTGACCCTGGTTGTCCAGGCTCTCCACCCTTGCAGATGTTCAAAACCTGATGACGAATGGCCCTGAGCAACCTGCTCCAGCTGCCCCTGCCTTGAGGAGAGAGGCTGGACTAGATGACCTCCAGAAGTGTCTTCCAGTGTCAAATGTTCCATGGTCCTTTGATTCTGTAAAATATATATGTTATGGCACTGTTTGTTCTTACCATGGTTATCAGTTTGTGCATTCTTGCTTAGTTTTGATGAGCTCTAATGTTCTCAAGAACATTTTTCTGTATTTTTCCTTATAGTGGTACAGTTGTTTTGGGAAACAGAAACTAAAATGCAGTAAAATATTCAGCATCACTCAATGATTTTAATTTGGTATCATAGTTGTTATAAAACTTTTTCATATTTGTTTTTTAAACCAGATTATTATTATTAAATTAAAATAATAGATTATAGAAATAGCAAACTGATGTAAGACTGTACAATTGGTAGTATAATATCTGCTCATGCAGAGAAGAATTCCCACATCACCTGGGGATGACAAATGTGTAATTTTAAATTTAATCTGCATATTTGTATGGATGAGCAAAATATACATTGTTGGCACCTGAAATTTGTTAATTGTAACTCCCAATTACTTTAATTTCTATAAATGAGAGATTTAGCAAACTGTAGTGCCAAAAAATGAATATAATCTTGAATTTTAGTGATGGTGTGACTCCTTATTCCCCACAGGTCTCTTAAAACCTCCTTCTTGTTAACTGTTACCCTCTAGTACAAAGATTTGACAATGGTTGCAGCTAATAAAAAGGGCCAGTGACCTTTTAGGAACTTGCAACGGAAAAGTCAAAACACAATTGGGAGATTTTTTTTCTTTGGCATCTCATAAAGAATGAATGTACTAAATGTCAAGATTTTAGCTCAATAGGAATTTAAAATTCATTGTCAGTCATACAAAGAATGACCTCTGAATAGCAGACTAGACTAGGCTATAGGAAAAGAAGCCACAGGTGCCCCTTGTCCTCACCTTATCTCTGGCAAATACCACTGAACAATTTAGTGAAGCATTTTAGATTCACAGTTTGCAGACTACAGTGGGTGGGCTTCCCTCTCTGCTATTATTGTCAAGGATTTTTTTTCAGTGGGAAGAGAAGCAAAGTGGTGGTCTCTCTCAAATTTTTGTTCCTATAGCTTGCTGAAAGATAAAACTTATGTTCTTCTAAAATGAATCCCAGTGACTGCATCACTCTGGAGAGGAAGAAGAAAAATAATGTTGCCAAGAAAAATCCCTATCACACATCCTGAGCATGTATTTTTGATCGAGAGCTTGTTGTTGGCTGCAAATTCTTCATCTTGGAGCTCTAGAAATTTTCTATGCTTTTATAATTTCCCCTTCTGACCTTCATCTTTCCAAATATCAGGAAGCAATGTTATGGCATTAATTAATACCTGGCTTTTTTGTTTGTTGCAGACATGCTTCCCTAGTGAAGGATGGATTCTACCACAGAGGAGAATTGTTTGTGGCTAAGATGACAGATTTCAACTACAGCTCTTACTGGCAAAACATGAATCCATGAAAACCTCACAGCATTTTATATTGAAATACTTACCTGTATTCAGAACTACAGGTTGTATGGCCTATTGAATTTAGATTTTGGGCCCACATCCAGGAACTACTCGTTTCTTTTTCTATTTCCGCTATTGATCTGGTTTTGTACCTTGGGCAAGTTACTTTACCTTTTAGTTGTTACTTATAACATCAAGTGACCACGGTGATTAATTAATTAATGAAACACATAATTAATAGCATAATTCCATTTACTCCAAGGAACTATATCAAGGATTAATTTGGTCCAATGTTTCTACAGTACTTTGAAAATATTCTCAGTGCTAAGTATTAGGCGTGAAGTGAATACTAATATCAAGATTTGATATTCAGTCAAATAATAAAGCCAGTCATTCTCTGCATATTTTCACTTGTAAATTTTTTTTATTTTTACTGTGAAAAATACGCTAAGGTTAGGAAAGAGGCTGAATTGTTAAAGGAAGATGTTGACCACAAAGGAAAAATGACAACTGATAGAAAATTGGAGATATATGGTATGATAGTAAATGCAGGAAAAATGGTGCTCAATAGGAGTTATCTTTTAGACAGAACAGAGACAAAACATCAGAAGAAGAAGATTTATAAAATCAATTAAGGGATCAGAGTGTAAATAGCCAAGTACAGAAATGAAAGGGTGATGACAATGTAAGTGATGCTGATAAAAACAGGTAGCTAGAAAAAGTAGTATGAGAATTAAGACAGTTCCTACAGTTAAGAACAACATTCTGGAAAGCAAGTTGTAAAGTACACTTAACTGGAAAGAAAGGGGGGCATATGTCTATATATGTGTAAGTATAGGACAGCAAGAGAGATTTAATGTGACCCAAAAGAATAAATATTAGATGATGCTCTACCTCTACAAAGATTCAGAGTAGTTTTTCTCTGTTCTCTCAAACTTTTTGAAGTTGTCAAAGCAAGACAGTTTCTGAAGAAACTTGGACAATGTAAACCACTTACTGTTAAAAATCAATTTACTAAAGGGGACACTGGAACAACTCCAAAGTTGATTTAAAAATTAAAGGGGATATGATTGTGTTAACAGTGGTACCCTGCAAAACTGAAGTGTTTGAAGAGGAACATTATTGCTGCATTGATTGTTTGACGTGTATTGAAAAAGAAACATGAAAGTCAAAGCTCTGCTAGGTACAAACATTGATAACTGGAGAGGAATCCTTGTAGTTGAAGTAAAAGCATGCCAGGGAACACTGTGTGCAACTCCACCTCCAGCTGCTACTTCTCCTTGAACAGGTCAATAATGATAATATGTTTCCCTTAGGAAAGAGGGCCTAAGGTTTTCTATTTTTTTCCCCTACTGCTTGGCCTTTTCAAAGTCAGAGCTTAAATCAGTGAAACAAGTGACTTAAAAAAACCCTCCAACACTGAAGACAGACCACAATTGCTGTCCTTAAAATCTTTTCTTCACTGAGGTAATCATTTAAGAACAAATTGTCTAACCTTTCATCAGTCCAGGGCAGGTTACGATCACAGACAGCATTGAAACTGTGGTTGGGAATTTTCTGAAGCAGAACCTAAATACATGTATGCATGTTACAGGTATATTAAAATAGCACATACAGACTCACAGATAGATGCACACACAAGATTGAGCTAATCAAGCTGTCCCTAGTATTGCACTTGATTTCAAGCAGAACATGACACAGTAAACTCTTTGGGACACTTAATATCACATGCTTTAACTAGCAAGCAATAAATCATTACATACATATTGTGTTGTGCATATTTCAACTGTCAGGAAAAAAAAACATCTCTTTTACAAAGCCTGAACAGCATTACTGTCAGCTAAAACTGTTTCAGTTCACTGCAAATTCCATTCTTGATGGTAAGTGTCTGCTAGTAGTAATGAGTAATTCCTTAGATAGTATCTGGATGCATTGATAATGAGTAATGAGTAATTCCTTAGATAGTATCTGGATGCATTGTCGTGGTTTATACTTATTTCCCAAATTGTATAAGACAAGGTGCAAACACTGTAGTTCTATTTCATTGCTATGCCATATTCTATATACAAGCCTTGAGTGGAATTCTTTGGTGATATAAAAAGTCTCTTAGTAGATTTCCTAATCAGGATGCATTGCTCTAAGGATGCAATGCCAGCATCCACCTGGGTAATTATTGTATGATTTCTCTAACAGCTTTCAGCACTGTGCTTCTTACTCTGCTGATTTTAGGAAATAATTTCAAGCAAGCAAAGTCTTGAGACCAGCAGGACGGCCTTTCTTGAGGATCTTAATAATAATGCAGTCCAGGGAGCTTGTCTCCATGATGAAAAACACCAAAGTCTATCCTCAGGTGTTGCAGAGGCTCACTGAGCTGGGAATCGAATTCATTGCAAAGTAGATAAAACAGTGATGCTTGAGGCAGGATGAAACAAGATCTAAGAAAATAATCATACCCCTAGAGCAAACAGACTTAGATGACATTTTCTGAACTGAACAAGGGTCTCCATTAAGTGATCATTCACAGTCATATTTATTGACAGGATAAAAGCAGGAGGAAGCAATTTGAGGACACAGATTGTTGTGGACCACAGGGTCCTCCTAACAAGGAGCCAGAAGGAAGGGAGACAGAACTGAGATGACATGGAGCATAGGACATAATTATATTCCTTTGTGCTGTGATTGTGCCTTGTCCATCCCACATATGACTGAAAGATATGGTTGATTGCACTGGATCTTTTGTCCTGGAATTAAAAGTCATTCTCTCATTTAGTTCTTTAAGACATAGCTACCACTGAGGACAAAGGTCTCTTAGTTTCTAATAGTAGCCAAGATATTTTATCCATTCATCAGGGAAAATCTTCTGTTTTCCAGTCCCTAACTGGGGGGACACAAGTGAGACAGCTGACCCCAACAGACTGAAGGGATATTCCATACCATATGATGTCAGATGTCATGCTCAGCTATAAACTATGGGGGACGTTTGTAGGGGACTGCTGCTCGGGGACTGGTATGGCATTGGTCAGTTGGTGATGAGCAATTGTTTCTTGTTTTCATTTGCATCACTTCCCTTTCTTGGGTTTTATTTCTCTTATTTATTTATCTTCATTATAATTTTTATTATTATTATTATTAATAATTTTATTTAAAATATTAAAGTGTTTTATCTCAACCCATGAGTTTTCTTACTTTTACCCTTTCTATTTTCCCCTAACATCTCACCAGGGACTGTGTGGTACTCAGTTGCTGGCTGGGGTTAAATAATGAAATCGTATCGAGTCTGATTAGATGTGAGCTATCTATAAGCTAATGCCACAAGGCTACATTAACATGGTATCAAGCCTGCACATACCTTTCAGTTGTACACATTAGGACACACCACAGTTCTTTCGCATCTGTGCAGTTCCAGAGTTGACCTAACTTTTATCTGGCCCGCACAAAGACCTTGTGTCTGTCTAACCTCCTCTTCAGTAAAATTTCCTACACTGGGAGAAAAAGACAGTCAATCCAAAGAATTGCTATGCTTTTGGAGACCCAGGAAAGAATGAGAAAAACATACCTTTCTGCCTCATCATGTTAAACACTGATTACTTGGTATGGGCATCTCCTTGGTATTACAGTCTTAGTCTATCCAAAAAAAAATCCAATAAAGATATCTCTAAATAGGCTCACAGTTTTTACAGTTTCTTCTTTCTTTGGTGAATAACAAAAATGTCAATAGCTGTGATGTAATCACTGGGAAGCAACAAACTCATTTGAAGTCTTTTGATATCTCAGTCATGCATATTTACCTCTACTGAACTTCAGTTACTCATTGACAAAGTTGAGCAATACAATTGTAAAGAAACTGTAATACTTTTCCACTGAAAAATACACTCTGAAAAAACAAGTTCATCATAGGCATTTTTGGCCATGAGAAACAGCCTCTTTGGGTAGAGCAGCAAAAAAAGTGACAACAGTTAGTCTTTTATCCTTCATCACTCTTTTGTTGAAGGGACTTACTTCTTAATATTAGGAGAAGCTTCCTAAATAAAATTGTAAAAAATAGCTTTTCTTAAAATCCCAAGGTCCCCTGACACTACCAGCACAGTCTCCCTTTATCTTCAATGAGCTGAGTGGAAGAAAGAAAAAAGTCAAGAATCAACACATTGTCTTGGACAACTAATATCAGACATTGGAACGGGGCTTGTGCATCACCCTTGGACAGCCTTAGGGGAGAACATTACAAAATTATAAAGCATTAAAACAGTCAGAAAACTGACTAGCAGAGATGTGGACTCCTCCCGTTACTGTGGAAAATACTACTTAAAACTGCAGAGATGAAAGACCTTTTAATCTATCGAGGGAAGGATAAGATTCAAGTGAAATGTTATAGAGAAACTTGCTATAATTCTGCAGATATTTAGTTCTGCTTATGGCATTAATACCATCAAAAGAACCCTTGGAAACTAAAGTGGAAATGATAAGAAACTGACTTTAACAAAATAAATATTTAACTTGTAGGGTGGCCAAATTATTACTTGTAGGTAGAATGTGACCCACATTCAGCAGCTCTGCAATGCAGCCTGCGGCAGTTTTACGACTTATTAGAAATATACAGCTTATAGACAACCCCAAATCCCAGGACACATCACTCCTAAGAAAACAGATACTCTTCTTATCCCTCCCCTGGCCCAGAACCAGATTGATCAAGCTTGAGGCACTGTATGCAGAGATCCACAGACCCTCCAAATTATCACTGCTCCCCTCTATTTAAAGCAGCTTTTAGCTACGCTGAAGTGGACTGAGTTGGACTAGATGATCTCTATGGTCCCTTCCAACTTTAAAAAAAATATCAGTGAAATTCAGAGAAGTTCAGTGAATAAGTGGCAACTCTCTTTCAGATTAGCAGTTCAAGGCCTTATTGGGATGATGTTGCTTCCCTCATGACATAGGAGGTTATTTTCTTCAAGATTTTGCCTTAGTGAACTTATGGTTAAATTGTAAGAGGGGAAAAAAATAACAAACAACCCAAAAATCAACCTCCATCCTAATTTCCACTTGCATAGCAATGTTACCCTCCAAGACCAGGAAAACAGAGTGATTAGTAGCTATTGGTGACTAGGAATCATCTCTATAGCAAAAGTGACCTCTAACTAAGATACAGGCAATGACATGACAAGGACGGTAGACATTGGCCTACTCCTTCTCTTAGGAAAAATGCAAAGAAAAGCAAAGCAAAGTCCTTCTTAGCCACCTTAATTACCCGAGAGTTCACTTCATCTGAGCAAGTGATCTAGACACATGAGCAACAAGATGATCCCTAAAACTCAAACTCACACCTTTTTTTAATTCCCAATTCATAATTCTGAGGTTTTCTATATTGAAGATTATTTTCCATAAAAGAAGCAGTCTTTTGGTACAAAAAAGGTCTTCAACTTACATTTTAAATTATAAGGCAACCTTTAAGTATTGGGTATTAGTATGAAGTTTTACACAGGGACAAGCTACTTCAGAACTTTCTGATGCACCTGGCACCAACTTCTATCAGAGAAGGCAGCCTAGGACTACTTATCTGAGCAGGACTGAGACTGTGATGACTTAGTTTAATCATCTGAGTGCACTCTTCTCAGACTAAGTATCTATAAAATTTCTAGGTATTTCATAGAATCATAGAATCATAGAATAGTTTGGGTTGGAAGGGATGTTAAAGATCATCAAGTTCCACCCACCGTGACCTGGGAAGGGATACCTCCCACTAGAGCAGGTTGTGCAAAGCCCCATCCAGCCTGGCCTTTTCCATTCAAATACTTTAGCCACAAAAGCTATATCCTTTGCCAAATCTGATTTTAAGGAGATTTTATGTATTGCAGTGGGCTCAGGTAGAAAGTGGTTACTAGATGAATTTATAGTTGTGGGCTGCTTAGATATTTGAATCTTGCTTATGCAGTCTCTCTCTGGTAAAAGAAAATAATGCCTCCAAAATCCATATAGATAGTGAAAAAGCATGCAAAGAAGATGTGAAGAAAACCCCAAAACATCCTGTTATTTTACCAGTTTTATCTCCTTCAGTCTTGCTCTATTCAGTTTTCTGATGCTTACTTCTATTTGCCACATTTCATTTATCCTTATATTCCTTGTCTACAGTTTCTCAGTGTGTGATTATTTGAAATGGCCGCAAGGTACATATCCAGCCTTGTATATTCAATTCTATTTCATTATGTTTGTAGATTTCAGTCCTGAAATAAACTCTGCAGCATGTGGTGAAACAATAAACTTTGCAGGCTTGCGGTGCATTCTGAAAACTCTAATGGTATTGTTAATGATGTACCTGTCTCAAACCAATCAGGATTTTAAAATTACAATAAAACCATGTTTAGCATTTGTAACACCACCACCAAAAAATATTGTAATAATACCCCCAAATTGTGATAGTATTCTGTATTTATACTACAGAAACAACTTTTTA
Organism: Gallinago undulata; assembly: GCA_026546715.1. Lineage (NCBI taxonomy): Eukaryota > Metazoa > Chordata > Aves > Charadriiformes > Scolopacidae > Gallinago > Gallinago undulata. Next base: position 170,909,842 of record JAOTQQ010000001.1, read on the forward strand.
AAAAGACTAAGAAAGTTATTGCTACTGCTGTTATTTCTAGTCTTCAGAAGCTCCCACTGTGCATGATGTAGTGTTCAAACATAAAATAAAAAGATTACACTTATGTGGTCCTTTCCTTTTTTTCAGGAATGAAGATGGTAATGTGAAGGTCAAGACAACATGACAAAGTAATTAAGCACCTAACAATTCAGATGGGAATTTCTAGGAAATTTATATGCCTAAATCCCCAAATCAGGTAGAAGTCTCATCTTTAATTACCTAAACATTTTTCTGTGTGGGTGAGGTTTCTTTCACCTGTATAGATTAAGTTAGTTGTATAGGTACCTTCTATCACCAACTGAGACAGAGATCTTCCATAAATTCTGGATGTTAGGTATGTCTCTTGGTATGAACACTTGTGTCCTGGTTTCAGCTGGGACTGAGATAACTTTCTTTCTAGTGGTTGATGCGTTTCAGATTAGGTATGAAAGGAATGTCAGTAACACATATTGTTTTAATTGTTGCCAGGAAATGTTATTAGTTTTAAAGGACTTTGTTTCAACTTCCCTTTGAGGCTAAGAAGAAGCTCAGACAGAATGATGGAACTGGGACCTAAAAAATAGTCAGTGGAATATTCCACACCATAGATGTCAGGCTTAGTATACAAATGGGGTTAACTGGGGGGTAGGTATTCACAGTCACTGCTCAGGATGATGCCATTTCACCAGGCAGTGTGAGTGACTTGTGTAATTATTATTTTTGTAATTATTGTTATTATTATAATTGACATTTTCCTTTTCTGTTATTGTTCTATTAAACTGTCTTTATCTCAACTCACAAGGTCTTTTTTTTTTCCTTCCCCCTCCTTTTCTCTCTCTTCTCCCTACCCTTCTGGTGGAGGGCTGAGAGGACGGGGCGATCAGCAAAAACCAGAATAGTCCTAGCTGACAGCTGGGGTTAAAGAACAACAGTCTTTATTGACATCCAATGTGGGGCATGAAGGGTTGAGATAATAAAATTTGTCATAAGCATTAATTGTTAATAGTCACAATATTGCATCTTGCAACACGTATGTGCTCACTGTTATGGTGTTCATCATTCCTGGGAAATGGCTCAAGAGTATAATTTTGCTGTGCCTTGCGGTGAGGGCTTATGATGAAATTAGGTTTGCTGTGGCTGTGCAGGTTAATGACTAAGAGTAACGAACAAGGGGAAATGGTAGCAGTAGTTTCATCTTTGTACTTTGGGAACAAAGCGGAAAAAATTAATAATTACACTTTTTTACCTTTTCTCCTTGAAGAACCAGTCTGTGGAGGAGACATCTTCCTTCACCTCTCTCTTCTCCTCTGGGCTAATTACAACAGTATTTGAAAATTCTGCATTCCCTTGGGATTCTCAAACCTGTATGCTCCTATTTGCCAGTCTTCTGACTTTTTAAGGTCTTGCTTAGGGTTAAACGTTGATGTGTATGTAAGCACATCCAACCCCTGCAACTGTGGCTACTACAACCCCCACAATGTGTTGTGGCTACTCCAATCCTCTGCGGCTATTCCAAACCCCATGATGGGTGCTATGGTTATTCCAGTCCCCATGATGAGTGCTGCGGGTATGCCAACCCCTATGATGAGAGCTGCGGTTACTGGACCAGAGAACCCACCTACGCCAGTATCAGTTACCCCTATACGGATGAAGAAATACACAGAAACCCCAGTTCATTTAGCAAAGGATGAAGACGAACCACAGTCACCATGAGAAAAGGAGGAAGAAGAAGAGGTAATTACCTGATCCTTATCTCTGGTTGAGCTGCAAGATATACACAAAAAATCTCAGTTGTTGTCCAGGTCAGCAAATTGTCACCTGGCTGCTCTGATGCTGGGATAACAGGACCAGTAGCTTAGATCTAGAGGATAGGATAGCCAAGCAGGTAAGATGTCTATCTAGAGGAGGGGACATTGACAAGGTGGTTGGAGAAAGAACACAAACTCTTAATCTCTTGAGGTGACTTTTGTTTACTGTGAAGGAAAAGTATCCCCTCATGGAAGATACTATATGTCACCCAAGCAAGTGGACCATCATGGACAGAAGTATCAAGTACCTGAGAGAATTAGCTTTGCAGGAGCAGATTTATCATGACGTGGATGACCTGCAGCCATCCACAGACCCAGATGAAGTCCAATGTATCCCACTCATAAAGTGGAAGTTTCTATGACAGGTTTCTACATTGGCACCAAAGAGCTGGGGAGACAAAGAGGCACCAACAGTGGATGTAGTGGCTAGCCAGCTCCAGCAATATGAAGAAAATCTTTCTACTTCCTTACAGGTCTTCATTTTGGCTGTGAAAAGACTGGTCTGGGAGGTCCAGCAACTCAGAGAAGGTAGGTCTTCTCTCTCCACCTGTACATATGAGAATCTCAGCTATTAGGAGTAAACATTTCCTGGCTCAAGAAAGAGGATATACAGGTTATCCACCATGAGGAGAAAAACCTGTGATTTTACCTCCATGACCACAATAAGATTAATTATTCTCTCAGAGTGTATGGTTCTTTCTCTTGCAGAGGGCAGCTGGTTGATCAGCTTGAAATTAGGTGATGGAAGTTAGATGAGATTAATTCAACTCTAGCTGACTTATCTGAGATTGTGTGGAAAGAGTGTGGCAGGAGAGGAAGGCTCAAGAGGATTCCCTGAAGCCTCAAAGCTTTCAATTTTGTGCTTGTATGATGGACCACTATCTTCAAAACAGTAACATACAGATATATAGTCTCTTGAAGCAGATCTATCTGAGGATTTGAGAACTGAAATAAAATATAAATATGCGAATATGATGACTTTGGGGGGATTTACTTATTGATTACTATTCATAGCTGGTATAACTTACGTAACTGATGCAATACAGTTTGAAGTATAACTTGTTGGTCTTCTTTATGTCTCCAGAATCATTTTGCCACCAACCTTCAATAGCCCCCTCTTCTATGAGCTCAAATATTTTCATCTTTAAAAAGTCTCTACAGCTCACTGCAGGACAGCATGAACGGAAGAATGTTTGCAGTACTGACAAACTGAAATGCCACTAAAAATAAATAAAATAAACTTATGACAAACTATTGCTGAAAACAACAGTCGGACTAGATGGAAGGTCCCTTCCAACGTAGACAATTCTATGATTCTAAACAAAAAACTGCCAAAGAAACTAGGCAAAATTTTGTTCAGTTTTCCCTCCTTGTTAATCATTGAAGTACATTATAAGTTTTTTTATTGCTATTGATTTTATGTGGACAGAAATCTGATACAATGGTGATAGGCAGCATAAAAAAAACCCAAACAATCAAAAGACACACATGCAAATTAATTCCATATAGGACTCCTAAAATCAACAACTGAAAATTCTTCCCAATTTTCAAACACTCTATGGTTCTATTCTTTAATTTCTCTTCTGATTTTTACTAGAGGGTTATGTTTTAGAAATTAATGGTCTAATGCAGAATCTTCAAAATAAAGAAAAATCTTTGTTAGCAATTTAAATATTTTTTTTAGTCCAAAGCACATAATGACTACATTTCATTTTCTTATGTTTTCTTTCTAAAATTAGCCATACTTTCAAAGTAATGCTCTAAACTGTAATGCTTTATGTACCCTTGCTGGTTTTTCTCAATGCCTACTTAATTAACCTAAAACTTACAGTACTTCATCAACTATCCTTACATTGATTTTTATATTCTATTTGCAATACAGGATGGTGTTATTATAAGGCAATTGGTGTTTAGATTTCTGTCCAAGATCGTTAATCTTATAATACTTTTCTAAGAACCTTAATATGTGTTGCAGCTTAACTGGCTGAGTGTGTCAGGCGCATTGGTATTTATTCACTGGCAATAACATACTGAAGTAGGCATGGTTTGTATTACAACTTCTATTACCGTGGTGAGCTGAAATACTGTAATCTGTATAACTGTAAGAAAGAAAATGAGTGAACATATGATCAGAAATTTGGTCTTCTTCTGGTAAGAAAATTGCAAAGAAGAAATAGGTAAATGTTTAAGGAAAAAACAATGGGAGAAAGAGAGTTGGGGAACTTAGGTCTGAATACATCCAACCTAGCTTTAAACTCTTGCATATGACACCTAAGCAGGTTTGCAGATGATTAAAGTTCTCTACATAAGAAACAGGGAGGCACCTCCAAGTGGTTATGTAGACTAAAAATCCCTTTGGAGACAATTATCTGTCACCACTGATTATATAGAGAAAGTTTATACTGACAGTTTCCTAAGCAGCATCTCAGCAAAACTCTCAAATGTAGGTAGGAGGAGCTGAGGCCCTAGGGAACACTCCAACATTTACAATGAATAGCTGAAGAAGAACTGAATGAGAGAAAGTATTCATTGAAATGGGGAAAAAAGAAAAAAGGAAAAAAAAGCTCAACCTTCAATCAATAGGTGTTCACTGGACAATAAATCCAAAGATCCAATAAAAAAAGGTTAATTTCGTTCTCTCTAGATATTTCCTAATGAAAACTTATCACCAAAAGCATTTATCCTGTGCTGACTAAATTGTTTTAGATTTGTGCTGGAATTTGGAAAGTGGCTGATCAGATAAATATAAAGGTTCTTGGGGAACATTTAGTCATTCTGAGCTGATCTTGGTTCAGTTCCTCTGGGTCATGGACTTTAAAAGGAAAAAGAGAGAAAGACAGACAGTTATCTTTAAACGTGTAAAATGGCAGTAACTCATTTTCTGAAATTGCAGTATCGAGGTATGTTTTTCTTCTGTCTTGCTGGCAGAATTATTTTTACGCATGGTTTTATTTCTAGAAGTAGGATTTTAGGACAAAGGGACAAAATTATTTTATGAACAAAACATTTGTTGAAATATCTGATGAAGTCACATCAGATGTTATTCTGTTTATTTTTCAATGGCTGTTTTTGTTTTTTTATCTAGCTGTCTAAAATAGCAGATTGACTATAAACTACTACTGTTGGGCTTTAGGATAGTTAATATGTTGTCACTAAGACCTGATACTTTCCTGCATGGGCTCCCACTCCCATTGAATTTCCACCATTCACTAATCATATCTTCTTAATGCTGTGGTACACTACATTTGTTCAAAGCACAAATTATTACCATTTTAATTATTTACTGTTGCTAATGGCTATAATTTCAACGTGGTAAGCATGTTGAGTGGTCATATATATACACATATATATAAAATAAAGGTGCAGTCCCTTCACAATCTAAGTGCAATATAGAATTACTGTGATCTATAATCATTGCTATGTTTTTAACAAAATATAAAATGTATTCTTTCTTCTCTCTACATCAGAATATTTTAAAAAAACAACCCAATAATTATTTAATCAGACATTGCCCTTTCCTATCACTCATATTTTTCTCACTTAGGTGCTGTCTGCTACTTCCTCGGTGTTAGTTTATCCAAAGTGACAAACAGTTTAATGAGTATTTGTAAATTATGGCTAGTGATGTGTACTCACATTTTCCTGTTGTCTAAATGATGATTGTTCTATTTTGTAGATCTGTAAATGTATTTTTGTTTGTCAGACAGTGGATATATGGTAATTTTTGTATTTTACACGTTTATCACATATAATATACTTTAACATATCCTTTAAATAATTGTTACTTTTCCGTTATTTCTGAATGCATGCAGATAAGGATATAGATAAAGATATAGAGAGGTATGTAGAGATATAATGCACACACATGTTTATATAATATTTTAATATATATTTTAAAGAAAAATTTACAAGCCAAAGAGTCAAATTTACAAAGGTCTTACTATTTTCAAATTGGAGCTCACATTCCTCATTGTTAACTGAGGTATGTAACTTTTAGGAACAGAATCACTGAATGAGAGTATATTTGAGGTTGGAAGGGACCTCTGGAAGTCATTTGGTCCAACCTCTCTGCTCAAGCAAGGCCATCTAGACCTGGTTGCACAGGACCATGTCCAGGCAGATTCTGAATGTCTCCAAGGACGGAGAAAGAAAAAAGTATTTATTGGTTTTCAGATAGCTCCTCCCATGTTTCAGTCCATGTCCCTTGCCTATGGTCCTGTCACTGAGTACCACTGTAGAGAATCTGGCTCTGTCTTGCACTTTCACTTCAGGTATTTATATACATTACAAAGATACCCCTGAGTCTTCCCTTCTCCAGGTTAAGTCCCAGCTCTCTCAGCCTTTTCCCATGGGACAGGTGCTCCAGTGCCTTAACCATATTTGTGGCCCTTTTCTGGGCTCTTCAGTATGTCCATGTCTCGCTTTTACAAGGGAGCCCCTAGAGCTGGACAGGACTCCAGCTATGGCCTTACCAGTGCTGAGTAGGATCATCTCCCTCAACCTGCTGGCAGAACTCCACTGAATGCAGCCCAGGATGCCATCAGTCCTCTTAGCTGAATGGGTACATTTTTGACTCATGTTCAAGTTGGTGTCCAGCAAGATCCCAAGGTCCTTTCCTGAAAATCTGAAAAGAACCTTGTTCTCTAAAATTTGAATAACTTCTTCAAAGTATCTGCCTTTTTCTACTAGTTGTAGCCAAAAATAACACAATTAACATGTGAAGTAATGTGGGATGTTTCCAACTCTATATGCATAAACTAAAAATGATCAGACAACATTATCTATACTAGAGTAAGTATTCTATAACAGCACACTGGGAACTCACTGTAAAGAGTACCTTTTCCTTATTTACCATGTAATACTTCCTTATGTCTGAAACCAGAAAGCATTTGCGAACTATTCATGCATTTCTGAGCTATTACTGAGTAATTATTTCTCAATAGTTCCACGTATAGACAAGCTCCAAATATACAAGAAGTACTTACATTTTTTTTGGAGTAATATAGTTGAAACAATATAGCCATGACCCAGTGTAATGAGGTATAAAGAAGGGACTGAGAATCCAAAAGCTTTCCCTGTGGATTCATAGATACAGTCACTGACTGGATCTGTTATGTCTGAGGTAGAAATAGATGTGGAAAGCCAGCAGGCAGCATGTTCCTCAGAGACAGGAATCCTGGCTATATCAGAAAACTCAGCACAGAAATTGTGAGCAAGGAAACTGTCAGTTCCTGTTTGCTTCTACCGTATTTAGGAAAGCGAGACTTTATGCCTGTTCCATGGAGGTAAATTGGATGGCACCAAAAAAGCACCCTACCGGTATCTATTTCACTTAATGATGAAAACTTAAAAGTAAGACCTGAATACTACTTGTCCAGGATCAACAATATCTAAGTGTATAAAGTAACCCAGTGTATTGGTTTAGTTCAACATAACAAAGGGTTGAAACTACTCTTGAGAAGGCGAGACAAAGAGAGAACAGGGTATGTTCTTACTGAGCTTTTCATTGCAAGAAAATAGAGACGAGGTCATAAGTCTCAAATTAATAGGAGTCTTCTTAGATGACAAAAAATAATAAGCCTTAGGAAAAGATGGACAGGTTATAGACTGTTAAGAAGAGTTTTTCCCATGAAATGCTGTGGTTTTAAGGAAACAATTATTTGTTTACTGGCTTCTTGAATGCCTTATACTGGGACTGTAAGACTTCAGTGCTAATGGTGGCAGTCTGTTATTAGTATGTAAAAACTCTGCCCTGAAAGAAGAGGCTGCTTGTAGCTTGATTTCTGCAGAGGTGACTCAAAGGCACCATCTATAGAAGTTTCCACTGCCATACATCTGTTGTTTCTGGCCCTCTGCCCAAGAGAGGGAGCTGGTGGCAATGCACCCATTTGCCTGCATGTGTGAAACTCCAAGTGTAGTGCTGGAGGGGAGGAAGGAAGAGGGAAAGGAAAGGAAATGTGATTCAAAACCTAAGATGAGGCTGAAAACCAGCCAGGCTACACGCTCAGATTTCAGAGTGTCATACTCCCATGAGTTCAAATGTGACAAAAATATCCTGAGGTTTCCAAGCTTAACCATCAGAGGCAAATGCCCCATCTTTGTCTATGATATTCTAACTGAAGACTTCTGATACTGTTAGCTGAGATCTATTTCTGATTCCTGACACACAGATTTTTATTTGATCTATTGTCAGGACTGGGCATTAACTGGGCATTAACCTTACATCTGATTTAGTAGATCTGCTGTGAAAATCCACTTTGGCAGATCTCTAAGAAAATCATCTGTGGTCCATCATTTCACTTCTGGACAGCGTACAACAAACCTTGGAGAGGAAGAAGTATTTAACCAAAGGAACAGCAATATTATACAGTATCTGTCATTTTTACATCCAAAAGTTTTGTTTGTATAGCTGAACACAGCTTTGATTCTGATTTAGGGATTATGGTCAAGACTTAATTTTGTCAAGATGCAGTGGTGATAACTGCATGGACATCTTCAGGTGAGCAAACACATTGAACACTATTTATAAGAGGCATGATAGAATCCACTACAATATAAAAAACACATTTCAAAGTAAATTGTGACTACTGACACTTGCTTCCATTTAATTTTTATTAACTATTGCTTATTACCTGAGTCAAGAAAAATCTGTGCATTATTTTATCAAAATGTGAGCAGGTATTTTTCTAAACAGCTCCTCAAAGGGTCTTTAAGCATCTTCTTCCATTGCTAAAGTACTCAAGGATGTTATTAATGGGTACTGAAATATTGCACAGATGCCACGGTACAAAGTGACCAGAGGGAAAGAGACAACACTAAGTGGAATTCATTGGAGTAGGTGGGGTATGAGGAAAGAGAAACAGTCAAGGACAATTTTACTTAGACAAATGAGTAGGATAAGATCTATAGCCAGGAAAACAAATGAGGAGGCTGAGAAAGAAACAAATGAGCAACAAAAGAAACCCCCACAGAGCAAAGCCATGCTGGTGATGAAAGGAGCCAGCAGTATATTTTAAAGACACAACAGAAGAAGGATTTTGTGTACACTTTCACCTATATGGTGGCATAAGGAAGTCTAGAAGTCTGCTTGCTGTTATGTAGGCAGGACATCTATCGTCCATCATAAAATCATCACTGACCTTCTCATGAATTAACAAATTTGAACTGTGGAAATTAGGTTTCCAGTGATGTATCTCCTGAATAATTCAGGAATAGTCTGATGTCTCTTTTCAGCCAACAGCAGCTACAAAAGTGATAGGATTATTGAGTCCTACTGTATATAGAAAACAAAAAGATTTCATGGAGCCCTTTTAAAAGATAGTTCATACTGGAGTGATGGAAGGAAGAAGGTGTATGGTGGATTATGAGGGTAGTAAAATAAGGGACAGCAGTCACAAGTTGTGGCTTGAGACATTTGGACTGAATATTTGGAAAAGCAACATCCTAGGAGGGTTGGAAAGCACAGAGGAAGTTACCCAGTGAAACTGTGTTATCACCATCCTTGGGGCTGTGCAAGACTTGTCGGGTCTAGTCAAACACTGATCTGCTCTATTATAGCAACAGTGTTCTGTGAAGGGGAGGTTGGACTAGGTGACCTCCAGAGGTCATGTCTTTTATTCTGTGATTTTCTACTTCTGCTAAACCATTTTCTTTGAGATAACTGCAGCTGCTGCTGTGATGCAACAATTGGGATCTCCAGGTAAAATACAGCAGCAAATCAAAAATTGGTGGAACACAGGCAGGATGAACAGCAGAATTTGGGGATATTTACCTAAATTACCAGGTTGGTTTTTTATTGCATATCACATAAATCTGAAGAGTAGGCATTTAAAGACTGAATAGTGCCCCAATCCATAATATTTCTTCTCTACATATAGCAAGACACTAGCAGAGCACAAACCTGCTGTATGCCTATCTGGTTTCCTGAGGCAAAAGTGAAGAATTCAGTTCTTGTATCCTATTCATCTCTTCTGTCTCTTCTCTATGGTTAGAATATACTGCCCTTTGCTGTGCTTCTTGCTGAGGATCCTGATTCTTTATGCTTAACATGCTGTCCTCCAAATACACTAGAACAGCAGCATTAGTCACTTCAGGACAAAATGCTCTTGGATACAGCACATTGTTTTCTTCCACAGACAAATAAAATGGATGGTATAGCTGAGACTGCTTCTACTGTGGCTTTTAATGTCTGTGACCACCTCCAGTCTAATTGGAAAGCAGCACACAGGTAGTGACTGATTTACCCTTCATATAAACATTTAGAATTGTGCATTGCAAGTGCAAAACAGCACTGTCTGATTTTAAGCAGGGGTGGGGTGTAATTTTTACATATAAATTCTGAAGTATATGTAGAAGTATACTTTAGAACAAGTCTAAGTACACTTTCTTTCAAGGCCATCTTGGACGGGGCTTTGAGTAACCTGGCCTAGTGAAAGGTGTCTCTGCCTATGGCAGGGGGGTTGGAACTAGATGATTTCTAAGGTCCCTTTCAACCCAAACCATTCTATGATAAATATAAGATATAAAGCATTATTCCTGAAAAAAGCTCATATTTCTCATACTGGATTGTGTGGCAGATTACACAACATATGAGAAATTTCTTCAGGCAATTTCACTAACACTTACAAAACCTAGCAAATGCCATGAAACTTTCCTGTCTTTAGTAAGATGCTATAGATAATTCTGGCTTTTTACTTTTGACTAGTCTTGGCATTTAAAAACATTGCATTTCTGAAATATTTGTCATTCCCACAGACTGCTCTCTCTCTTTGTCCCTTAATTTCTGTATGAAAACCCTAGAAAAAATCATCTTCTCTTCACAGTCAAGGTAGGACTCATCTCACCTAACTTTGGCTGCCTAAAAGTTAGCCATTAAGTCCAAGGTAGTCATTAAGGCTGTAGTCTACAACTGAGAAAGAGTGAGCAAGAGAGTGATTCATCCTACAAGTCTTGGACAGCTATTTCAGGCTGGCATGAAATTTCCTCTGGGATTTCCTGCTTAGTTCCTCAACTGACTACATATGGTGCTGCTCACTCAGCTTCAGAGATGGTAACATTAGGTGCAGTGTGTCCTCTCCTTGGATGCCTTTTCTAGACTGCATAAGCTGACTTTACAACACCAATTTCCGTGCAATGAATCCTGATTCATATGTGACTGATGATATCGAAATGAAGGGATTTGAGTCTCTTGTGATATTAAGTTGCTACATTTTTAGTATTCATATTACACCAGTGTTTGAAGAATGTCTTGTGTTTCCTGTGAAAAATGAGGGTAGCTGTGTTTAGTGCTTCATTTAGCTTAAAACCTTAGGCACAAATTTGAAAAAAAAATAGTTGTTTGCATTTTTTAAACTTTTATGTAAGTTCTTCTTTTTCAGGTAAATGCTGTGGAAGAGCCACTTTTCAAGATATTTGCAGCTAGATGTTTTAATAAAAACAATATACAGTGGAACAACATAAAATTTGTATTTTATTGAGATATTCTGTCAAATTGGGTAAATAGGGCAGAGTCGATCTTTTGTTTTGTATTTGAATTGTGCCTTATATATCATTTGTTGTGTCTAACCTTTGCCTGGGACTCATAGATGTTGCCTGAGTGTGAATCTACTTAAACTAACTGTTGTCAGCTCTACTGGTCAGTGACTCATAAAATCTACATTAACACATATTGGGAAACACGGTCCCTTAACAAAAAAGACACTCTCTTGCATCCCATTTTTAAACAAATGTTTCAGCTCTGAAGAAACCCTATATTTTAAAGACACTCTGAATCATGGCAACAATGTGGAATTTACAAGTTGTGTAAATGATTTTTTTGTGGGTTTTTATAGCTTTTGTTCAAAGTTAATTTTCAAGCCTGTGTAAAAGATTAGCAGGCATTATAGCAATTCCATGCAAAGATTTAATAGTAGTAAAAGAAATTCAGAAACGTGTTGTTTATATATCATGAATAATCGTATTTAGAATGATCTGAGCTAGCATAGTCAGTGACAGCACCATGTCTTTGTCTTACAGTCCGTGGTTCTAAACTGGAAAGTTAAATGAATTTTTTTGGACAGAGTGTTTTTCTCTGAAAAAAAAATATAGAATAGTAATTAAAAAAAAATATTAATTTTTATTTGGCTGGGCTGTTTATTTCCAAAACATGTTCAAAATACGAAAATGCAAAATGTTGGTTGTTTCTAAACATTGTTCTCTTTTGAATTTTCATTGTTATTATTAAAATAACTCCATACAAGGCTATGAATGGGATAAAAAGTGAATTTGATGGGAGTAAAATAATTATTTCAGCCTGAAACTGAAGCCTTTCTTTATAATCTGCTTTTTTTTTTTGATCTAATTAACTGATATTGAATATTTGATATTCCCCAACTTTGTAAAACTATTTAAGATCAAAATATGCCCATTATTTATTTAGAATCACTTATTATGATACCTGAAGTGGAGGGAAATCAGGCAGCATCCAGTTAGTATCTTCATTGTGAGATGTGACTCATAGTGTTTGCAAAGAGATACAAAAGAAATATTTCTCCTGCCCTTACCAATGCCTGGACCACATTAATTTTAGTTCACAAATCCTTGTATAAGTTTCATTAGTATACCTTGAATGAATAGTTATGTGGTGAACTATACCAAGTGATACTCTGGGAGCTGACTCACAAGCACAAGCTAATTTCTTTACTTCTTATGAATTCCATCTTTCTCCCTAGACACAACGTAAGACCTTTCATAGATTGGTTATTCTTCCTTCTGAGGTCTTCATTAATGCATTCAGTTCTGTCATAAAAGGTGCATCAGGTACTGTACTGCTAAATAATGAATAAAATCTCCCGGTTAAATATGACAAAGAATATTTCTTTTCCTATTGTCATGCAACAAGGAAATCATTTGGTTAAGTGGAAAAGATAAATTAAAAAATGCCACAGTTCCTCTTCTCTAGGCTGATGAAGATGATGATGACCATTTGTTTTCTCGTTGTTATTATTTGTATCATAGTGATACTGTGAGAACATAAGATAGAAACCCACTATGGGAGTTCACCATGGGAGTTCATGAAAACTGTAGTTGGGGGGTAGACAGATTGCTGTCCTTGATAATATTGTTCTATGGGCCCAAATAATGCAGGGAAGCAGGTGGGTTTGCCCCAGCAGGGAAGAAAAATAAATATCTTGTTCTCTGTACTTATTACTGTTGTCTTATGTACAAATTCCTGTAGGTTGTGCAGCAAGGAAACTAGAAACTAGGGATGGAAAAGACTTAATTCCATCTGAGCAATGAGACAGACAAAAAGGAAATAAGGGTGGAAAAACTGGAAACCATTTTTGATCTTTTTTGTAGAGAAAGAAACAAACTATATATTTACTGAGCTGGTGTAGAAGCCAAGTCATAGATGACAAAGAAGTGTTTCTCCTTATAGTTTCTTTATAGCTGTAAGAAACTATTTTCTTCTATGCTGTGGCAAAGAACAAGGACATCAGATATTTTATTTTTATTGTAGAATGTCTATTCAAGGCAAAAAGTCTTGTTTAACTTGATTTCAGCTGGGAAAAAAGGAAGGAAATGTGGACTGCTAGTGATGTTACAAAATGAAACTAAATTCATCAGTGTAACTACCTAGGAAAGCCACAATCTGATAGCCCCTTGAACAAAAATTACCACAGAAACGGTGTCTTGGTAGCATTGTAATCTACAAGTAGTTAGAGCTAGGTTTATACCTATTTAACTGTTCTCCTGACAAATCCCTGAACATTACCACCAGGAGAGTTTCTCCACTAGTGGCATACTCTCTGAAGAAGTATTGTCTGTTTTGAAAATTCATATAGTCTTCTGTGAATTCCCAAGGATTCTTGAAATTTGCAAATGAAAAGGGCTGTAAAGTTCAGAGCATGCATTTCGGACAATTATGTACTTAGCATACAGAGTGTATTATGTTTTCTGTCATATTTTGGGCCTTTTGAAATGTTCCTTCAGTAGTAGATTATATCATCTGATGGGCAATTTATGTATATGTCTTGCTTGTCAAATCACTTCCCTTAACTACAGTCTTGGATGTGAGTAATGAATAATAGATGTAACGCCATTCAAAATCTGTCATGACATACTCATGCTCTCACTTAAATCTTACTGATCCTGGTGCCTCTCCCTGAGTCACAGCTTCTGTTTTGCTGCAAAAATATATCATTTAAATAAGGGGAAGATGAGAACAGGAAGTACCTTGCATAATTCCTTGCTTCATCCCTTTCAATGGATTGCTTGGGCTAAGTTCTGCTGTAAAAGTTACTATTTTGTTGGTTACTAAAATATTGCATTATCTTTGCAGAGGCACAGTGCTCCCAATCATGTTTCTGCCCATTTCTGTGCTATTCTGAGACGTGTCCACATTATGGAAGTACTTATAGCTTCTGCTAAGGGCTTCAGAACATAGAAGATGTTTTGTGATGTTTGGTGCGCATATGTAGAGATGCATGAACTTTAGCATGAATGAGTACTGCGTGGGAGATAAGTGAGCTGCTGATACAGGGGGTGCTCAGTGCAACAGGCTCTCATAACAAAGCCAGTGTGGTGGCCAGTGCAATGGGAGGTGACAGCGACATGGCCCTCCTATACCATTATTCCTCCCACCTGTTTTGACCAGCTGGGCCTAAGGATGAAGAACAATTTATGATTATTTAACAGAAGGAAAGAGACAAAAAAAAATAACTAAAAAGACTTCTTTCTGTTTCTTCTTTTATTTTCTGCCTTCACCAAGCTAGTAATCAAGCTTGCCTTTTTTCACTTTTGGGGTTTTTTTTTAGTCTCTCTTTTTTCCTTTTTTTTTTTCTTCCTTTCTTCACTGAAACTGTCTGTAATAATCTTACTGTTCTGGCCCTACAGCATTAACATTTCACTAGTTTAACTGTCAAAAAAATAATTTTGCATATGCCAGCAAAACCTCAAAATATGTCTTCCCTGTCTGTTTGAGACACAGGAAAGATAATAGGGTCAGGTTGCACACTTTCTCTATATCTTCTGCAGTTCATGCTGAAAAGGATTCTCTTCCCTTATTTAACATTATAGGCGTAATTCTGCTGCATCACTAAATTTTTACTGAATCTGAGTTTTCCGGGCATAAAATGAAGTAAAGTAATGGAATCAGGTGCTTTTTTTGTCTTTATTTCCTTGTGGCAAGTCCTTTGGTTTTTTAATGTGCGTGTGATCTTCCTCTCCTTATGCTCTTTTTCTTTCAGTCTCTCCTCACTGCCCTACCACCTGCCATCCTGACCCATTCCTGTACCCCTTATAGTCTATCACCTACAGGAAAACAGCTGCTTGCCACTCTCTCAAAGAGAAAAAAATTAACCAGAAATTAACATCTCCTTGTTCTTACATTATAAGTCCAGAATCCCTTAAAATAACATTCATAATTATTTATCCCTTGATATGTATTCCTTGATCCCTTTCCTCCAGTTTGCAGCTTGTCCTTGTGACAGTGTGTTCTTTGATCACAGGGAAAATTTTGATTGAAAGCATGCGCTTCAGAAAGCTTAGCTGAAGTTCATTTAAAACCAAAGATGTTCAGGATCCCTCCTGGGAAGCCTGGGACCTCACTGGATTCTGGCAACTTTTACTCCTAGTCCCACCCTCTGTACTGTGGCACATGGTTTTGCACACAAAAGCTAACTGCAGAAGTCATGCCAGCAGAGAGATAAACTTCTCAGTTTCCCCTTCACTGTTCTAAATGAAAGCTCTGTTTTCCTTAGCCTGAAGTGTCTTTGGCTCCTCGTTGAACCTAGGAGAGTCAAAACTATGCTTGAATAGCGGCACCTTTAGCACAGGCTGCTTTGGGAACCAATAAACCAATTTCCCCTGCCCTTGATTGGTCTCTTGAGGAGCACAGCATGTTCCCAGCCATTTTCAGATGCCAAAACTGTCATGACAAAGGCAATTAATATGGTAACAAGAGAGTTAGCATCCAAAACACTGTTTCCTGAGGGGTTTGTCACATAAGCTGCAGAAAACATTAGAAACAGTAACAATCTGTGTTTCTTCCCCCAAATGCAAATTTCTACGAACCCTTCTAATTGCCCACATCTTGTATACTTGCAGTCAGGCAAAGATCAAAAGCCTGATTGAGTCAGATGCAGAATATATTACTCTTCATAGTAACTCAGACCAGTAAAGGCTGCCTTGGTGAAGGAATAAAGGCAATGAGCATATCAATCTGGCAACGGGAAAGCAAGTATCTCCCAGATGAGTATCTTATCTGTACGTTACTGGGAGATTTGTAGCCAAACTGGATGTCCACACTCAGTTCAGATGTAATTAAAAAGTGTCTAATTATTGTATCATGGTGACTGTTGGCTTTTTTATTAGACTGTGGTGTAAATAAGTTGTTGAATACATCGGTTCAGCTTCTCAGCTGTGCCCGTATATGCTGGACACAGGTGGTAAGACATAAAGGACCAATTATTGTATAGCAGTCCTGGGGCTGATTCCAAACCTAATTTTGTGAGTCTAATTCCAAAGGGCCATTATGTTCAAAGGGTTCACTGTAACACAGCAGCATTCAGAACCATACCACTATAATCCAATCAGTATTGCAAAAGAAATGGCATATTTCCATTTCATATTCTCTCTCCTCAAGAGAATCTTCATCTGCTTTGTTAAATTGACTTTATAGCCCATTTATGCTACTAAAGCACCACAAAGAGTGAGATCAAGAATCTGGCCCATTTCTGTGTCTAACTTAATTGTGTGCCTTAATGAAAACATAATAACATAAGTAATATTTATTTTCACGGTGTGGGATAAAATAGATTTACCTATGAATCCACATAGGTCTCCAAGGCTTTAACAATTAAATAATTTTAAAAATACGTATATATATATGTATTTATTACTCCTTTCTCACGCTAAAGTGGAGCTATTCTGGCCCCTTGGGTAAGTCTGTAATTATGCAGCCTTAGAACACCAGTATGTGAAGCTTTTCCAGCCTACCATTAAATCCTTCTATGAAGAAAGTGGATTATGTATATAATAGACTCTAACACTTCCCGACTCTGCTCCAAGAAAAGTGGAAACCAGATATTAGTTCAAATTATCAAGCTTATTTGTAATTCTCCATTCTGAAAACTCCACACCCACCCTCAAAACCTGCTAAGCTCCTGTCTACATTACTCTCTACGGTTCACATTTTCAAATGACATTTTTATCACCAATAGGAGGACAAAGCAGCTATTTTTCAAAAGTTCTATGCAGACAGACAGATAACAGAAAAATGGACTCAGAACAAAATTCTGCCACTCAAAAAGCGGCATTTTTAATATCAGTACTTGTGTGAAAGATGAAAAAGAACACAGTAAATCGTTGATGCAAATTTTTGTGCCAGTGAAACACTGAGAATACCATTCTGAAATTGGTACCATCACCCATCTTCATCCAAAAGCAGTTTGAGATAATTTCCTGATCAAAAGATGTTAATGTCTTTGAGGTTATGAGACGGCAAATCTGCCTATGATCTGACCATTCCTGACACTTGCTTCACTCTGAATGACACTTCAAACTTGTGGAACTTTTTGAATTTGTATTGCCAGGTTCAAAACCTATTGTTCCTTTGTTACAAACAGCAAATATGAAATAACAGAAATATTTGAAACCTAAGGCACTTCCTGTACACCCTAATTGCAACCTATGAAGTTTGGGTCCATCTCACTTAATTGTGACATTTATTTCATGAAACTGGAAGCTATAGACTCTGCAATGGATCAGTAGAAAACAAACAAGCTACATCTGAATTATACAACTTGGGTGTGAGACCTTCTTGCACCGAGGCATCTGCTGTATTTTTTCTTTGTAAACTGCACATTTAGTCATATACAGGTTTCACAGAGGGAAAGCACTAGCTCATACCAGAAGTAGGAGTTATGGCATATTCCTTGAGTACCTGCTCCAGGCAGACAATAAGGCAGGATGGCAGAGGGTACCATGGCAGGTGTAGCTGCACTCATGGATACCTTCAGAAGGTATCCATTCAGCCCATCCAGGATTTGAGTCCCCTTCTGGAGTTTCCTCTCATTGTTCCTCAAGTATTATGCTGGTTCAGTGGCATATGGGGCAGCTGAGCAGCGTCTTTGCTAACAAGCATACATGCACCTTGCAATTTAGAAGTCCCTTTCTTTTTTCACTCTTCTGATCTAAATCCCAATACTGTATGCTATAAGACAGAGCTTTTGACTGAGGAACATTAAATTTTTTGTTTGCATACAAAGGGTAATGGCAATCTATGACTCAACCAATAATTAATGGATTTTAACTGACATGGGTATGTAGAGAATGTTCTTGCAAATGATATTGGCTAATTCTTTTTTTTTTTTTCTCCAGTTAATTAAGAAACGCAGGTCCTTCATCTTCTTATGCAAAATCAGAGCTATGAATTCATATGATAGTATTTCAAAACAAGAAGAGCAATCTATTAACTTTGATCCACTTTTATAGATTTATCAACATGCTGTGGCCTTCAAGTTCTAGCAGTTTCCAAGTTCCCAGTCAGCAGAGAACTGACAAGGTGGGGGAAACATACTCTTCAGGTTCCCATTGAACTGAATGCTGTTCCATCTCTGTTCTTCTACGGAATGACCAGGTGCAGCATCCCAGCACTGAGACACCAGTTGTGCTGTGCCAGTACTGACCAAGTAATGATTTTGGATGAGGAGGGGAATGGTTAGCAAAGCCCCTCTAGATATTCACCAGGGGTTCCCACCTGAGAAACTGTATGTATAAAGCTATGTGCAACAGAATTTAAATGCATATATAGCATTTCCTGATGCTATATGTCAGCATAACTTACTACAGAAATTCACATTGAGTCAGAACTTTGCCTTCTGTTTCTAGAAGAGCAGACTGAGAAAGCTACAATGAAAGTAGAGCTAAACTTACTATTCCCACAGACGTAGAGGGCTTTTTAAGTTCAGTTTGTGTGCCACAGGTGTATAACCAGTTCTCCCATTATATCTCATGGAAAGATTTACCTCATCAAACATAAATGTCCATAAGGCAGACATTTAGATCTGATCTAGTCACTGTGGACTACCTTTATAGTCAATAAAGAAGAAGACAGCCTGAAAGGGTGATTGATTCTATCCTAAAGTAGCTATCTGGAATAGGGCAGATGAATTGCATCCTAAAACTGCTTATTTCTCTCTGTTGACTATAAAGGGAGTATGCAGTGATTAACTTGGATGTAGATGCCTGAAGTTAAGTGAGATGAATACCATCCTAAGTGACTTGTAGAGTTTTCCTCACCAATCTTTCTGTCATGAGAGGATCTGTGGTTGGTTTATGTCATCAGTCCAGAGCAGAATCAAAATTAGACACATCAGAGACAAATGGATACCAGGATCATGTCACAAACAAGCAACAAGTGTTCCTTGTTTTTCTTACTGGATGGCAATATTTTGGTATGCTTTTCTAGTGGGAAAGATGTTCAATCTCTGTGAATATTCAATACAAAATAATAACTGCCTCTAGAATAGTATCATTCCAGTGACAAAGTCTGTTGAGTAACTGGTACTTTAATTACTCTTTGTGTTAGAAAGAAAGCTTTGAATTACACAATTATATTAACTTGCTGTCCATCAGAAGATAAAAGAGTGCACACTAAAATGCATTATTTTTAATACAAACTGTTATTTACATTCAATCACTTGTCAAGTATTAAATTGAGGCAGAGTCAGGAGAAAACAGAGGAAGAGCAGTACTTCTTCTAAGACTCCACATATTTTCATCATAATATGATTAGGACTGAAATGCAGAAATCCACGTATATGCATTAAGCTTCTAAAACTCAGGTCTTAAAGAAAAATATTTTAAAATGGTAACTGAATATTAGCGTTCCCCATGTGTGTTCTTCTCTGTTGCTTGTAAGAAGTCAGAAAATACTAAATACTTATGAATTTAGTAGTAAATTGGTGCTTGGTAACCTCAGTAAATGTATTTACTTTGTGGAGGACTGCTGAGGAAAGGAATTTCCTGAGTCAACAGGAGTTGACACTGTTCCCCATAGAATTCTCTTTGAAAAACTGGGTGCTTGTGGCCTGGATGAGCATACTGAATTTCACTGAATTTCACTGAATTATTAGAGTTGGAAGGGACCGTAGAGATCATCTAGTCCAACTCCCCTGCT
>JAOTQQ010000001.1:170936758-170968010 GCA_026546715.1 Gallinago undulata
AGAAAAAGAAAAAGAAAAAGAAAAAGAAAAAGAAAAAGAAAAAGAAAAAGAAAAAGAAAAAGAAAAAGAAAGAAAGAAAAAAGTTAAAACAGGTGTAATTACAAAACCACCTTATTGTTTCTTCTGAGCAGCCATTACAGACCTGTTGTAGGATATTATTCCTTTATAGTTTTCCAGCTTGTTTCACAATGAAGAAAGCCAAAAAGAGAACTGTACCATATAACCATTTCCTCTCCCATTTTTGGAAAGTTGGATATGAGAGCAGACCGGATATTTTTTTTTGTCCCTTTTTTGGAAACAGCTTCTATGTGCTATATATGTGAATTTTCTTTCCAGAGCAGTAGAAAGAACAGTAGAAAGACTATACATACTTGTATATGATTACATGCAGATGCATAACAACCTGTCAGGTGCACCATCATATTCTGCTCCATTGTGCTACAGAGTAACTGAGTTTAAATCTCTATTAAATTCCATTATTTTTTTGTTTATGTGCCTCTTCCTCTCTGACTTTCTAAGGCTGCAAGTACTGTAAATTCCTGATTGCATTTTGTCAGCCCACCAATAGGTAGATATTGGTTCCAAATTGACTATACATTTTTCTGTCTGGAAAAGCAATAACAACAAAATCAAAACAATGAGTTGGCTGAAGAGTAACAGGTCCAGAAATCTTGAAGTGACTTATCAAAAATTAGCAAATTATTGGCAGAGCTAGGAATGGGTCAAATGCACTTATATTTCCCAGCAGAACCCAGTAAATCCCAGCTTCTCACTTTCCCCCTTGCAATAACAAATGACATCCGAGGTACAGATGTATCTGTTCTGAGGCGTTGATATAATCTCTGATCCCTATATAGTAATAAAGTACTCTTACTGCCTTTGGGCTTTGCAATAAGTTTCAAATTCCAGTTTAACCCTGGTTGAAACTATTTTGGATGTTGCATCTTAATACCAATAAATTAGAACCAATAAAGAGAATTTAGTCTTTACTCAGGCAAAGTGAACCTGTGGAATCCTCTACCTCAGGCTATCAAGGCAGTTACAGAGGTTGAACTTTAAAAGCCTTGTATAGTTTTATGTCATCTGAAACCTTTGTAGCTACATAAGTTAATATATAAAATCAACCTCTATTCTTGTCATGGGACATCAATAGATGTGTCAGCAAGGATTTTTGATTTGCATGTCCTACTTTACTTAATTGGGTAGATGTATCACAGGACATTTTCACTGTTTTCAGCTTGTGCTGGTATGTAAAACGTTCTTCATGGCCAGAGACTCATTTTTTCCCAATTTACTGTTCTGTTGTTTGAAATCAAGTTCTTCTGTGTTCCAGTCATCAACACAAAAATTGACTACAAACAGTTCAGCAAAAAAAAACCAAAACAAGTGTAATTCATTCACAAGGAACCCTCATTTAGACAACTTTGGTCTTTTTATTTTTTTGTGAACTACTTATTACATATTTTTTTAGTAAGTACTGTAGAAGCATCTGGTTGCAGGCATTACATTACCTGGAATGTAATAGATGTTATGCACAGAAGAACTGATCTTGTAGGGGAAATCATTGAACATGTATATGTCAGGTGCAGGGAACACATTATTGAAGTATCTGTTACACAATATAGATCTGAGGAGCTGACAAACATGATAACTTCCCTTTATGCCAATGTTTTGTTATAAACCAAGGTGTTGAGCTTTTAGACTTGTCAACATATTTCTTTTGGTACTAAATTGAATGATGGTTAAAGAGAGTGCTAAAAACTCCTAGAGCTCTTTGGCTGTGAAAATGGAAGCTGAAAAACTTTTTAAAATGTTTAGTGCTTTATATCTTTAAGGAGAAAAGAATTTGAATGCTGGACAGTTTCATAGTGCTGCCTGATTTTTTGAATTCAACTTATTAATTGCCTGTTTGAGATAATTAAAGCATTTGTGCTCAAAATAATTGGTGTCATTGAAAATAAAGGGTTTAACCTTGGCAGTAGATTCAATCTGTCCACTCCAATTCATTCCTGTAAAGACAAGAGGAATCATATTTTTTTTCTCTCTCTTAAGTTTGCTAATAATTAGCTTAAACATTCAACAGATCAGCTGGGAAATGGTTGTGTATAGTCCCTCATTGTTCTGCTTTATATGGCAGAGTATATCGCTAGAAGTGGTACTCTTTTTGATGCTAAGGGTAGTCACAGTACTGCGTTGGAAGAGAATGAGCATAAGAGATTAATTATATCATCTGATCACATTTTACCTAAACTTGGATATTAAAAATTTAAAACTTCAGCTAAGTTGTATATTTTCAGATTTTTGGTCCACAGAACACGGCATTGAAAGGTAATAAAGACAGACTGGTGATCTGAACTTCAATTTAGGTTATTTTGGGGAGAATTGTCTTTGGGTTCTGCATGTCACAGAATGGCTGAGGTTGGAAGGGACTTCTGGAGCACATCTAATCCAATTGATCAGATATATCCATTGTGATATAGAACAAATAATACAGCATTAGAAACCATACAAGAGATCTTACCGTTAGAAGTCCAAACATTGTAATATCTATTCTGTCTCACAGATGGATGCCAGGAACCCTCTGTTAAGTTATTGCACTCCCTGCGTAAGGTTTAACCCTCACAAAAATAAAAATCTAAAATCTAAATAACATAGACTCACTAGACTAGGTTGCTTAAAGCCCCGTGCAACCCAGCCCTTGAACATTTCCAGGGATGGAACATTCATAACTCCTCTGGGCAACGTGTTCCAGTGTCTCACCACCCTCACAGTAAAGAATTTCTTCCTCATATCTAATCTAAATCTACCGTCTTCCAATTTAAAACCATTACCCCTCATCCTATCGCTACATTCCCTGATGAACAGTCCCTTCGTATTTTTCATGTAGGCAGTCTTTAAGTATTGGAAGACTGCTATGAAGTCTCCTCAGAGTCTTCTCCTCTCCAGGCTGAACAACCACAACTCTCTCAGACTGCCTTCACAGGAGAGGTTCTCCAGCCCTCTGATCATCTTTGCAGCCCTTCTCTGGACCCACTCCAGCAGGTCCATGCCCTTCTTAATTTGGGGCCCCAAAGCTGGACACAGTACTCCAGTTGATGCTGCACAAGAGCTGAGTAGAGGGAGAGAATCACCTTCCTTGACCTGCTGGCTGTGCTTCTTTTGATGCAGCCCAGCACAGGACCATGTACTTGGCCTTGTTGAACTTCATGAGTTTTGTGCTGGCCCACGTCTCAAGCCTGTCAAGGTCCCTCTGGATGGCACCACACAGCTTGGTGTCATTGGCAAACTTGCTGAGGGTGCACTCTATTCCACTCTCCCTGTCACCAGCAAAGATTTTAAACAACGCATGTCCCATTACCAACTCCTGAGGAATGCACTTGTCACTGGTTTCCACTTGGACATCAAGCCGTTGACCTCAACCATTTGAGTGTGGCCATTCGGACAATTCTTTATTCACTGAGTGGTCCATCTGTCAACTCCATGTGTCTCCGATTTAGAGACAAGGGTGTTGTGAGGGACGGTGTCAAATGCTTTGCACAAATCCAGATAGATGACATCAGTTGCTCTTTCCTTGCTCATCAATGATGTAACACTGTCATAGGGGGCCACCAAATTTGTCAGGCGTGATTTAGCCTTAGTGAAAGCATGCTAGCTGTCACCAGTCACCTCCTTATTTTACATGTGCTTTAGCATAGTTTCAAGAAGAGTCTGCTCCATGATCTTGCTGGGTATAGAGATGAGACTTGGTTGTAGTTCTCCAGGTCTTCCTTTTTTTCACTTTTTAAAAAATGGGGGTAATGTTTTCCCTTTTCCAGTCAGCAGGAACTTCATCAGACTGCCATGACTTCTCAAATGTGATAGATTGTGGCTTGGAAGCTTCATCTGCCAGTTCCCTCAAGACCTGTGGATGCATCTCATCAGGTCCCATGGCTCTGTGCACTTTCACATTCCTTAGATGGTCTTGAACCTGGTCTTCTCCTACAGTAGGTGGCTCCTTATTCTCCCAGTCCTTGCCTCTGCCTTCTGCAACTTAGGCAGTGTGGCTGGAGCACTTTCTGGTGAAGACTGGAATGTGTTATAGTTTAGGTGCAGGGGTAATCAGTACTTATATAAAGAGTAATGAAAATACAGTATTCCCTACAGGTTGCCGGTCCCACTGCATGATTACTCATTATAGAATAAAAGAATATGGGAGATGTATTTCACTGTGAGAGCATGGGTGCATTGAAGGTGGTTTTTCTACTACACAGGCCATGTAAACACAAGTTTTAATTTTTACAAGGAAAAATTAGGTCAACTACCAACTATTGTTATCTTATTTCTAACTCCCAAGTAATGTGAATTTTTGCAAAAGCAAAATGGAAGTACATAGTTATCAAAAAAGAGCAAACTTAATGTCAGACCATCAGCTATTTTGAATTGCTACTCCATACCAAAGGCATAAGCAATTCATAGGAAAATGTGCAGAGACCAGAAGCCCCGAAAGAGAGATCAAGAATTTCAGAGGCATTGATTCCACTCATTCTTTTAATGAACTTCTAATGAATGCCTAATTAATTTTTAACTTTTTTTTTTTCTCTTTTCCACAGTGACAGAGCTTCAAAAGGAGAAGAAAAGAATATTCTTTTATTTTTGGAATTTGGACAAGACTTGGTCCAAAAGTACTGTCACCTTTAGAGATATTTGACTCATCTTCAGGCATTAAAAGGAACTAAAACTGAGTCTTCTCTTGGACAAACATTCAAGTCACAAAACTTGTCCCTGGCCATGGCAGGGGGGGTTGGAACTAGATGATCTTTAAGGTCCCTTCCAACTCTAACCATTTTATCATTCTGATTCTATAATTAGTCCAACCTGTGGAGTTCACGTCTGCAAAGAGACCTACCAGTTCCCCGACGGACACATAAACTTATTTCCTTTGATTACTGACAAATAGGAAGGGCTTTTATCTCTGTAGGTGGGACAGCCTATTTTTGATACCTCAAGCTTTCTGGTACGATAACAACTACTCAGCTGAGATGTTCCAGCAGTCTCTGCAAAAAATTCAGACTGCAGCTGAATGATAGCAGTGCCTATTTCCTAGTGCTGAAGAGTCGAAATAAAAGTTGCATTTCAAAGAATCAGAGAATGATATGGGGTTGGAAGGGACCTCTGGAGATCATCCAGTTCAACCTCCCTGCCAAAGCAGGTCCACCTAGAGCAGGTTGCACAGGAACTTGTCCAGCTGCATTTTGAATATCTCCACCTCCCTGGGCAGCCTGTTCCAGTGCTCTGCCACTCTCAAAGAAGTTCCTCCTCATTTTTAGATGGAATTTCTTATGTTAAACTTTGTGCCCATTTCCTCTTGTTCTGTCACTGGGCACCACTGAAAAAAGACTGGCCCCGTCCTCTTGACACCCACCCTTTAAGTATTTATAAGCATTGATCAGATGCCCCCTCAGTCTTCTCTTCTCCAGACTAAAAAGACCCAAGTCCCTCAGCCTTTCCTCATAAGAGAGATGCTCCAGGGCCCTAATCATCTTTGTGGTCTTCTGCTGTATCATCTCCAGCACTGCAGAGCCCAGAACTGGACACAGTACTCCAGATGTGGCTTCAACAGGGCAGAGTAAAGGGGCAGGATAACCTCCCTCAACCTGATGGTCACACTCTTCCTAATGCACCCCAGGATGCCATTGGCCTTCTTGGCCACAAGAGCACATTGCTGGCTCCTGGTCATCCTATTGTCCACAAGAACTCCTAGGTCTTTCTCCTCGGAGCTGCCCTCCAGCAGGTCAGCCCCCAACCTGTACTGGTGCAGGGGGTTATTCCTCCCCAGGTGCAACACCCTAAACTTGCCCTTGTTGAACTTCATCAGGTTCATCTGCACCCAACTCACCAGCCTGATGGACAGTTGCTGCATTTGCAACATTGAAAGAAAGAAAAGATAGAAAAGAGGGAAAAGGAAAAAAAATAATCAAAGAGGAGAGAGAAAGGGAAAGGGAGTGGGAAAGGGAAAGGAAAATTGAAGGGGAAAGGGTAAGGGTAAGGGTAAGGGAAAGGGAAAAGGAAGGGGAAAGGAAAAGGGAAAGGGAAAGGGAAAGGGAAGGGGAAAGAGAAAAGAGGTAGTAAAGGATATTTTTCAGAGCAGAATACTTTATTATGAAGATAAATTTTTCTATGATTTCTACACAAGGTGTTGGAAATCTTATCCATGAGAGTTCATGATGTATATTTAAACTATATCTGTCTCCATATGAAAGCACATGCATGTTGGTTTTTTTAGAACCCCAAACAACAGCCTGTTTTCTAGAAAATCTACTGTAAGTGGAAACATACATAGGAAAGGGAATAAATGGGTTTAAATTACATTGGGGGCTGGAGGGGGAAAGATCATGAATTCAATCTAGTCTTGCAAATGCAGAAAAAAATACTTTTCAGAGCTTCATTTATCCTCAGAATTCATGAGATATGCCCAGCCTCATTAAAGTGAAGCGGTAGAACAGGAGTAAGGTGATATGTCACTATTCTTTCAACAAGAAGATGGCACAAGCCAAGTAAAGCAGGTAGAAATACATTATTTAAAGTGAAGAAATTATCCCATTTGCCTATTGCTTAGCATAATATAGATTAAATTTTTTTTTAAAGCTCATATGTCTGTAAAGTCAGTTCTCACTAATCTCCATCAATGTCAGCTTCCATTCAAAAGAATTATACAGTTCATATTCAAATTCACATAGATATACATATATATATGCATATACATATATTTATGCGTATATATATGTATGCATACACGAAATTATGCAGTGACCCATCGCACTCACCTGCATCTTTCTTTGAGAAGTATTTAGTTTTATAAAAAATTGTGTTATTTTTAAAGATTCATGTTTTTTTTAAAGGTGGGTTTATAAAATATAACATGTAAGGATACATTTCTTCATCTTTGCTACAGGTTTTCAATTTTCCTTCTCATCTACCTCTTTAAGTGCCTAAGATGATAGACTAATAAGGAAGTGAATTCATGTCCATGGGATGTGCCGTATTTTAATGCTAGAAGAACACGTTCTCTTACTACAGATGCAATCTTAGCAATGAGAGTGCAAAATGCTCTGCCTGAGAAACTTAACTGTGCACAAGAATAACCAGTAATAGGGATAAGAGAGTATTCAGTGAGTTTCTTGGAAATTGGGATTTTGGCATCATCAGAAATTATAAAAACAAGCTGTTAATTTCAAATCAGAAGAAATGGCTAGATTTTCTACATTTCCTCACAAAATTGAAATTCTTAAGCATTCCTTGCCACTCTGATTTTGTTTGGGCATTTGATATCCTCCAATAATTATTTGATTTGTTTGACATTATGCTATATACAAGGCCTTCCTAATTATCTGAATTATTTATGAAGTCAGTTTCGTATACTACTAATATTTTGATTCATTCTAAAATTACAACAAAATTAATTTATTCTTTTTGCTTTGGCAATTTTGTTTCATTTTTTTCTTGCTGAAAATATATTCAAGATTGAGATGTCCTTGACTGCAATAAATGAATAATACATAAAAGTGAAAAGGATTTTTTTAAATGAAAACCTCTTCCTTTAATCCTTTTTTGGCCAGCCACATAGCTGAGGTGACTGCATAGCAGCAACTGGAATGTGAAGGAGTTGAGACTAACATTAAAATACTGCTTCACATCATTCACTTAACAGTTGTTAAGCATGAACCAGGAGCAATTAATACTAACAATAATTTCAACTCAAATAGTCAATTGGACCTTTGTGCTCAGTTTTGTGGAAGTGCTGATCTGTCAAAGGACATGGTGGCTGATGCCTGTGGCATCCCTACGGCATCTCTAAAAAGAACATCCTGGGTTTCTGCTTACACTGCAATAGCAAAAGCCCTGTGACTATCTTAATATTGCATTAAGCCCTAGTTAATCAACAGTGCTGAACATACAGAACTGAACTCCACACATGGTACTTTTGGTTACCCGGAAGTGTACATATTCTCAGCTGAAGTAGACCATATGCAAGGAAATCATGCATCAGGACAAACCTGAATTCCACCTGGAAATCAATGACATTCATAAAAATTGAAATAAAGACAAGATTTATAGAATGTTTAACTTTTGAAGTCAGGGACGAATTAAGAATATAATTTAAAAGCAAAAAAAATACATTACAAGTGGCTGTCCCAGACTACCACGATACTCTGCAATCAATCTGTAGACATCACCCCATTTTACTTTGAGTTGCTGGAGGGAAAACTAACAATAGTTGCTCAGTCTGCAATGTGTTTTTGTCATCTAACATACTGTTAGACTTAAAATATTAGCATCAGAAGGTGGTAGTTATGAACATCGATGGTATTTTCATCGATGTCTATTGACTGTCATGGTACTTGGAATGAGAGAAGTTGTGAATGTACATGTACACCTATACATGAATTTGCACTACTCAGACTATCCACAGCACTACTCCCTATCAGCCCAAATAGATACATGTGAGAAGAATGAGTGAAAATTCAATGGTATAGAAAAGATCATTGCTGTCTGGTGTGGTAAAAACTCCATCTCCATCTCGATACAGCTTCATATTCCAACACAATCAATATTAGGAAAAGTTTGTTTAAAAGAACATTTTCAGAAGAAAAATAAATATGGCTTTTTCTAAAACTGCCAAACTGTTTCTAGACAGCTGTATAGAAGGATATGTTAATATTCTATATCCAGCTGGTTCAGACAGTTACAGTGTTTAGAAGTCTTTGTCATTGGAGACATACTATCAAAGCAAATTTCTTGCATTTTTCTCTTTGCATATGAATAACATATTTTTTTTATAATTAAGGCATAAAATTTTGTAACTGTAGGAACAGAAAGTGGGACTGTAAAGGTGGATGAAACAAATAAAGAAACAGAGCCTGGAGGAGCTCAGTAGCTTCCAGCATTCACTTTAACAACTAGATTGTTCCTAATTAAAAGGAGGCATAGCTTAGTCTTTGTCCAGAGAGGAAGCAATGACTGCCACTCTCCTTTCTCACTCTAATTCAGCTCTTCTGGCTATTCTCAACACAGTATGGCATTCTGTTCCTTCTGTCCTTTCCCTGCGCATCATTGGAATTTATGTGTGATTTTACGGTCTCCACAGTGCCGTGTCTCCAGGAAGAACAGACTGGCAATTAATCCATATAAGAAGCCAGTAGAAAACTATAGATCAAGATTGGTACAAAGGACTCTCAAAAAAATAGAGAGACTTATATCATTGCCCAAAGCCTAGGTAAGACAAGGCACTGTTCTCTGAAGTGTTAGACATGAGTAGCCCTCTCCAAGACAGGAAGAAAATGCACATCCAAAATTTTGGCCTTTAGCACTTTTACTCTACCAGTTGCATATTTGTATTACTGGTTATGCATATTACTCTATGTATATGCCGATTATATGCATGGAGAAACTCCCTTCACAGGTTCTATAAATAATTTTCTTTCAAATGGGATCAGGCACTGCTATGATCACTGCACTTTTTAAATGGGGCATCCACAATTCCTGTTCTAGCCATCCGTCTGGAAATTAGTTTACTTAGTGACATGGCTATGTCTGCAAAAGTACTGATCATTTCCCCTCCCACTGCCATTTTTCATGTATATCTATAGGTGACAGGAACACTTGCCAAGCTGTGCAGGCATGTGACAAATCCTAAACAGGCATGCCATTAGTGTCTTCTGTCACTGCTCTAACATGAGGATTAACTGATGCAGAAGGGGCTCTGCCAGCCTGCTACCTCAAGCTGAATTTCATCCACTAAACTTAATTGCTGTATTTATATCTTTCTCCAATTATGCATTTTCATGAGCATAACCTACAGAAAACAAAACCAAACAAAACCCAGGAATACCTAACCAAGATCCAAA
Organism: Gallinago undulata; assembly: GCA_026546715.1. NCBI lineage: Eukaryota > Metazoa > Chordata > Aves > Charadriiformes > Scolopacidae > Gallinago > Gallinago undulata. The sequence goes on from JAOTQQ010000001.1 coordinate 170,946,643, forward strand.
AAAGCCTCATTTGGCAGAAGTGTTAATTATACTCTTAAGCAGATAACACAAAGAGAAATTTAACTTAGGAACCTCCTTCTCCCTTCCTGGCTCTGCTTCTGTGTAGTTTGTTTCTGCTGTAGGTTATCACAGCCTGAATTTTCAAAGGACAATACTTTAAAAATGTGGCAGCAGTGTGTATTGTTGTGTGTCATACAAAAGGAATTACGCATTTATTCTCTATGGTACATCTTCTAAAAAGTCGAGACTGGTCTTTTCACTCCACTAAATTCTTACTTGCACCACCAGTGTATTTGGAAGCACAAAAATGCAAGTCAGGGAATTTGCAGCTCAAATGATCTGATTTATAGTTGTCCATCAAGCACATTGAAGTGCAGATTTTCTTGTGACCACTGAAATGGAGGTACAAAGGAAGATCAGTCTTTCAAAAATTCATTCCTCATATAAACTGTCAAGGCATACCAGGTAGAGAGGAAAAAATGAGGACTAAAAAAAAAATGTAATGAAAGATGCAGTACAGATCTGTAAAATTACATCAACATATTATGAATGTTTTGGTGAGGGGCCTTTTATCTTACTCCTTTGCACTCCTGCTTTTTCTTTTCTTTAAAAAGAAATGTCAAGGCCCCAACACTGAACTCTAAAAGCTAATCCTTTATCAGGGTTTCTGGTAAGCTTTTCTATAAGCTTTTGAGTCTTGGTTTCAAAATATTGTGGCAAATGACAACATTCAATTAAAATACACTTGAAATAAGAACTTGTATCCCTGCTGTAATATATTGCTTAATAATCAGTTACGGGATTATGATGTCAACAAACTGTATGTTTGAGAAGATTTTAAACTTCTTATATATTTATTTTAGAAATAAAAAAAAAATCAGGACTTGATTTAAATAAGCAGAAAAAATAATGTGGTTCAGCATACACATATATATTTATGCATTACAGATCTTGCTGAAAACTCTGGAAATTCCTTTAAACACATAGTACTTGCATGAATGATGGGGTGTTTTGTCCTTTCTGCTGCTTATTTTTCCTTCTTTTTCCTTGGCTTTGATTCTGAGGACAGCACGCTCTTTTCATCTTGCTAGAGATATGGTTCTGCATAAATCTTTCAGGATATCTAACTCTACCTGAGCAATTTTATGGTAAAAAAAACCCAGGAATGCTTCCTTATGTCTGTATAATTTCAATTGTGTAACTCAGTGCAGTGACCTCAAAGCCAACCTGACTTTATTGTGGATCCCCCTTGTTCATAAAGTTTGGCTTGTGAGTTATAGTAGCGGTCACATCTTTTGCCTCCATGTGATGCAATAGATTGCAATTTTTCAGTAAGTGTTTGCACATAAACTTTTATTTTTCTTGTGCAGAAACAGTTTTGGAGGAAGGAAAAATAAAGAAAAAAAGAAGAAAAGAAAAAAAAGTTGTGAGAAAAGTGAGGAAAGTGAAGAAAGTGAGGAAGAGTGAAAACTGAGACTTGTTGATAAATATTTTCTTGATGACTTGATTGAAGAAAATGTTATCTGGTTTGGAAGCATCAAGTAGTTTTGCTAGTAAGCTGAGAAGAGTCCATCTAAAGAATAAAATATGGTTTCATGTGAATAATATGTAAATCTTTATGTAAATTACAGAAATGACAAAATAAAATGTCTGTATATGTTGATTATATGGGGTTGACCTAGTTTTGCATATCCGGAAATCCTTTTCTTGTATTATTGTATTGGCTAGTTATTAAGAGTCTCATGACAAATTATTTGATTCATTTTCTTAGCCACATCTGGACCCTACTAGATACTGATTTCAGTGAAGTTTTAAGATGTGTGGAAGAGTATGTCATACTTTATTGAATGAACTGGCAACGTTTTTTATGCTGTCAGATTTTTTCTGGGGTGTCCATGGAATTTATGGGACATATGAACCTTTCAGTTGTGGGAGAATTTTGTTTAAAATATGGACTGAAAACCTTAGCAAGAAAGCAAAACTGTTGTATCAGATACTTAGATATATCTAGAATACATGTAGGGTGTTGCATTTTTTTAATAGAACAAAATCTCAAATTAAATCATATAGAGCACATATAAAATTCAAATTTCATTAGCTCTCCAAGAAGAAATCCTTTTCCCATGAATTTAGTGTTCAAATCTAATTTCTTTTTAGCCAATTATACAACATCAAAGAAGTGCATGGAATTTTTCTGTAGACAGTCTGTTTTGCATAAACTTTATTTGATCACATCAGAGAAGATCTAGAATCACCATTCCTAACATGACACAAGAAGGTTGGAAACTTGATTTACAAACTGTTAAAAACATGTTTTCCAAACAGAGGAAAAATATTATCCTCCTTGTCATCAGTCACTGTTTATGTTTTGGGTTTTTTTTGTAATGTGTTTTGGCTTTTTGGTGGTTTGTTTATTTGTTTGTTTAAAGTGGGCTGATTCATTTTGGCTACACCACTTCAGTGTATATTTTGTAATCTTTATATATATGAAGTACAGAAAGTGTTAATAGGCCAGCAGCACAGGTCAGAAATACTTCTCTTTTACGTCATATATAATAATCCATTTTCTAGACTTTATACAAAACTAAGCAGAACAGCTAGTCTAAGCTATTTACAAGTGAGTTAGTCATAAAAAGTAAAGAAAACCCTTAGGCAACTGATAATTTTATTTAATTCTCAGGATCTTTACCATTAAATGTAAATACTGTATTCTTCACTCTGAGCTCTGTAATATATTTTTGTAAGGAAACCAGATCTTAGACATTGTTAATTACTGGAGGATTTGCATGACATTTAAGTATGATTCGTAGTGGTACCTGCTTCAAATAGAAGAATATTATCTAAACAGTATGAAAAACAGTGTTGTATTCACAGATAAAGAGAGCAGTTTTAATTCCATTTTACAAGTTATACAAGTATGTGTCAGCCATTATAATTATTGCCACAGGTTGGAAGGTTGCAAAAGACCAAAAACATGTTTATGGATTAGTAATCTCTTGTGGCCACAGGTGTCCAAAAGTGTTTCTTCTCTTCAGGAAAAAAAAATAAAATGTAAAGAGCGGGAGAGGCGTGACAGGTTAAATCTGAGCAATTCACACCTCAGTGTGAAGCTTCTAGCAAAGAACTGTGGGTGAACCCCTGAAAAACTCCTGCCCATCTACTGTAAATACTGCTTTGCAGCAGTGAAATCCTAATTAGTGTTTTTCTTTCATTTGACTTTTCCAGTGGGTAATAGATGCCTTGTACCAATTCTTATCTTTTCACTCACCATCTCCCTCTCCTGCTAATTTTTTTTTTCTTTTTTTAATTTTTTTGTACCTAAGATTTCCAGGGGGAACGGTGTATATAATTTAAACTAACTGGCCACAGTGTTATATGATTATAGTCTAAGTGAAACAGATTTATCATCTTCACTTTTTCATTTCCTGTTCTAAGATTTCTGCTAAATACATATTACTCATGAATGACAAAAGGACTAACAGCACGAGAGGCTATTTCCCAGGGGGAATAGGTACGTTTGGAGTGTGTTTATTACTAAGCTAATGCTCTTCACCAATAATTGATTGCACATTTTATTAGATCTTGTGCTCAGCTTTCTGAAAACTGTATATATTATCAGGTGGGGTTACATGTGTTAATCCACTGAGACCAATGAATGGTACTGCCTCTCAGTACCTCAGGACACTGCTGTTTTTCACCCTAGTCTTTCATCACCTCTCCCATCCTGGCCCCATGCTCGCATGAGAATGCGAAGTAGAAGCGTCCAGACGTACGGTTCCCTGTGTTGCAAATGTAAATTAGAGATCCATGGAGAATTCCAGCTCTCATAAAATCTCACTTTAAGGCACCCTAGGTTGAATCGTTATTAGTGCATTGCAGTCTGCTTTAATTAATATAGTCCATTAACATATAATAAAAATTCAGAAATGTAATTGAAAATCATCAAAAGAACCTGACTGATAATAAAGGATCCATGCCCATGTGATATTTTCTGTTTTAAACATGTAGGAACAACATTAAATATCATCTACATTGGGTACATATGCTTTCATCTGGAAGAGACCTCAGGTAAGCACTGCATACAGTTAACCCTAAGCTTCCTTCTCTTCCCAGCCCCCTTCCTCTGGGGTGTAGAAGCTGTTGTGTGATTCTGGAACAGAGCATGAGAAGCCCTCTGTCCTTGGATATATGATGTTATTTTTTTTCTTTGAATTTTTCTCTTTATGAAATACAAATAGCGTAGTTTGACAGTGACTGCGACAACATGGGAGCACTCAGTGTGTAAACAGGGTGTTTGGCTATTTGCAGTGTCCTCTGATTACAGTCACTCGTAAATGAAAATGATGTGCCTCTTTTTCACTTGTCAGAAAGCCATATCTCAGGAAATCCATAGCATGGACTAAGGGGCAGGCTGGGAGTTCTGCATTCTGTTCTCATCTCTTCTGTTTGGCTGCATTCTGTGCATTTCAGTTGCTGCTTACATAAAACAGAGTACTGAAATTTAAGGTACGTCACTGCTGCTGCTGCTGCGGCTGTGAGTCCATCCCTGCCCTAAATTTAAACTGACTTCAGTATAAAGCAGACCTGCTCGAGCACTTGCCTTGCTTCCAGTCTGAAGTCTGCTGCTGTGCTGTACTCCACAGCTATTATACTGTATATAATATCTCAGTTAAAATCTAATATTTAGATGTCTTCAGGAGCCACAGTCACATCAGGGCTGGGTGATACCAGTATCACTAACTTCAGATGCTGAACTAAGATGGCAAGTTAGAAATCTGTTTCTCAGTCTCCCTGGACTCTCAACTGAGATGAACAGATGGGTATAAAAGAGATTCAAAAATAGTGACTTCCACACCTAACATTAATTAAACTCTTAAATCCTCTGAGTCTTAGTCCTTGTGCTGAACAAAATAGAACCAGAGACTGACCATTGGCTCCAAGGTCAGTTAGCACCAGCTGACTCATAATCAGTGCTGTTAAAGCTGGCCCACCCCAGCTAGTTGGAGGCAGCAAGTTGGAGCAGTCCAAAACAGATCAAGTGGTGGGATTTAGCTCGGTCCACAGTGAAGCAGTGTGGGTCCAGCACTCAGCCTGGCTCGCTTTTCTTTAAAGGCACTTTTCCCATCAAATTATGAATGCATCCAGGTCTACTCATCCCACATACCCTGAAACTGAAGGACCAGAGTTGCCTTGTTCAACCAGACTCCCTTCAGAATCAATGTGAGAAATGCGCATGTACAAAGGGAAATTCATCCTACCTAAGAACTCAATGAAGGCAGTGTCATGAGTATAAAGTTAGGTAAAATGCTATTGCTCTCCATTGCCTCTGGGGTAGACAAAAATCCCCTCTGTCTTTCACTAATGTGACAGGATCTAGGCACCTAAATTCTTTCTTACTGACCTAAACTTTATGTGCTGTGACCACCAGACAAATGCATAAAGAAAAAAAAAAAAGAAAAAAAAAGGTATCAAGTAAAAGCTCTCTTTCAGTATTCTTATTGAAATCTGCATTTTCAAAAGCCTTTTGCCAAATAATCTGCCACAATTTATCACTTACATGTAATCACTACTTTGAACACTAAACTTAAAAGAGGGCCAATTGAACATCCCCCAGTAGCTAGCTATAACTTTTTGCAAGGATCAAAGTTCATTAATGGGCATTATGGAAATGTATGGAATAATATGACATTGAGAAGGGAGGACAGGTATAACATCAGTAAAGCTTCCTACAGCTCAAAGGATGGGGAAGGTTTGCTTGCTAGTTTGTCTGTTTTTTAAATTTACAGGAAAAAAATGATCTATTTTTTTTCTGTGGAATCAAGATCTCAGAAAATAAGGACCAAATTACTCTTATAAGTAATGGATTACATTGTCCCTGCTTACTGTAATCTTATCTCTTTAACCACTTACACAGTAATTGTTCGACAAAAGACTGACACTCTTCTCTGTTTCCTGCTTGTGATCCTGCAGGATTGCAGCCATTAAGGAATCATCAAGGAGAAGAAGTGCAAAGTCTTTGATGCCCATTTTTCAAGCACCTTTATTAAGGTTTCTCGTTTTTCATTTACTTGTAGCACACGATTTCTCCAGTAACGATGTGCTGGTACTTGATTTTCTTTCTGCTCAACAACAGGCTCGATTAATTTTTTTTAAATGCCTTTTGGATTTAATTTCCTTCTCCCGGATTAGCAAATCAGACTAAGCAGAGTTGGAGAACAGCTGTCTACTCTTTTTCCACAATATTAATGTATTATAATTCTTGATTATAAAGGTTGGACATTTATAGTCTGTGAAGCTATAGACAAGCAAAGTTTTTTTAGTATTTGACTTGAGTTTCCAGATTCTCTGAGTTTTTATCAGGTGTTTATATGAACCAGAAAATATCATTGTCCATGTCTCGTGAAGCACATTCTTAAATGGACATTCTTCACATGTCCATATTCTCATGAAACACATTTTAAACTGCATCTAACTAAAGCTGACTTCATCTGCTTGTATGGATTTTTGATTATTTTTTTTTAATCCCCTCTATAAACAAACAAACAAACATTATGGTTGCAGTGTATGCCCCTTGTTTATTGATGACCCAGAGAGTACAATACCTTAATATTAGGTCCTGTTCATCCTGGGAGTGCCTGAGGTATTTTTTCATATATGTCAGATGAGCGTTAATGTGTATAACTGGCATATTAACTGTAACTGTCATATTAACACATAACTGGTGAGGATAAGGGCTTGAACACTTTGATTCATGAACCCTTCCAGTTCCAGTGACGCCTTATACTGAGATATAAGTCCTGGAGTCAGAAGAGCAGGGAGGGAGAAGTATTACATATGCAGGACACACCTAATGTCCCAGAATATGTGTATATTTCACACCAGTTTTTTCCTAGGTTAAAAAACAAACAAACAAACAAACAAACAACAACAACAACAACAACAACAACAAAAGCCTTGGGAGTAATATCTGGAGCTCCAGAGCTTCCCTCTTTCCCCTGACTCGAACTCCCAAGGCAGCATTAAGCTCCTTCTTGACTTCTTAAAGTCGTGCCCTGTGAGGTTTATTTTCCTGCTGTTTATGCCTATTTTTGTTGGGTACCTACCACTACAACATCACCAGTGTTTGAAGCAGAGCTGAGCCCAGAAAGGTCTGGGAACTAGAGCTCTTCCTAAAGGCAAGCTGCTACTCAGCATGAGCTTCAGATGAGATTAGATCAGCATCAGGTTAGAAGCCATGTTGTTCTCAGTTGGGACAACCATGGAGATGAAATCCTGCCACTCCACTGTCAACTCTATAAGAGGTGGCAACTCAAGACTGCTTAAGAGTTCTTGCAAAAAACTTAGTATGAGTAGATACAGATTTCCCTCCAAAAAGGTGGTTTTCATAATTGTCTACTATCTCAAGGACTGATCATGCCCCACAGCTGAAGGGTCGGAAGAGGGAGTTGTTAGATTGAGGAAGCATTAGTAAAACAATCATACAAATGCTACATGCCCATAAAGGTAATTTGATGGGAAGTGTGGGTGGCTAACGTTGTACACTAATAGCAGGCAGCATGAAGTTATTCTTCCCCAGGTCCAGGACTTGTCTTTTCCCTTTGTTAAACTTCATGAGGTTCCTATTGAACTTCATGAGGTTCCTATAGTTTCTCCAGCTTGTTGAGGTCTCTTTGAAAGACTACTCCAAAAATCAACAAAACTGTCTGGTATATCAACCAGTCCTTCCGAATTTCTGCTGCCTATAAATCATTCAGTATATCACATATTCTGCAAGGTATCTGTGTTTTCCTGAGAGCTGGACAAAAAGAACTTTTGTTATGTGGAAATAAATTACTGTTCGAGTGACCTGTTGTGGATCTGAGCTGTAAACAGTATGCACAATCCAGTTTGTAACAACAAAAGTCTCCTTGGTGGCCTTGGTAAAATTCAGCAAATTTGGGGATGTGCAAATTGAACTGCAGTGCTTCCACAGACTTAGTTAAAACCCTCGATGGAGTGAATTTTCATGCTTTATACCCTAATACTGCTATTAGACTTGTCTGTGCAGACAGGAGTGACATTCACCTTCATTTTGCTAGAGGGGACAATGGAGGATTGCACAGTTCATTGTAATTTTTTATTAAAACAGATAAGAATGGACTCTAGGTTGTGACCCTTGTATTCAGTGAGACCTCCAAAAATCACTCAGCTGCAGAGATAACATTCAAGAACACCCTCGAGGCTGTGTATGCTCTATAGCAAGAGAACGAAAGAGCCCAGTGAAAATGCTAAATGAATATTTTTCCTGGCACCATCCAAATGTTATTGCTCAATGTACCTGTCTTGTAAGATCAGCTCTGAGAATTTTGCAAGTAAAGTGGAATCTGGACATCTTGTTTTACCACTGGTAACAATAATAAATAGAAATATAATGGTACTAGGCTGTGAACTTTCTTCCAGTTATGTACTGTGCAGACATATCAAAGAATGAGTATTGAGAAATATTGAAAATATTCATTATTAGGGAGCAATAATCATACTATTTGTCATCCCCTTTCCATAGTAACACAAGACAAATTGTTCCATTTACTTATATTTAGGTAAATGTCTACTACCTCTACCCTAAGATCATAACTACATTTTAATCTGAGCAGTCCATTCTGGGCAGAGTCAATATTTGGGTAGGTGTCTATAGTGACACATGTGGGCTATGAGGTGTCCATGAGGTCAAGCAATTCTACATGGCATTTGTGGGCGCAGCAGTTACAGAATGAAACCTAAGTACACTTAAGGCTTAAGGTCTCCACTGGCTGCCATGCAAAAACCTTGTACTCTCAAAACAAACTGGAGAGAGGGGATAGTAAATGGTGGTGAAAGAATTACTTTTCTTCTTTTGTTGTTCCTTCAGATAATCAAGAAAATTGAGAGATTCATCCTTCCACTAGAGAATGTTATTTCCCTGCTTTAAAACAACAACAACAAAAAGAAACCTGTGGATTTTGGGTTTGTGCCTCCCCCACTCCCCCCATTTTTTTTTTTTTTTTAATAGCTGTTTCTCAGCTCTCTTTCTGGTCACCTGCCCAAATACTAACTTTGGTCATTCTTCCATATATTCTCTGTGCTTTGGCTTGCACCTGGGAAATACATGCTCTGTGAAGTGCTTAGTAGCTTCTCTGCAATGAAGGGAAGTTGAAGTTGACCAGCTGCATCAGGGCCTCATCTCTCTCCTGTCTCTTCCTTCACCTTCCTTTCCTCTCCTTTCAAACCCCTATATCCACTCTGGTCTCCTACTCTTTGCATTTAACACTTTAACATCTTCTGGATTCATGCTTCTCCCTTTTACCCTTCACTTGTTCTTCTTTCAGCTGCCCCCCAAGGCTTCTAGAGGATGAGTACAAGGGTTTCAGTAAGGTAGTCAGCTCCTTCAGCCCGTTTGGGTTAGCAGCGAGATGGAATGCCCTGGAGTCCTGACTCAGCATAGCAAGGCAAGGGCTGCTTTGCACAAGCCTTTTAAACAACAGTGCTGACTGCGGCTGAAAAAAAAAATCTGCATGAAAATTACACAATCCTTGAAATTTATTACACCTGCAGTTTGCTAGTTGACTTCCTCATTTGCATATGCTATTTGGGCTTTGAGTGACATAATATTTGAACACATGTACTTCCACATATGAAAATCCATTCTGATCTAATCGAGATAATGTTTCATTACCTATAGTAAATGTCTGTATGTCAAACATTAGTATTTCTGAACTTAATCTGTTCTTTTAAATCATTTGGTTTTGGAAAGATCTTGCAGTATCTCTGATGTGGCGGTGTTAAGAACATTTGTATTAGAAAATTCTTCAGAACCCTTACTCCCTAAATCTTCCTCCTTTGTTACTTTGATTTACAGCTTCTAAATAATTTGCAGAATGTAATTTGTAATTAAGTGCATTCTTACTCACATATGCAAATTCTAATGAATACTTGTCATGATTCTTCTATTTTTAATAACACTACTACTGCTATGCTGAAAATTCTTGAAGATCAGACCAATTTTTAATAGGTCAGTGTTCTTTTTATAATTACCTGACTCATTTATTTTGTTTGCCTTTGCATGAATATTACTTGTTTGCTTTATTTGATTGTGTTAACAGCAGAAGAAGTAAACATCTCTGCAGCTTTAGTGCAGAAAATAATTGCAAATTTTAACCTCTACAATACACTGTGGATATTCCATAGGAGTCATGAATATTTCTTTCTTTTCAATGAGCAGGGAGATTTTATGAAAGAGTAAAAAAAAAATACAATTATACTTCTTATTTTTTTCTAGGTCTATAAATGTCAATAACAAAAATGCAAGGTCAAAAATAGCAATGTCTTTCAAATATCGATTACATGGTTTAGATGCAGTCATCTTCATATTTGGGTCTTAATCCAAGGAGCGTGATTCTGCTCCGAAACACTAGGATCACTTACTTCCCCCGCTTTTAACTGTATCATCATGTCAGAGATAATATAAGATTTATTGACTGGAAAGTGCTAACTAGAGGCCACTTTGCCTTTGCATGCATTGAGTGAGACTGAGAAAACTGTTGACCGCACTGATACCACTTTCTGTACGTTTTACCTAGTTATCCTATAGTGCAGTCATAAAAAGTCCTTGAAGTGGAAGCCAGAATGTGGATTTTTTCCAACCTTGTTGGTTGTCCATTTTAACAGGCTAAAGAATAATGTTTCCTTCTCTGTCTCATGTTCTCTCACTTCTGCTCTTCTCTGGCCACATGAAATTTGTATTCCTAACATGAAATGCATAGCCTATTGTGTCAACAGAAGCAGAGAAGACATAGCACCACTTCAGTCAATCCTCTTCAAGCAGCTATGTCCTTTATTCTAGGCTGGACAATGTAGGTTTGAACTCTTTCTGGCTAAAAAGGACTGAAATACTTGTCTTTCACTCCTGGTACAAGTGGTACAATCTCTAAGCATTTATATGAAAGGACGACTGTTCCCTTGCTTTATAAAACTTCCTGCATGAAGTTGATCAATGCTGTTACTATGTTAGGCAAGTTCTGAGTATATCTAACAAATTAAGTGATGCCAGAAGGGCTTAGGTATAAAAACAAACAATAAGGTACTTTGATAACAAAAGTATCTTTCATATAGGGGAAAAAAATAATGTTAAACATGGTGGTAGGAGAACATTGAACATTCGAATAACCAATCTCATGAGAAGGCAAGTATCTACAACAGATTAGCTGGCTTTTTATTATAATTAGGTATCTTGATTATGCCATAGTTTTACATAAAGTACCCAACTCTATATTTGCACCTGACCCTATATTAAAAATGTCACATGACTGTTTCAAGGAAACACATCGAATCCTAAGAGAAGCAGATTAAATCTGGAAGCTTCTTTACAGGGAAAGAAATTTGGGATTCGAATCGTGCAGACAGGCTTTTTTTCCTTAAGAGTTTTCTACCAAACTCAAGAAATACAGTGTTTGCCAGAAGTGTCATAGGGAGTGTGCCTCAACATTGGGGATTGAATTTTCTTATATGGGAAAAGGCCTTATCATATTTTTAAGCTGAATATAAGAATAAAGTTTTTTAATAGGAATGTTAATCTCCAGAAAGATTTCTAAAGTATCTATAGTCCAAAAAATACAGAAACATAGATAGGTATTAATATTTGCCTTGGTGAGTCTTAATTGGCTTTAGTAAAAAGGGCTTTGCTATCCATAGCTGCATAAGTCACCATCAAACAACTACCAACAGCTGCATTTGTTTGCAATTATGCTGCATTAGTAATACATAGAACTCCAAACAATTTACTGAAACACTCAAATAATAACAGTCAATTCCTTCCATCTTCAGTTCAAGTGACTGACTTTCTCCTGTTGAATATAATTAGATTACTCAATGAAGAAGATATTATTCAATAGAAAATGAAGAAACAGTATCAAGGCTTTGATTAATAGTTGGGTAAATTCCTCGGACACAGAGCTACTACACTGAATAACATTTTTTGTTCTGTAGATGTGGACTGAAACAGTGGAATCAGAAATCAACTGAAATTAATCATCATTCCAAATTAGCCTACATGATTTTATCTGCAATACTATATGAATGTATTTCAGGTTGTATTTGACCTTGATTTTGATTTAACATACAAGCAATAGTCAGCATCTGTGGCAGAGTCTCTTTTTTTTCTTTTCTTTTTTTTTTTTTTTTTTAGGAATAGGAAATTATATCTTCATTGCAGTGAATATGGAGGGTCAAAGCCTTAGCTGATGAGAATTAGATGCAATCAATGAGCTTTTATCCATATTCATCAGCTGAAAATCTAGACTAGAAATTTAAATTCTTGTTTCCCAGAATGTATTCATGCTAGTCAATTTATTTTGGCAGTGTAATCAATCCCTCTACAAATAAAAGATATTTACCACAGCATAACCAACGTACTCTGGAGGTCATTACAGTGATTTCATATTTGCGTTCATCCATCATTATGGGGTAATATTACAAGATTCACAATGATTTCATTCAGTCATTTTTAGCAAATTAAATTGTTTTGGTGTGCTACAGCTAGGAAGATCATGGAAGAGGAGAGACTACCACTGACCTGGAACCTGGGGAGCCACAGTGTAATCCAGAAACATTTTCTAATTTGTTTTTCACAAATTATTTATTCATTTTTGAAGTAACCCAAAATTCTGGATACAGTGATCATGTACTTTTTCATTCTTGATCCTATCAAACCTAATCTTTCTGAAACTTATAACACATTTAAGGTTGGTAACTCAGGAAACTTTCTCAATACTTTAGAAGTTCAATGGCTCAATTTGAAGGGTTTAGAGTAAACCTGCATAATTTTAATGTAAACTTGATCTGCCATATCACACTGCATGTGGCGATGCCAAACATTTCACTGGAAACATCAGATAAGAAATGTTACTTATATTGATCCAGCATTCTGCAGAAAGATTAATTCTGATAAAGATGATGGTCACTGAAATATAGTGCCATTCTACAAGAGGAAATGGATACCAAGGTTTGATGTGACCAGCTTGAACATTTAAGTAAGTTCTAAACTTCACTGAACTACTCATCATATAATACTGTCTATAGGATGGCAGGTTTACCATCTAAGACAGATAGACTTCTGAAAAAAAGATCAGTCAAGATCCTTCTACTCCATCCATGTAGTTTCAGAAATTACTCTGCAAACACACTCAGCTCTATTAACTCTGTTACTGCGTCTGTGCATTCATGTGGCACCTCTGGTCTGTCAGGACCGATGGCTGAGAGGTCTTTGTGTATACTTCATAGGAAATGAAACAGCATATCATCAAGGCATCAGCTAGTGATAGCGAAACATTCAGTCATCCATTTAATAGCATGAAAGTCTCACTATGACTACAGAATTTTAACATGGGGAGCTGAGCCAAAGTTTTCTCTGCAACCAGTTGAGATTTTTTGCAGAACTTCTCCAAACACTAGATAAAAAGTTAGTCTAGAAAGGAATACTAATAAGATACTTATATATCACCTGAAGCATTCAACACTAGCTGAAGCAGTTTACCATCATTGTCATTAGGGATGTCAATAAGGGTAGTGATAGGGTGAGGGGCAATGGTTTTAAGCTGAAAGTGGGGAGAATTAGATTAGATATTGGGAAGTAATTCTTTATTGTGAGGTGCTGGAACAGGTTGCACAGGAAAGTTGTGGATGCCCCATCCCTGGAGGTGTTCAAGGCCAGGCTGGGTGGGGCTTTGAGCAACTTAGTCTAGTGGGAGGTGTCCCTGTCCATGGCAGAGAGGTTAGAACTAGATGATCTTTAAGGTCCCTTCCAACCCAAGCCATTCTATGATTCTCTGGTTGTAAGAGTGTGTCTATTTCTGTGTCATTTTCCCCAAAATGCTCCCTGTTACTGGAAAGATTTTCAGCAATATGTAATTTGAGATAGATGCTCAGTATGGTTTATAACAGCTAGAATATGTCAACTAAAGATGACACTGATGCTCTTTCAGACAATACATTTGAAGACCTTGTTAGGCTGAAGATGATAGCAAGGTAATTTTGGACATGGAATTATGAACATTCAAAATAGTAGCAACAAGTGTAGGAGTCATGTTTTGGCAATAACAGAGAGAAATAAGTGAGAGGTTTAACCTTGGTGGAAAAAACAGTGATGCACTTCAGAAGAGCTGAAGGAAGATTTAAGTAGATGGGAATGTTTTTAATTTTTTTTTTTTTTCAGAGGAGGGCAAGAGAAGACTTTTGGTATGGAAAAAAAAAAAAAAAAGAGAAGAAAGGCAGAAAAGTTTGGTGTAAGAGACAGGTTTGTTCTCCTGCAATATTTTGGTCTTCTCAAGTTAGATGTTCTCTTGGTCATAACTGTAATTAGTGACTGTTAATATAAGTTATCTCATATGTTGAGCTTCTTTCCATGTTGCCAGTATTACAAAGATGTTATTGTGCAGCAAGAAGCCCTCTTCCAGCAGTGTGGCTCTGAAAGAATAATTTTCAAATGCTTTTCAGAGTTTATGCCTGGTGAGCAAGGCTCTTTACCTTGTGAACTTTCACATTATTGTGCTGAGTGAAATGGATGCTCTTGTCCTTTCAGGATGGAGTTTCAGCCATAACACTTAATTTCTGACCTTTCTGGGTTTAACTTATACTCCATTCTGACCTTCAGAATACTGGCCTTAATATATGCATTTGTATATTATAGATCCACAGCCTGAAACACCTACCCAAAATTAGAGTAAGTAGTTGCTAGGTATGCACAATGCTTGTGTTTCTGTGGTGGTAGTGGGTTTTTTTTGTTTGTTGGTTTGTTTGGGTTTTTTGTGGTTTTTTTTTTTAAATCAGAGATATTTTTATTTTTACTCAGGAATACATGTATGTCTTGGTAGATGTGTATGTGCTATAGAACACCAGAACCCATAATGTGGTATTGAAAGGAATAAAAGGTACAACACACAAGTTGAGTAAGAAAATGTATACATGAGAGTTTTCATTTTCTATCTGTTCAAAATTGGACTAATGATTTCATATTTTTTTAGAATACATTAAACATTCACTCTGACTAAAATCTTATTTCAAGTTTCAGCATGCTGTGAAATTTTATGGCCAAATTAGAAGCCCCTGAATATAGGGGTTTATATAATAAAGTGCTGACAGCCCCTTAACTATAACAGCAAGAACAGACACTGCTATAACATAAAAGGAATTTTTATCCCGCAGAAGGGGGAATCTATAAATTATTGTTATGAAAAATACCTTTTTCCTTAGTTACATTCAATCTGCAAATCATATACTCTTTTTTTTTTTTTCCCTAGCAAAAATAGACTAGTTTGGATTTTAATGTGTTTTTTTTTTTTTCCCTTGCTTCTCATCATTCTACATCTGTACTGATGCTTCCTTTCAATCATTTCCTTTGTGATTGCTCAGCTTCATATTTCCTATGTTTTGTTTGGCTAAAATACAATATGCTTGAAGTTTGTACTGGGAGTCCCACGCAGCTAGTCAGCACAGAACCTGGTTTTCATCTTAAATGGGCAAAGCAAAAAAAAACAGCAGAAAATGGAGGCAAAGGAGAGGAGAAAAAGTCATTTATATTTCTGAAGTGGCTAATGCTGTAGGAGCTATTCTGGAAGAGAATACCTCTCTCTTCAGATAAGTACTGGCAGCTGTGCCATCTGCTGTATAGAATACCTGTTTCTGAAATATACAGTGATTCTGTGATATCTGTCTTATATTTACTTACACAAGGTAAACTATACTTTCTTCCGGATTCATTCTGCTTTCATTTACTCTGCTTGGCAGCTTACCTTGTGTACAAGCTGTCAGAATTTGACTAATGGGCCTCTGGGAGTCAGCTGGTCAGTAAATCTTTCCTTTCTCAAGCTCCTTTGGCGTTGTCGAACTGCTCTGTCATTATAGTAACCAATTGAATTAGAATTGTTTTTTTATTTGATGGATCATTCTCTATAGCATAGACAAAAATTACAGCAGCATCACAGTAACAAATTGGACTGGGGGGGAAGGGGAGGAAGCCTAGTTTATTTCTTTTTTATTCTTCCTATGAATAAGAGTCTTAGATTTCCCACTATTGCATGAGAAATACAGAAAAAAAATTACCTGCTTATGTGAGCAATAATTATATATTCTGTGTAAGAAGAAAACATTCTGCTGTGCACTGATGAAGACTGTTAGTCATTTCATCATGTTCTGCAGCATTGCTCCTCCTGACTGTGCACAGTACTAATAAAACAAGTTAATGGAGTTTATTCTGTCACAAGCACTACAATTTCAAAGTGCTGATTGCAGTCTATGGGAAATCAGTGTCTAATAGCCTCTTAAAGATGTACAGTAGCTTTAACATATTATCCTACAGAAGACATACATTAAAGCACTCTAGTTAGATGTGTAAGAAGATACGGAGAAAAGGAACAACAAACTTCCACAGTCTTGTTAATTCACAGACCTTTTTATAATGGCAGGATCAGTACACAATGAGAGTCCCTCCATGTTTCCAGTATTTACAAATTCTCCAAATGATAGTTTGTCTGAAAGTCAAATTAGCTACAATACAGAAATGAGAAATTCACAGTTTATAAGATGCATTTAAACCAAATTGTACTGTTTAATAAGTAACTTGCAGCTTGGATTGATGTTGATAAAAATGTACAAACCAAATGTTGTTTCACAGGCTCTGAAATTGCATGTTATTCATACTAAAATATGAGCCTGATTATAAGATTCAATGGTAATCAGACTGAATTAATAGGAGCCCTTTAACAAACCTTCATTTTCTCAAGACTCATGACATTCCTTGTAAGTAGACATTGAGAAGATATACTTTCAGAAAATAGATTTCAATTGTTACATGAAGATTGAGGTATATTGGTTCAGTTAATCAATAGAACTTCCTAATTTAAAATATTGTTTAATAGACATAAAGATTTACTGCAGGATAATATGTTTTTCCACTGCTTCAGTCTCTTTCCGTTAAACTCCAAGAAAAAGGAAAAATAAAAAGATGGTGTTTCATTGTTCATTAGACTTTAGGATCAAATAAACGCAATTCCATTATGGAACGCTACAGTTTTCCTGCACTACCTTCTTATAAGAGACTCATCTTTTTGGCTCATGGAATACTAATTAAAGTTAGGGGGTCTTAGGAAAGCTGAGGCTTATTCAAATTTCTAAATTTGCAATTTTCTTGACAGTAGCAGACACTGATGTGTCTGTATAAAAATTAAGTGCCCAGAAACTAGCAGAAATACAATAATAGCATTGTAATCAAAGGTAATAATTTGAAGAAACAAAGCAAAATAGTGTTAATTTACTACTGGCCTGGACTTACCATGAGCAGAATGTCCTTTGTTCTTGTTTGCAATGCTTTTTTTGTGGTTTGGTGAGAAATAGGGACAAAAGGGAGACAGCAGCAGCAGATGCGGATATAAAATGTGTACACTGTTAAACATATGGCCTTAGATTAGTACAAACAGAAGAGAGATGGTGGGATTCCCTTTTCCATACCAGAATTTCTGTCACACACATGATGTCTAGCCAACAAACCTCATTTGCAGCCAGTATACTGACAATACCTAGGATACAGTAAATGTTGCCTATATAATTTTAAACATCTTTAGTGCAGGCCTATATCTTCCTAATGTTTCCTTTTTTGCCCTTTCCTGTAGTATTTTCAAGGTTAAGGACATTTATAAAGAGCTGCAATCCCATGCAGTCAAAAACTTTATTGATCTCACATCAATTGTTTCATTTTGCAAAGTGTAAGTCTGTCTTTGGATAAAACATACATATTTTCAGAGCATCCAATTCATGATGTATTAAACACTATATTTTTTTGAAAAGTTTTTAAAGTGCATAATATTCTTTAAGTCATTATTTTTTCAAAGTAATTTGGTGCTTAAAGCCTGTTAAGTGTCCCTTGTCTGCAATATTAATTACTAACATTTTCTGCTAGCATATCATGTCTAAGTCAATCTGCCTTGGCTATATTTAACCTGCAAATCATAGAAATTTTTCTCATTATCTTATATTACTGATTAAGGGGCTGATACTACCACTGGTAGGTCAGTGGGATATTGATAATGGGGCATATTCTCTTCTCACACTTATTGTTAAGTCCTTAATAGGTCTACTGAAGTGCAGAATTTGCAGCTTAATTCTGCAATGTAAATGTGCAACATTGCATGTGTGAATGTAAAAGCAGAGATCAAAAAAGGGTATACAGAGATGCTTAATACCTCACTGGCTGAAAGTTGCCATAGGGACTGAAGAGAGGGCTTCTCAAACCTTCTGTCAGAAGGCCCAGCTGGTATAGCAAGAACTCTGCTAAAAACCTCTATCAATCTGATATGCCTATTGTTCATAATTTGATCACTGCTTCAGCTTTCCTGTTCCTGGAAACATTCAAGGTCAGATTGGACAGGGCTCTGAGCAAGCCGATGTAGTTAAAGATGTCCCTGCTCATTGCAGAGGAGTTGGACCCTTCCAAACTGTTCTATGATTCTATGAACCCAGAAAGCAACAACTTCTGTCTAACACTGCTGGGCAACATTTAAGGTGGCTGCTGAGCGTAAGTACAGCATTGGTCCCTAGTTTAAGTTCCACTGAGTTCATTGGTGTGTAAGTATACAGTATGAGGCCAGAGTCTCCAGTGCTGTTCTACAAGGAAATACAGTCATGAGCTGCAGTCCTAGTGCTTTCCCTTTCTTCTCATAGATTTGCTTCGACTTAAGCTTATATTCACATAAACATCCTCTGCTATGTAACCTGCAAGGACCAGCAAGATTTCTACTTAGGTATTCAAATTTAAGAGAAAAAAACTCATGTGATAACATTTTACAAACACTGAATGTGCAGAAAACACATGTATAGATCTCCATTTTCTGATACAGCTTGTAGTTATTGCATCCACCTTTTTTAGATAGTGTTATGCTCTGTTCTCTGTCACACTGTAAGAAAGCAAAAGACGCATATCATAAAACTAGGATGTTCCATTAGTTTTAGCTTTGCTACGACTTCAATCACATTTACATTATCTACTGTTTTTTGAGTTGTGCTGGTTCTATTAAGCACGGAGAGCAATGATTCTAAGAACAGGTAATTAAAATTTGAAGAAAATAAAGTTATTAACTAATAACAAAAATTTTTAGTAACATTTATTAAAATGCAGTAGAAAATACTTGAAGATAAGATATTATTTTAACCTTTGGATAATACTCTGGTTAGTTCTCAGTTTCCATCCACTCATCATAGATCTTCAGAAGCTATATTATCTGAAATAAATGGGAAAGCAACCAACGTACCAAATGTTTTTATGGGAGTGACAAGGAAGAAGCCCCTACAGATCTTTATCTGTTAATGGTTCTTCAACTCTCTGCTTAATAGTAGGTAGGGTTTTTTAAATTCTTTTACTTTCCTATGTTTTGCAAGGATTTCCCTTGATACTTAGGTCCCTCAGATCCATCTTATCTCAATATGTAGATAATTCCTTCTTTCCTTCCTAAGAAAGCTATACAAATGAGGCACTGGGGAGATGAAAGTCCCATCTGAGTCCTCAGACACTCTATGCAGGCCACTGCTGCACCTTTTATTTCGATATATCTGTAGGAATTTGTCACACATTGCTGAAATCCTCTCAGGGGAAGTACAACAGCTGTTTAACAATACTTGGCATTGGGCTACAACGTATTAAGGCAGGAAGTGATGAGCCAAAACATATCAAATTGAACTGCAGGGGCAAAGTAGGTATGCAAAATGCAAATCCTCAATCGGAATTTAGCCAATCCACTAGGAATAAAACTGCTACTCTTGCAAATAGTGCTGTGGAATTAAAACACAATTGTGGATATGCTGGATAGAAGTCTTACTAATCCCTTTGTTCAGGAACTTACTAAGAAATATTGACTGTGTAGATACAAGCCAATTTATTGAAGCTGTAGCCCTAGGGAGCTAATGCAAGTTGTAATGCATTATGATGTTCTGCTCTGTGGCATTAGTGCAATATATATCCAATGACAGTCAATCTTAAATGAATTTTTCTGGTGTGATGAATCATAACTCAGTATGTAAGACTTAGGATCTATTTCGCATTTTTGAAATATTTTTTTTCTTGAAAGTAAGAATTGTTTATGTCCCCCATGCTTTTAAAAATTACAGACACATCAGATGTATTATGAAGTTTTATTAAAGTTAAAATTAAAAGCATTAAAATGTTGAGATAACAAACAATAAGGCTTTTGGCACCAATATCAGCTCAGTGATATTGGTGTAAAACCAATTCAAACCATGACCTGAAGAGAGTTGGAGACTCATTTGGACTGAGAGATAAAGATGTTTCAAACGGGTAGAACTGCAGGAAGGCAGACTAAGTTTAGCTGTGTTGTGGCTGTGCTAAGAAGTAGAAAGACTGGTTGCAGATGATCTGTAAAGGAGCAGATCTATTAGAGAAAGTACTGAAAATTATGTTTTAAAACAAAACGTAGAAAGGAAGACTAAACTGTGAAAGATTATATGAAGGCAGTGTTTCCTCTTCTTCCAAATATGAAGGTACAAGAATGCTGTAAACACTCAAATGGAGGCGTTGCTGGAACCTGTATTTGCAGTAGTCATTGTAAGAAGAGGGTGCTGACAAGAAAAGGACAGATTGATCCATGGAGTTAAGTAAAGAGAAAATGGAATGTTGAAAGTCAAAGATCAAAGATGGCATTAGTTACAAAGTAGTTCCCTCTGAATTACTACTGTTTTCCAGAAGGTCACAGGAGAAAATGAATTACATGACCAAAAATGTGATGAAAATAGATGGGAGTCATATTCAAGTCATATTTTCAATAGAAAGTGCTCTAGGTTCACGGATGAAGAATTATTCTTTTAATTACAAGAAATCAGACAATAGCTGGCAATAAAGAAATCACTGAAAGTGAAAGAAAGAGTGAGAAGGATTCAGACAAATAAATACCTATATGACACAAAGATAAAAGAATCATATTATATAAAAATTATTTTTTGCAGGGAATGTGGATTCTAATGCAAAACAACAACTTTTTAGGAATAAGTGTCAATTAATTTCCATTGCATGAAAACATATCTAAAGTGGGGTATTCCCTAAGGCTCCCCAAACTGTCATTTATAGGCAGAATTCATAAAGGACTTTGCCATCCTTGATTAAAATAGAAAGTAATAGTAAATATCAGATCTAGAGAACAAAACCAGCCAGCTGATAGCTTGCTTTTGCTTATTCATGGTCGTAGAAAGTATGGATGTACATACAGGCTACAGGCTGGGGGCAGAGTGGCTGGAGAGCTGCCTGGCAGAAAAGGACCTGGGGGTGTTGGTTGACTGTCGGCTGAACATGAGCCAGCAGT
>JAOTQQ010000001.1:170970482-170995072 GCA_026546715.1 Gallinago undulata
TTTTTTTTTTTTTAATGTGGTTGGACTCGATGATCTCAAAGGTCCCTTCCAACCACTAAGATTCTGTGATTCTATGTTTTTTCTTTAACTTTTCATGTAAATGTAGCTAATTCTTACTGGAGGTATAGAGTTTGGTTCCCCCCCCTCCCTTTTTTTTTCCACAGAATATCACTGAACAAAGTTAGCAACCATTCACTTGTTCAAATCCTTAGCGGGGTATAACAACATTGATGATCTCTTGTGAAATAGAGCTGACCTAAAACTTGCTTACCCTGTAACTGTGGTTTATCTGCCAGTTTCATGTCCAAAAGGAGGCCATGCATCACTATATTATTTCACATCTGTTCATTGCTGACCTCCTTTTGGTTCTGATCACTGAACGAGATAGACCTTGACTGTAATCCAGTGTGACAGTTGTACTGTCCCTCTTTCTTGAATGATTTTTGGCTGGTGCAGAGATCTTGTTGAAGCTCTTATGTCATGCTAATGTCCAACTCCAGAGCAGGAGATAAAGGCAGAGAACCATGAAAACATAACAGTTCTTAACTGCAAAGTTTGCTGCTAGATGGCACTGGTTCAGTGCAACAGAGGCTTCCAATAGGCACATTTACTACCCCTCCCCTCAGAGATTTGTGAAGTATTTAAGACAAATATGCATACATATACACCTTTTTCACTACAGCTAAATGCAACATAAAACAAATAAACAAACAAAACCACCAAAAAACATCCACAGAAAGCTAACACCAGCTGTGTAAATGTACTGATTAGCTCTCTAAATGGGGAAACATAGAGATTTATTGTTGTGCTTTTAGCCATTAAACTAGGAAGTAGCTGCCTCATCTTCCCTAATTTGCAGCGAATTCCTGACTCAGGTTTTCCTCCCTTGATCAGTTCAGAGTCAGCAAAAGTGTTGTATGAATAAGGGTGAAATATAAGCTGAGCAAGGACTCCATCCTTGAGCTACAGAAGAGAGAGACAGAGAGGGAATGACTGTGGGATGGACGGTCTGCTATTCTTAATGGAAACAATTTATAATGGCAAATTTTTTTGGAAGTTAATGGTCTTTTCTTTTAAACTATGTTGACTTGACAGCACATTAAGCAATTTATCTACTTCCTTCTCTAACTAATTGGCTAGAAAAAAATTGAACCCAGAGACATTGTTGTGAGAGATGACTTTTGGTTCCATCTGCTGCAGAGTGGATCATAGACCACTGGCAGGTGAAAAGACAGCATGCATCAATGCCACTGCATGGCCAGTCTTAGAGACAAAGGTCCTTATCTTTTCTTCCTGCCTTCAGAAAAGAGAAGAACATGAGCTGAGGCCCACTTTAATTCCCACAGATGTCAGCAACAAATTCTTGCTGAACCTAAAGAGGGCATAGCCAAGTGCTGCTTGAGCTCCTTTTATTTCCCCAAACACATCTTCCCTTCTGAAGGTTCCATTTTCAGATGGCTTTCTGACATGTCGTAGTTTCCCTCTCCCCAGTCCAGAATATAGTTCCCACAAAACAGAGGGAAGGAGGGCACGAAGAGGGCAAGGCTGTCTTTTATTTCTGGAAGCTGATAGCACTTTCCTCCAAGGTAATGGAACACCATGAGGTGTGCTCTTGCATATTACTTCCTTTCCTAATTAAATTGAATGTGATAGTGAGAGCAGGTTGACATTGTTAAAGTAAATGATCCAGGGCTTTGGTAATGAAGACACATCCAGAGTGAAGTTTATTGTTTTAATTTTAATCTCGAACAACCCGAACACTATTGAGTAGGTTGTTCTAAAATATCCTGCAGTGCATTTTTCCTGTGAACTATATTTCAGCATGCTGCATACAAAATCATTTATAATAAGTTGATTTATGGATTGAAATGGCTTATTTATATGCAGTGTGAATTGATATAGAGTGTTTACTGAATTTTCTCCATAATAGCCTATCATTAGCCAGAATTCCCAGAGTGGGAGAAAAAAGGTTAGGCACTGGAGACTAAAAAAAATGTTGTACTATGCCCCATCTGCTGGCATAGGATCTGTTTTTATTAAATATGAAATTCAAAATCATTATATTTTTTTTGTCTCCTAGCCAGAAACTGGATTTGGAGGGAGGCACCGAATATATTAAAAAATTGGGAGTTTTAGCAAATATGAGTAACATGAAATATTAATTTATGCTGGGAAAAGACTAAAAAACCCTGCAAAAGCGAAAAACCATATACTTCTACAAAGTCATTGCTTATCTGTTTATTACACAGTATGTTTTACCTTTCTATAATTTTGGGACTTGAGTCTCCTGTCAGTGCACTTCACAGTTTTAACAGGAGTATACCAATTCACTAGAATTATACCAATCCAGCAGAACACAGAATCAAGCCTGATGCTCCTTCTAATATTAAGAAGCCATTTAATACCAGACTGTATGTCTGGTATACTACGTTTCTGCAGCAGAGCAGCTTTATTATGTACTGTTGCTTAACAACTGTTGCTTAACAACAGATGAGGGTAATCCTGACTCTTCCATCGCAGAGCCTTCCAAACTAGCATCAGTACTAACATCTACCTATCTGTAAGGATAGGTTGAAGAGGAGGAAATTAAAATGTGTGAGAGAAGCACTGCAAATATTCCTACCTTCTGCTAATCTATTTTCATCTCACATACCTTGAGCATTCTCACCTTTAAGTGCCTAATGCATGCGGGGGCTTCATGAAAGATAATAAATATGAATAACAGCCTGTAGCACTCCCACCCTCATAGCTCACATTTCTAGCTGCCTCTATTCCTATCGCTTTTACTTTCTTACTCATAGGACAGTTATCTTTATTTTTATTTATTGTGCTCAGGAGAGTTTATCACTTTAGTTACAGATTACTGTGATTCTTTTACTCAGTAATGACATCAGTAATGAGAAAGATGTTAAGAATTCAGTCAAACAATAAATATGACAGCATAGCATCAGATTTTATTATGTATATGTGTGCCAATTGGAGGGTGATTTCAAAATGACAAAGTACTCAGGGTTTCAATAATACTTCCAGCAGCTGTGCTCTCCTTTAAGCTTTACTCTCCTTTTAAGAAAGAAAAAAAATCTAAATCTAAATCATACATTATAAACTCACAATTTAGCCATTTCAATATCAAGGGAAAGTTGAAAGCCAGTGCAGTCATGAATAAGTACTATGGAAAGCTTCAGACAACAACTACAATTTAAAAGTAATGTGAGGAAGAGAGGAAAAATGTTCCGGGGAAACAAAAAAAAATTCAGAAATCTGGAAAACAACTTTAAATCAAGATTTACACATATAAAAATGTTAGCTAAGTTCTTACCAGTTCCTCTTTCATAAAGGGAGTCTAATGGATTTATGGCAATATTTAAAGGACATTTAAGGTGGTATTCACAATGCCTGATATAAACATAGGGAGGCTGTCTACCCTACATTCAGAAAGGAAAGGTATCCTCCATTAGGGAAAATCAAAGCAAAGCCAGGGTTGTGTTTTTTTCTCTAAATTCTGTTTAAATAAAAATAAACATCTCTTTTTTTTTTTTTTTTAAATGGAGACAATTGAAGTCAGTGTCCTCAGATCAGGACTAGATTTTGTGTACTGCAACTGGTATTCTTTTGTGTAATGGGTAAATATTTTCACTGTGTTTTGTGTCCTCTGTGTATAACTAACAAATCAGACATGGGGACACCACACTTTCTGAGTATAAATTCAGGAGCCATTTGAGCCCAGACAAGAAGTGATCTCTTCTTTGGACTTTCCCATAGCATAAAAATAGAACTCACCACCTCCACCCCTGTCCCCCAGTTAAAATAAGCACTAATGACCAAGACTAGGTACTTAGAGACACTTAGATTTTGATTCAGTCTCTTGAACCTCCATTCTTTACATGCATTTTTTGGTTTAATTCTTTTTTTGTGTGTGGTTTTTTTTTTGTTTATTTTGGGGTTTTTTGTTCTTGTTTTTTTGTTTGATTTTTTTTTTTGGGGGGGGGGGGGGGGGTGTTAAGGTACCAGTATTTTTCACCTCAGCCAAAATCTAAACACCTAAATTCACCTCTCTTCATCTCTCTGTCCAGCTGTCTGTTTTATGGATCTGTTATTATTTGGAATATAACTGCTCTAGTAAAGGTTACTGAGAGCAAATTCATTCATGGCAACAGACAGCCCAGGTTCCCTGTTAATGTCATAAAGAATAGCAAACATGTTGTTGCTGTATGGACAGATATCACTCCACTGCTCCATGTCAGCTCACTGCTGTAATCATTGTAATTTCTTAAGGTAATTTGTTATAGTACAACACACTACCGTGCAATGCACTATAGAATATTCTAGTGCGTTGCAGTCCCTGTGTGTGCAAACACCTGCCATCTGAGTTGACCGACTCATGCTGAGGTATCAGCCACCTTCTTGTATGGGAAGGTTGGAGCAGAGAACACAGACATGCAGACACAAACACAAACGCAAATAGCTCTTTAAAATCTTAACATGCTTAACCCAATGGCAAAATAAAGTTTAACACTTCCTGTGTTTGCTTAATCACAGAAGCAAAACATAGTGAACAGCAAGCTAAAAGCTGTGCTCTTTCTCTACCAGAGGCAGAGGAACCATCTGCAAATAAACAGTGATGATTACCTACTTTGTGTTTTCATTTTGTATAGAATGTTTTACTTCTGCTGTGTATGTGCTCCTTCATTTCTTTATTGTACTCTAAAACTGATTCTATCTGCTCACAGAGCTGCGTATTTTTTCAGTCACCATTCAGGTGTTGTTTTATTCTGATCATTCTGATCATTCTGCTGTCACCCTTAGCCTGTATTCCCAAAACCTCTGCTATCAACCATTGCTTGCTACACTGGTCCTGGAAGCACTTGTGAACATATTTAGCTTTTACTGCATAGTTAAATATCATTTGTAGCTGTCAGTTGAATCATGGCTTGAAAGAGCACAACTCTGGGCATACTTGCATACTCTGGGCATTCCTTGCATATTGAATCAAAATATTTCATAACAATACAGTCTCAGGTGTATGCAGGTACATTTTTCAGACTACTACAGGTATTCTGTGGGTACTACGCTACGCTGCATGGGCACAGCACACACATGAAACTCCTGTTAATGAAACCCATTCAATATCCACAGCGTGCTGTATTAGCAGCAGTGAAAGGAAAATGTGAAGACAGGTATATAAATATCCATGGTTTGTTTTGTTTTGTTTTAGTTTTTTTTACCATGTGTATCATATGCATCAGGTTGCCTAGACAGGTTGTGGAGTCTCTGTGCCTCATGATATTCAAAATTCGTCCAGATGTAGCCCTGGGCAGCCTGCTCTATTTGGACCTACTTTGAGCTGGAGATTAGGCCAGAAACCTCTGTAGGTCCCTTCCAGTCTACACAACTCTGTGATTAGATGATTACCTAAATTTCTTGTTGAATGAAAGGTGAAAGCAAAGAGGACCATCTCCTTGATTAAGCAGTATCCTTCTTCCTATTAATTCTAGAAGAAGCATAAACATTTTTCCAATCATAAACAGCTACTTAAGCATCATTGAATCATATCCTAGAACTGCCTGTGGCTGTAAAGGAATTCTTGGTCAATTGCATGAATCCAAATGTCTCATTGGAAATGTTTGAAGTTAGATGAATTGAAAATCACACCTCAAATCTACTTGAATTAGGTATAAACAACTTTCATGCAAAATATAGGGAAATGTAGAATATAGAAATATAGAAATATTTTCTATATAAAATATAGAAAATGGGTGTTCCTTTCATTCAGAATTTGGTCGGTTAAGCTTTTTCCTGAGTGCCTGATGGGAGTTTCAGTGTCGAATTTTGCTGTGCATTCTAGTGGACGGACTTGTCATTCACAAAGCAGGAAACTGGTGTTGGAAGTAGCACTCAGTGTAGGGGGGGAGGAGAAAGCAGCAGTGGGAAGTTAAGGTTATTGCCTCAGTTTACAGGAATGTTTTGTTTGGGATTTTTCAACAATGGAAGTCTAGTGAAAAATGTTAAGAAACTGGATATGGTTCTGGTGTTTCTTACAAGAATGGAGGCAGGTCCCCTTGCATCCACCCTACAACTCCATGACTCGGATAACATCTGCAGAGAAGGCCAGGAAACAAACACAAGCACCACACTCCTGCTTACCCATACTGCTGAACTGTCAGCTCCCTCCCTTGTGCCCTGACCAGAATAAACTTTCAGTGGAGATCATGAGCCTTGACCTGCTACAAGTCACTTGGCCTTGTGGACAGTGATTGAATTCTGTTCCTCTTTTATTTAGTTGTGTGGGCACAGCAACAGAGGCCCAAATTTAGGGTTAGAGACTAGAAGCACTAAGAACACCATGTTTGCCTGCAACACCAAAATATGACTCTTACAGCTTTGTGAAACTGAATACGCTTCAGTTCATGTCTTCCAGTAGAGCTCGAAAAAGCCCAAGGGATTCTGTCCAAATTTACAATGAACCTGGCTTCATGCCATCCCATGGTTTTGCAAAGGGAAAACCCAATTGACAAAATATAGGAAAAATAAATGTACAACCTGGCTTTCTAAGCCAGTCACTAGTATACCTATAACTAATTACTGGTTGAGATTTTAGTCTCCTGTGGCAACATTAAATCATTCATTATTTGCTTTCCTGATTTATGATTGATGGAGTTACAGCGCTATTATACACATTTGGATTTATACTTATTTTATTTTATTAATATTATTTTAATATGAGAGCAGCTTCTCCAATGTTGTTTTGCTGGCATATATTTCTAGCTCTCTGTGATTAGTAGTTTTGGAGAGGCACTATATCACTATATCATACAAGTCTTTTCTGAACTCACACTTTATATTTTGATAAGGTAGAGGGGAAGAAGTCAGGTACCGGAAAGCAGAGATTACTCCAGTCTGTCTGCAGATTTGTGAAAATCCATGTGATTATGCATACCAAGGAAACAAAGGTTATAAAATGAGAAATATTAAGATAAAACAAGGATTATTTCATTATATGACACACGTCATCCTGTCCACGTGTGCATGTGAGGTGCATAATGGATGGAGTCAAGGTTGAATGGGTGTAAATCAGTCCATTTCCGTGTTGAAATAGCATGATTTAAAGATAAACCTTATGGGTATTTTCTGTAATTTTTATATATATATATATATATATATACATATAAGCCACATTGAAACTGTTACACCAAACATTAACAATAAATAATCACTATCTGTGTATTGTAAAACTCTGCTCACAAATATTTCAAGGGAAAAAAAAAAGACAAAAATAAGGAAAAATAAAATGAACCAAAAGGATTAAGAGCTTCCCAAAGTTCATTGAATGGACTCCTAAGCTTTGAAGTATGCTATTCAAAGAGGAGAGGCTTTTACACTAAAATCCACATTGTATGGGATCTTGTGACACTGTAATTGTTTCAATTATGTATCCACAGTAACATTTTTTCACTTTAACAGGGTTTTGTGTTAATGCTTCTCAAAAGCCACATGTGCAATGTTGTTTAACTGTTTAAGACATAACTGCATTAATTTATGATGTTAGGATGAAGGTTATAGAAAACTGATACAAAGACTTTCCCTGCAACCTTGCTCTTTCATTTAAATTCTCCCTAATTATCACTACTGCTGTGTAAAATATCATCTTGAGAGTGAATTTGATAAAAAAATAATAATAAAGTCTTGAAAGTAGAATTTTCTGTTGCAATAAAAATCCAGCAAGTCATTTAGCTCAGTGCACAAGTGGGAGTAGAACCCAGCTCACTCTCCTGTTGATGCTTTTATACCTCAGAACGACCAGCATTGCTGTTGAACCTTACTAAAACTTTAGTACAATGTACACAGTTAAACTCTCATCTTCTTTACAAAGTCCAATGTTCTTTTTTACCCATGTCAAGGGAAAAAAAATAACAGGAGCTCCAGATGTACTTGCTCTTGAAGGATAAACATGCTCTTTGTAGAAATGATTGTCTATACACAAAGTAGAGATTTCTGGAGTTCAAATGTTTTTTGTACAGAGTTACTTTTCATAATAGAATGAAACTCTGAAGTCCCATTCTGGAATAGTTTGTAGAAAGATAACATCTCTTATAAAAAAAGTTGATACAGTTAGACAAAATAGATAATCTTTCAGAGTTGGTTCCAAAGTGGAAGAAGCTTCTATATCAAAAGACTGATTTTTCTTGCTTGCAAGTTTTCTCCCTGAAAACCCTGCTTCATTCTTATGCCATACTCTTCAGGGCTGTAATACCCATTAGATGAAACTATTCTTATTTTGGAATGTCTTTGAAATATGTGCTTGTTAAATATGCACTTGCATCAATTACAGTCAATGACACTCAAATGCTGCTAAATGTCAAGTACAGATTTAAAAACTTTCCTCATCATTTCCTAAGGAATGGTTTGGGTCTTCATATTTGAGTCTGGCTTTCCCTGGCTGTTTTTCACCTGTCCATTTTGATGCGCCAGAGTGTCAATGCAGATACTTGGGTTTTCCTATTTTGCTTAAGTAGTACCTTGTACTTCTAGCCAGAGAAATTACTGTATGGTGAAGCAACCATGCAAACAAACAACAGTGTTGGTTTATTTATTTTTATTTTTTAAGATGAAAATTTCTATATGGAAGAGCAATAACTTGGTTTGCTCCTTTCCTGTGGTTAGGCTGTCAAACTGGATAGAACAGTGTTTTTAAATATTACCAATAGAGTAAGGCAGTTTGAGTTAAGTCTCTCAGCAGTGCTCATTCCCTAGTACGACAGCATAGGGTTTTTGTTGGTATTTTTTGTGTTATGCAACACACTGGCATTCCTCATTATCGTAAGAAGACTGAAAAGTTTACAGAGGTGCACTTTGCTTCTTGCGTACCTGTGAGATTACAAAAGCCATTTATTTGATATATCTACCTTGCAGTTATTTACATAACAAAGAGAAAAGTCATTCCAAAACAAGAGAAAAAGAGATGTGTGATATCTTAGTGACTGATTGCAGTCTCATTGAATGCAAGTAAGAAGTGCCTATAAACAAAACTGCAATTGAGTAGTCTATTTTCTTTGTCTGTGCTGAGGATAAGGCAGAAAATCAACAAGCAACTTAAATAACGTCCTTTCAACTCCAATATCCTAATATACTGGTAACACAGGGAAGGTATTTTTAATATATACACTATATCATATATATGATCGTTTACTTTTCCAAATTGTTTTTCTGACATCTGCTTCTTCCATAAAATTCCTTAGATTGCTGAACGTGATTTTCAAAATGTGAACACAGGCATGTTTATTGGGCAGGCAAAAATGAGTTTTCAGTATATGCCTTGACACTCTCCAAAGTAATTTTGACTTGGGAAACGGCGAACTTGCAATAGCATAGGCCCATGTTTGTCTTGTCCACCATCATTGCCTATGTTTCTGAGTCTTTTGTGTTACTGGTAGCTAAAAAAGGCCAGTTCTGCCATGTCTACATGTAATGCAATTGTCTGTCCTAACTGATATATGAAATATAGATCTTGACATGTGATGGAGATGCAAACAGCCCTTTACAGTTTTTCATTCTACTTGTAGCCTTATTAGCCATGTCTTTAAGATAGACTTTTCTATGGATTGGTATATGTCACCATAAGGAAATTCAAAAGGAAAGGGCTATCAGCGTACATTGTCCCAAAAGCTAATAGGTTCAAAGTCAAACTCAAAGATAGAAATTGATGTCACACATCATAAATTAGATGGAAATAGCAGTTCGGGTTATATGTTACCATAAGCCTTGCGGTAGTGATCCTTTTCTAAAGTTTCTATTCACTTGGCCCTACTACGCTTCTTTCATTGTTTATTGTAAAACACTTCTATTTAGATAACTGCTCTATTTTTTTCTGATGATAGGCAATAAAATTCAACATTAAGAAATTTTATGGTCCAACTGGCTAAAGGGCTATGGCTGATAGTATTATTGACCTAGAATTTATATCTGAACTGGGGTCAGAAGAGATCTCTGCAGCTCCACCAAACCTTGTTTTGCTATGAGTATTATGACTATGTACTTATACGTTCATGAACATAAAGCTGGATCCAGTATTGACTTTCTGCCTTTTCTAAATGGAAGATTAAAGTGACTATTCTTCCATTTTTGCTGGACCTCAATCTCACAGTACTAAGCAGACAATTTCCAGTATTTTTTTTTTTCAAGTCAGGTTTTGTATTTAATTATTTGGAAATACCCATTCAAAGAAGAAATGGGCTAGAGAAAATCTATTCTCAAGGCCTTAGGCATATAGCTATTGGGACATATGGGCCATATTTTTTATTGCTACGCTTGTCTTTCATGTGTGTATATGTGTGTGTGCATGTCTAAGTGAGTTCCTAAGACAGGAAAGATTAAAAAAAAAGCTAAAAAAAGCTAAAAAAAAAGCTTAAAAAAGCTAAAAATCCCTTTTCTCTCAGTGAATTAATTTACTGCAGAAATCAAAGTTATTTCCTGACTGGAGGATACCAAATGGATTGGTTATTGACAGAGTTTGCTTTTGGTCCTCAAATACCATGGTAAGAACCAAAACCTTCTATGTAGATGGATTGAACTTCACAACTCAGAAGATATGGGAGAGACAGATCAGTTTTCTGAATTCCCCTTTCTCTGAGAACTAACTAAAAACTGTCCATCTTGATATGACTTAACTATTGTGTAAATTCTTATTATTTGGAGAGTTAGCTGTATTGTATTTGGTGCAAAATCCTATTCTGTAACACAGATGGGACCTATAAATACATAATATTTTGAAAACGGTGTAACTGACAGTGAAAATTATATGTAGTTTTGTGAAAGAAAGAAGAGAAAGGAATAAGTGTCTGTAGATGGTGGTCTTTTTTTGCTGTGGTTTTTTGTTTTGTTTTGTTTTGGTGTGGGTTTTTTCTGTGGATTTTTATTTTATTTTCCCATATGGTTTTGCTGTGACTATGATTCTTAGGTGTTACGGTAGCACTTGTTGATAATAATAAAAAAACGTAAAATGCCTCTCATTGTCATGGTGCTGGCCTTCTAAACTTGAGTATTTTAATGCTCTTGAATTGACTTCTATTTTTGCCGTGGTGACACTCCAACCTGAACTTCACATGTCTGATTTCCATAAGCACAGATGGAATTCATCAGGGAGCCATAATTCCAGTTCTTTTCCTCCTCCTCTCATTTTGAATGACAAGTGTAATAATAATGAGATCAGAAGAAGACATAATCTTTAAAATTAGTGAAGGAATGGCTAAAGTGAATGGTTGTATTAGTGAACTAAGAAATTACATTTCCATGAAGACAAAACTAGACACTTTCAGAAAATGCTTGGACAAAGCTGAAAATCACATGAGCCTTTCAGAAGATTAGATGCAGCAAATGAGACAGGACATCGTCTATACACTGCAAAAATGATGTGCCATAAGGCTGTGGTATTTAAGACAGGGAGGAAGGGAAAGTGCAGCCTTTTCTATCTGAAAGGAAAATGGGAGTATTTTGCCTCTGTTATCATGGCCACAGCAGTACTTCAGAAAAGTCTTATCATGAGTAGATGTTTGATGTATTGCATCTACCTCTGGCAGACACCAAGGTCTTTAGGTTTGTTTGTTGTTTATTATTAGACTTCAGCATGAGTGGCAGAGCTTGTAACAGTGATAAGTACATTTGAACCAAAATGAGCTACTTAGGAATCAACATCTGATTTTATATTCTTTGCTAAAGCCAGGACTAAACAGTTTCTACTTCAGAAGCCAAGGGCTATTCAGTTTGATGTTCCTCTAACAATTGTGGATGATGCTGGTTGCTTCCCCAAAGGTGGAAACACATGAAAAAAGGCAAAGAGAGTCACCTTCTGGGGTGATGCCTTCAAACGCACTATTTTCCCATGTGGACAACGTCAACAGTTACTTTAAAAGGATAGCTTCATGTAATGGGAGATAATGCACTGAAATGAGGCAAGATGGAGGCCATTTGTAAAGCTTCGATCTACACTCTCTCTGCCAATCTTCATAGATCATAATCAGCACATTACATCTGCTACTTATCATCAACATGAAAAGAAGGTTGGAAAGCAAAATGACGGTTTCCATGTTATGTTTTATTTCAGCCATAGCTCTTTCCACGCCTGACTTTGGAATGCAAATAAAATTTGAGCTTCTAAAATGTCCTGTTGAACTCCCTGTCAGCAGTTCCTATTCCAAGCATGATGAAATGTTTACACTCTGGATAACAGATGGAATCCAGAAAATTCTTTTAAAATAAAATGGGATTTACTTTATTTATCTAGCTATTAAAAAGTAAAATTGAGCCTAAGAAGGTCACCTGGATTGCCTCAGCTGTCAGTGGGAAGACAGAAATCTTTTAAGTGGTCAGGCACTCTGTCCTGTGAGAGTTGCTTAAGGTAAGTGAGGAAACTCACTGTTTGGTTGGTTTTGTCTGTCCATCACCTTAGCTGTTTTTGCCTATTCTGTTGCAACGAAGCCCATGCATTATCCATGTCTAATTCAGACTATGAGCTGTAGCTGCTACTCTGCTTTAGGTCTCTGGTACTTCCTTTCCATGCCCATGGTTTCAAGATGTTATTCAGCCTCCTCTGTCTGTCCTCCCTCCACACTGTGAAAAACAGACTCCAAGCAAGGGGGTTTTGTTTAGTATTTATTTAAAATGGTATGAAATAATAATAAAAAATAATCCAATTTAATTTTAATTAAAAAACCCTCCAAAACGAACACCTTTCTGTTAGCAAATGATAAAAGAGTGACTCTAACACTACAAATAAAGGAAGAAATAGCTTCATTTCGGTCATAGCAAGATAAACACAACACTTCTGTGTAAGAGATGGTTGATAAATGTTGCTTTGAGTTCAATAGTCCAGGGCTATTGCTGGATGAATAGTGAAATACACTATTTTGTTACTCAACCTTAAATATTCCTAGACTCAGAATCCAAAACTTCCAATGTACTAGTTCTACTTTAACTTAAAAATTTGAATTCTCATCTGGCTGGTATTCATGGATCTTTCTTTTCTTTTTTGCCTTTTTTTCCCCTTTGTTTCTTTTTAAATTTTATTCCCCTGGTAATCATAAAAGCAGGGCAAGAATTTCTTTCAAGGTAGAATCATTATTATTTGCATAGCATAGGCATTTGTTTAGTTAGAAATGCACATTTTTTAATACAATTCCCTTGAAAAATCAATGGCTTAAATTGAGGAGAAACAAAAAGTCTCATGAAATTCCCAGTAGTTTTGTTAAGTCCAAAACTATACTAAAATAAAACACACACACACACACACAAAAAAAAAAAAAAGATGTAAAGGTAAACTCAAACATATCACCATGGTATTACCATTCTGCTGCTTAACCTATGATGACATTATTGCAGAACTGCACCCCATGTTGTGCCTTTGCTTTTGACCCTGTTTTCCCTCCTGTTTCATTTCAGTAGTTAGGGATAAAAAGCTGTCAGGGAAATGGATGCCTCAGGAGTCAGATACCACTCAGAGAAATCTTTCATTTCTGGGTCTCCAAGCGAGCTGGACTCCTAAACCTGTCTCTACCATAGGCACTCACCTGCTGAAGCATATTGTGCTCCATACAAAAATGAAACCTGTGAAAGACACTGCCAAACAGAATGTACAAAAAGTCATCTGCAAGCAAAGGGCAGTCTTCCTACTGGAAGCAGACATCTATTCAAACAATTTCCTAAGCACTAAAATGCAAAGCTGTATCCATGTTTGGGTCTTTCTTGACGTTTCCTGTGCTTCAGCTGGCACAACGATAAAGGGGCATTGTCTCTGTCTCAAAACTTACTGCTGAGAGAAACATGTATTTGGGAAAGAAGAATTGGCAAAATGAGTCCTTTGGAGAAGGAAGAAAACAGAATGTGATGTGTGGAACAGAAGGTGTTTGAGAGTGAAAGCTGTAGGAGAGGTTTTTGGCACTGATAGGCACCTCCCCTTCATTTAGCATCTTTGTTGTGGAGCCACACAATTATGTGACTACAAAAGCTACTTCTATGTTACTCATGAAAGAAAACCAGGCATTGACCTATGACTTTGAAGACAGGTGTCATAAAGTAAAAACATATTCACACTGCTTAATATTAGCCCTTTCTGGAGCAAACTAACCATGTGCAAACTATGCAGGCTAAGTCATGCTTAGTACTGGAGTTCCTTGAGACTCTTATGAATCATAAGAGACACAATTATTTCCATTTTTTTGGTGTAATGTCTGGGTGTGTTGCAGGGATATTTTATAGTATGTAACTGAGGATAAGTACCCCATGTGATATAGCATATGAGTGCTGGAGAAACCAGTCTTTTGAGTAGGTGTTTAACACAGTAGGGTAGAGAAACTAACTTCAGCGCACCTTATCCACACTGCCTTCTGGGAGCAGGATCTAATATGAACAGCCCAACAAGAGACTGGGGAGAGGGCTGCTCCTGATTGG
Source organism: Gallinago undulata (assembly GCA_026546715.1). Classification (NCBI taxonomy): domain Eukaryota; kingdom Metazoa; phylum Chordata; class Aves; order Charadriiformes; family Scolopacidae; genus Gallinago; species Gallinago undulata. The sequence continues at coordinate 170,984,922 of JAOTQQ010000001.1, forward strand.
AAGGGAAATAGAAACTATTCATTGTGAAAAGTGGATGGAAGATGAAGTGTCATAGCAGAAATAAAAATTAAATATGAGCTTCTAAAATGTTGCTAGTGTGATTGTGACTTAGTGTTTGCTGTTAAGTGAATTTGAGTTTGAAAACTGTGTACCTTTTGTCCATATTCTCTTGCCTTGCATAACAAAAGTTCAGGATAGACTTTCCCCACTGTATATAAACACAGATAACCATGGGAAATATTAACATTTCTGGCTAACACATCATACAAATGTTGTTGTTATTTGTATATTTTCCATCCCATAAATCACTTTTTAATATTTTTTGATCAGGAACCATGAGTAATAACCCCCTTATACCAAATTCTCATTGTTTTATTTGAAAGTAGGATTTCATCAGAAGTTTTTACTATTACTGTAAAACATAATTTTTATGCCTATGTACTGTTACTACTAAAGATGGAGAATATTCCAGCATTAGAACTGCAAAATTTTTTCTGAATGTTTATTGGCAAGAATTTATCATTCTACTTTACAAGTTTTCCTCTCATTTTACCTTACAGATTTTGAATCCATTTTTTTTTCTGACTCCCCGATTCTGATGATAACAGAGTTCATATTTTTTATAGATTATAGGGAAAGCAGGGAAGGAGTAAGGAATTTTCCATCTTGAACAGACTGACCATTTGTAAATTCCACATTTATTTATTTATGAAAATGTAAATAACGAGAAAGGGAAGCCCCTTCCTTCTCATAAGATATAACCCCATATCTGTATTCTCCCATCTGCAGCTGTAGGATAACGTTTAAATGTTGTACCTACTATAGTATTTTAGTTTAATAGCTATTGTTAGAAAAAAGATGTCTAATTTTTATGCATAGCAATAAGCAACAGTCTTTGAAAGGTAAAGAATAATATATTAGAACCATTTGGATATCTTAGCAGATCATGTATTTCTCTTCTTTTTTCTGTGAAGTAGAAGTTCAGTGGCTTTTCTTAGCTCCAAGGGCAGAAAGATGTTACTCTCAGTGGGGTTGAGCAAACATGCCTAGAGAACAGATAAATCCAGGGAGGAGTAAATCAACTTAGTGACAAGGAAGAAATGGGAGCAGAGAGAAGTATATCTCTTAACCTCGCAGCATGGGAAAGGCATCTGTCTGAAGGACACACTAAAAATTAGTAGGATACAATCAGAGAGATGAGTAAATTATTGCTTAGTGCTACAAGGTCTCTTATAACGTCACATTCTTAATTTGACAACTGAGTTATAATTTACAGCAGGAATGAATTTGCCGATGGCAGATTTGGCTTGGGACGAGGGAACGCTTACTATATCACTACAAAATATCAAACCATCTGTTTCGTATAGAGAGGCACAGATTGAGAAGAATAGATAGTTATCAATGTGAGCCAATATTCCCAATCCTCATATTTTGAATCAGAATTGCACTAGTGCTGTATATCTTAAAGTGCATATACGTACACATATATATAATGTATATCCTGAACCTTTAAATCTCTTCTTATCTGTTAATCTCTTTCTTTCTTGCAAACATGCACACACACAAATGCTCAGTTGAAAGTACAGAGTCTACATACAATCATTTTCATGTCAGAAATAGAAGAAATTCCATCCTTGAGCTTAAGGCAGGAACCGGGATCAGATGGATTTTCAGCCAAATATTATAAAATATTTAAAGACATTTTATATTTTATCTAAATGAGTACTTATAACCACAACTCAAGAATGAAGCTCTTCCAAATTGCATAGGATTTGCTGTTATTTCTTTATTAATAAAAAAAAAAATAGCCATTCCTGATATGTGATTCATAAATATCCTGTTTCTGAATAAGATTTTAATATGTTTTGAGGAAACAAAAAGTATGAAAAGCTTTGGACCTTAATGAAAACCACATATTGTATCTCAGGAGGTTGCCCCAACAAGCAAAATGCAAAATACCAGATTAGTGAAAATAGTTTAATTCATCCATACCAAGGTGGCTTTACTTGCATCTGACACACTGCCAGGAATATTGATAGGCTGATAGAGGTTGTAAATTTTAGCAAGGTTTTATATAGCCAGATATATAGGTAGGTGGACAAACATAGTTCTTTTTGACTTAGAGATCCTTACCCGTATGGAGTAAGATTACGCTGGCACCTGGGAATAGCAAAGCCATCTCTGATAAATAAAGTAAAACAAAATCAGAAGCCTCTAATTCTTGGACCACTTGGCAGCTTAACACAAGTAAAATAAATATGAAAACTTATTAAAATTATCATTAAAGATTAATTGAAAAAAGACCCTAAGACCTTTGGTCTTGGGCAGAGATTTAGGAAATAAGCTATCAGGAATTATTTGTATTTGGCTAGTTTGTAGAAATAACAATGTGTATTACCCTCTGATGATGTGAGGAAGCCTGATATGTGTATATCCAGACTCTGTCTAGAAAACAGAAACAAGGAAATAGAGGCACAGAAAGATGAAATGACTTGTTCAAAATTACCCTGTATGTCTTGGGGTGCCTAGTTCGGTTATCAAAACAGGGACATCCAATTTAATCAACCTAAAAATAACAGTGAATCATTAGAGAAGTCAAACCTTAGTCCAGCTCTGCTGAAATGTTTTAATTCTAAAGAGACAGATATTCATAGCTTTAAATGGGGGAAAATATCTTTTAGAAAGCTTCTGATCCCCAGCATGTTTTCCCTCTTTGCCTACCAAGAACCAGGCCTTCCCCACAGCTGATGGCCCATTGCCCTCTCTTCCTCACCCTCTCTGTTGTCTCTCCTTTCCTCTCTGCAAACGCCAGATCTGAGCCCTGACCAGCAGGATGGCTTTCAAAGAGACTAACCAGGCACAAAAGGTAGGAGACAGTGTAAGATGGTGAGGGATGGGCCAAGAGGAGGGTGCAGGAAGCCTTGCGCCACTGTTAATCTCACACAAAGAAGCAATACAAATTGCATCCATCGAGTGCGCTCCTGCTTCTGAGAGGGGTGGAAGAGAGCACCAGGTGCACTGACAGGGGCTGACTAAGCTGTCTACAAGCTTATGTATGTTGCACTTGTCCCTCATTTATGGGGAACTTAATGAAAGATTTTCCTCCCTGAACCACAGCATTATCCAAGCTGCCCTTGATTTGATGTTACTATGTTCTACCTTCTAGACAAAACTGTGTCAGAAAAACACAGTGTGGCACAGTGCTTGTCAATATTTGTCACAGAATGAAATTCAGGAGGCCTATTTTCCCCAGAGGCAAAGATTTCTGGCTGTGAGTAATTACGGCCTGTTAACATGTTCTGTCTATTCCTAAGGTATTTTTGGAAGCATATGTCCCACCTCTTCACTGCTCTCAGAGAATATTTGTGCCAAGGCTTAACATTCCAATCAGATAATCCTGAGAATGCTACAGTAAGATAAAGTTTTGAATACCAAATCTGCAAGGCAAGTTTGGATTTGGAACAGGAAAAGTTGAAATCACCAGTCTGATCCTTGTTTACCTTCCATCAACTGGCACTGAATTAAAACAGATCAGATAATGTTCTGGAGAAAAGTTTCCAAGTTTTTCTTTATTTTTGAAACAGCAGCATGGTATGAATCCCAAATGTCTTAGCTGTCTTTAAAAGAAATTTCTACAGATTTTTGAATATCCTGTAGTTGCAGGATCCAGCTTTTAGAAATTTAGAAATTTTAGAAATTTTAGAATTTTAGAATTTTAGAAATTAAAAAATTATCAATGTTTTATGTTTACATAAAACAGTGTTAATTTATCTCTTTCTCATACTTCTTATGAGAACTTACTTTAAGATGTGTATATATTTAGTCTGGAATAATGTAATAATTATAATTTTGACCAATACTATTAAAGGTGTCTCTGGCAAATCCAGGTTTTCTCAACACTGGAATTTCGCCCAGCTGTCCTCCTTACTGGTCTCTGCTCTAGCCCATCAACTACTTCAGGTCTGATCCAGTATTCAACCTTGACTTACCAGTGAAAATGGGTTTGCTTTTTAGGCACAGGTACCTATGCATACAGGGTGGAAATCTCTATGGGAAGCACACATGTGCTCAAGACCCTATCTGACAGGGTCTTGAGAGTTCAACCACATATCTTTGCCACCAAGAATTTCCACAGAAGAAAAACAAGCAGATCCAAATGTTTGGTAAAGAAAAATAGTTTCTGAATGCTTTAAAGGCAAAGATTTGATTGATTTTGCTTTGTTTACTAGTAAGGAAGCAAAGTCTAGTGGAGAAAGGACTGAGTCGTTCTTATTTCTCCTCTGCCTTACTCTGTGCTGTTCACTGACAGACTTGCAGTAAGACAGTGTTTTCTGGTTTTGAAATTTATACACAGGGAAGTAGGGAATTAGCAGAAAAAACACATTAAAGATTCTGACACCTCAGTCTTTTTGAATTCATTCAGATAGTTCAGGCTTTTCTTTCAATGATTATTTTGAAACAGTGTTGAAACAACATGATATTTTTTCACCCTTAGAGAGCCTCTAGGACTTAGAGATTGTTACAGCCAAAAATCTCAACCATTACTTCTTTTCTATCACAAATGGTTCAGAAAGAGCATAATCTTTGACTACAATTGGAAGTAACGGTTTTAGTATAGTGCAGGACTGTGCCCACACTGATGTGTAGAGTAATCTTAAATTTATTATCTCTGGCCTCAAAAATATTTGAAAAACAGTATCTGTGAGTTTTCAGGTGTTTCTGGTATTAAGTTAGATTCGGAAGAGATTTAAAACGTGTTGTAACTTTGGAAAAGCAAAGCTTCTTGATCTTTATTCCACACACCTTGGAAATGAATGCAGTTGATTATAGTTTAGCCTGAGCAAATAGTGCAATAGGTCACTTCTTGAATTTCAGTTTCCCTGCTTACTTTTGGGGCAATTAAAACAGCTGTTTTCGGAGCAGTTCAAGTAGCAGTTGTTACCTCTTTAAATAAACTGCCTATGATGTACATAGATTGCTATTGGGTCTCAGCAGATATTATAATATCAGAAGATATTATAATGATAAATGAGACCTGATTACATTACTTTTCAATGGCATTAATTTACATGTTTGTAGAAGTCTGTTGGGATTGGGTTTTATAGCTACTGTAATTTGTAGGCTTTTGACATTGCTTTGGGATAACTTGTCTAATTGGCTTTTTCTTTTCATCAAAACGGAGGATATTTTGAAGCTGACATCACTGTGGACATTATGTTATGAGGGGTTTCTTTGCATTTTTATATGCAGGATTTTTCCTCTTGTTAGTCTTTTGTACTTGTCATTGAAACTTTTCTCTGAGCTGTAAAAACCTTTCTCTTCACACAGTAAGAACATGATGGAAAAATGGAAAACATGTCAAATAAAAATTCATGAAAGGACCACCTATACAGCGATCAGCTCGGGGGGTGGGGGGGGCGGTAGGATTGCTTCCCCTGATAATTCAAAGGCAGATCATTCTCAAAAGATACATCAACCATGACAAAATGTGCTAAAAGAACAAAGCACTCGATAATCTCTTCCAAATGCAGTTTTTTCTAATGGCAATTTGTTTTCAGAAATTAACTTTTGACACATACAAGATTACAATAGTGATATAGGCTGAGTTGAGGAGTTTTTTACTAATTAGAAAACTAACCAACCATTGAGTCTAATCTCACATTTCTTGTGTGTTGAAGATTTCCATTGATGTGAAGAAGAGGATGCTTGAATATACATAGATCAGAAGTCCAGGGTTATTATGCATTTTTTCCAAATTAAAAAAAATATTAAAAGTTAAAAAATAAAAGAGATTGTAATAGTAACTCTGCAGAGAAATTTAAAGGGAAGTGGTATATTTATTTAGGTAAGCTTATTTAATAACGCACAATTCATGAGAGGGCATAGATCTCCTTTACTTTTTATGTCTGAGGAGCAAAGATCTTGTTTTGGAAACACTGGGAAGGGAATCCTGCCTCCTCCTGCTCTCCCTTTGAAAGACAGTCATTGGGAGGTTTCCTTCTTTCTGCAGGGACTGTCTGTTTAGAACCTGAGTTCACTGTGGATATTATAGGTAGGGTTTATTTGACAAGTTAAGATAGGGTTATTGTTCTTATTGGTTTCTTTACATTTGCTACTCAAATATTTTCACTTTTTTTTTTTTTCTCTGTGCAGTTTCATTGCAGAAATTGCCTTTAAAGTTGCTTCTTTTGACCCAATTCCTGCCTGATAAAGTACTAGTCATTGAGAGTTTTTCTCTAGCCTTATTCTGATTTAGTACAGGAAATAAAACCCAGTATTTGTCTTTCCCCAAAATCTGTTTTTTCTTCTTCTTCTCCCTAAAGATAATCAGTTGAATAATGCCGAAAAGATGTCACACTATAGGCACTCACTAGGTCCTACTGGATAAGATTCCTCTTTTGTCTGTATGTATACGTATTGTCCTTGCACTGCCACACAGATAAAAATGAAGGTAGGATGTGGTCCAAAGACAGTAAGAAATGGCAAAGGATTGCCTACAGAAGCAACTACTGATTTAGCTAGATCAGTCACTAGAAAATCAATGAGGAAAATATACTAAGAATGCCTTTCATAACACATTTTCTTCTGTTGTCTGATCTGTGTTAGTACCCAATAGATTTTATATAACTACAGGGAACTCAGTCATTTCATATCAGCCCTTGAGAAAGGAGTTCATTGTTCTCCCAAAATTTAAATGTGGCCATCATTTCAGGCAAAAAAAAGAGGAACTGCTTAAGTTTAACTGTACAGGTGACTAGGGTTCCATACTTCTTTTCCAGAACAGCTATTTCCAGAAATGAGGGAATATGAATATATGTCATGTGTCCTAATAACTGAGATAACTTCTTTACTCTAATCATACTGAACATCTTCAAAGAAAATGCTTATTTTCACATTTCTTCCAGTATTAATTCCAGCCCAGAGGGAATGGATTATTCAGTTTCCAAGGGTCACATACCAGAAAGTTAAAATGAAGTTCTGACATATTTTTAACAGAATAAATGTATCTGAATCCAGAGTTTATGCATTCTTATGTGACATCTTCTTAGTGAGTGTCTAGTTTGCCAAAAAAATCATGAAAGAGAAAATGAGAGATCCATGTATTCTGGTGGTCATGTGAAATATCTGCTATATAATTAGACTAACATCAATTCATTGAGTCCTTTCACTTTAATGAGAGATGATTTGATCTCTTCGGATTTTCAAAATGCTATAATTGAAAAATATAATACAGTAAAGGCATTTTCAGAACACTTGTGTATATTTTGTTTTAAATCAGCATGTTGGCTGCTCCTATACTGCTCTGTAAACTGAACTGCAGCAATGATTCAAAGGATAAAAGAGCTACTATACACATTCTTTATCTCTAAAAGTGTTTTTGGGGCTGGCTCTGAACTGCCTGGAAATTTTGCCAACAAAAAATAGTCAGAGTAGACAGGCAAGTAGAATTTCCCTCAAGGACTAGTTATCAGCAGTATTGCCAAATCCTTTACCCAGTACCAGTCCCCCATTATTACCTGGTGGAAACATAGCTAGAGGACTTAAATAATGGTCATCTGTAAGGCACAATGAATTTACGGCAGTACATCTCAGTGTATCCTGGGAGTTAGGAAGTACTTCTAGGGAAGCTTTCATAAGATCACTCTGCTGGGTACAACACATATCCAGCATTACTGCACAATTATAATAAGAATACATGAACCTGATAAAGCACATGAATCAAAAGTGAAAATTCACAAATACTAATTTGCAGAAAACTTTTATGTCCCCAAATCTCCAGTTCAGAAGACCTTTAAAGACCCTCTCTATCTCCTCACCATGAAGTCAGAAGAAACCTGAAACATACCCAATCCATCAGTGAAAAGAAATTAAATTAATTCCTCCTTCTGTTACCTTTTTTTCACAATAGCAAACCCCGGAGTTTCTTTACTGTTTTTCACTTCCAATCATCCATCCCCTTCCAATGGTATTGCTGAAAGGACAACCTGCAAACAGCTGTTTTTCTCAAATAGCCACCACAAGGTAGAAAAATGACACAGGACCAAGGCTTCTTTCAACTTTGGTTTTCTAAGAATTTCATTCTAAAGTGGACCCTTTTCTCTGCCTGAATACAGTCCTTACCATCATATTTATTTTCTTTAAAAAATGCTGGATTGGTCAAGTAGTCAAAGCATCCAAAAGTGATAATTTAGTCTGGGGAGCCAAATCATACAGACTGTGTTTATTTAGCCACTCCAGTGAACAAAACGTGGCTTCCAGGAGGTAAGATTTTCTGAAACAGCACAATTAGTGCATGAAAACTTGGCCTTGAACCATGTCTCAGGGTTAGAAGTAGCATTAACTGCTAAGTATTTATCTGCACTCTGTCTGTTTGGAATAGGAAGACAATATGCCAGCTGGTTCTCCATTTGCCTATTCCCTTCCTGTAACAAGGCTGTAGCAGATGATAGATAGATAAATCAATATTATAGTTAGCAAGGAGTCAAAAGGCCTGGAAAAGAATGGATTGAGAGAGCAGCCCTGAGGGGTAGCACTTGGGGGAGTTGGTTGGTGAGAATCTCAATGTGACCTGGCAATGTGTGCCAGCAGCCCAGAAAGCCAACCACAGCCAACTGCATCAAAAGAAGTGTGGCCAGCAGGTCAAGAGAGGTGATTCTGTCCCTCTACTCTGCTCTCATGAGGCCCTACCTGGAGTAGTGTGTCCAACTTCGGAGTCCTCAACACAGGAAGGACATGGACCTGTTGGAATGGGTCCGGCACAGGGCCACAAAAGTGATCAGAGGGCTGGAGCATCTCTCCTATGAAAACAGGCTGAGAGAGCTGGGGTTGTTCATCCTGGAGAAGAGAAGGCTGCAGGGAGACCTTATAACAGCCTTCCAGTACCTAAAAGGGGACCTACAGGAAAGATGGGGATGGAGTCTTTATCAGGGAGTGTAGTGACAGGACAAGGGGTAATGGTTTTAAACTGAAAGAGGATAGATTTAGATTAGATATGAGGAAGAAATTTTTTATTGTGTGGGTAGTGAGACACTGGAACAGGTTGCCCAGAGAAGTTCTGAATGTCCCATCCCTGGAGGTGTTCAAGGCCAGGCTGGATAGGGCTTTGAGGAACCTGATCTAGTGGAAGGTGTCCCAGGCCTCTGCAAGGGGGCTGGATTAGGAGATCTTTAAAGGTCCTTTCCGACTCCAACCATTCTTTGATTCTATGAAAGCTCAGACCATTTTAGAGAATGAAGTGATGGATAAGTTATAAAAGGAACAATGTAATAGATATCCAAATCACTTCAATGGAGTTGTATTTAGTAAATGGAGAAAGGGGAAGGCAATCCTGCACAGGCACAATGATGATCAGCTGACTGATGTGCAGTCAACTTTTACATTATTGAGACTTTGCCTTAAGTGAGTACTACTCATCTGACGATTATTTCATGCCTACCTCAGGCATGAACATGAATCCTTATTGGTGTGGAGAGTTAATAATAGGCATTGTAAAAAAACTTAACTGGCTTTACTGGAAGACACTAAGGATTTGTTTCAGTTGGTTACACACAGGAATCTAGAATCAGTTGGCATTTTTTACCAGTTCATGCAGAGAAGGCTTGATTCTGGCTGATAGCCTCATGTGAGTCTCAGATGCTGTAGGGCATAAGCCTCAGATGTCTATGCCTAGGCAAGCAAATCAAATACACATCCAAAAAAAACCCAAACCCAAACTATTTCTCTATGCTCGTTTTATGTTCAAAACTCTGCAGTTAGATCTCTCGCTAGAAATTATAAGGCTTTCAGGTGCTAAGTAACTACAGTTGACTGTGAAAATGATGTGGAAATGCTAAGTCTTACTGCGAGGTTTTTTAGAGGTAGTCCCCATAAAAGCATTCAGATTAGTTATCAAAGGGAATTCAAGTTGTTTCAGTTAAATACAAACTATACTTTCTTTATTTTATTAATATCTGAACTAAGATAGAATCCTCAAACTATTAATAAAAAACTGGTGCCCTATTAATTCAACCATGCTGGAAACCATCACCCAAAACCACTACCCTTAAACTAGGCACTTAAATACTGTTATTTTCAGTGGACTGTTCAGTGGATAAGGAATTGGCTAAACGGTCGCATCCAGAGGGTTGTACTCAATGGCTTTAAGTCCAGAT
>JAOTQQ010000001.1:170995172-171023353 GCA_026546715.1 Gallinago undulata
GGACTAGATGGCCTTTGGAGGTCCCTTCCGGCCCAGATGATTCTATGATTCTATGATTCTATGATTCTATGATTTTTAATAAGGTTTCAGCTCATTCTTGCTTTACTAGATAAAAACAAACTAAACAAATATTTTTCAAAAATCACACCCCTAAAAAGCAAAATTCAGCTGCCTTACCACATTTACCTCAATGAGGTGTGTTTGTTGTTGCTGCTGTTCCTACCCACTTGCAATCTGTCCTTCAAGCACAATCTTTGCTTTAATAAGGTGCAAATTGTAAAGCCTAGTGGGACAACTTAAATGCTAATATTATTAAGCATGGGAAATTTTTCCTTCTTTTCATTCAACCTCCCCCGCAAGGATATTAAACATGAAAAGCTATGTTAATGTAATGTAAAATAGTATAGCTTAGCTGAGAGAGTTAGGAAAAGCAAAGTGTCTATTTTCTGTACCAACATTGTCAGCTATACTGCAAATCATGCCTGCTTTATAGCAACATAAACATACATATGTTTTCCATATAAAACCATTTTTTCATAGCAAAAAAAAAATGAAAACATAAATGACATAAACCCATAGCACACCATAATGAGTTCTGGAAAACTGTAGCTGCCCTTTCTCAGGCTTCAAGAGATTGGTGTTCTCTCCCATTTCTCAGGTGCACGGTCACTACTGAAATCACTTACAAAATATAAAGAACTGAATAATGATGAGGGTTGGTTAAAATGGTTTTCTGGATTACCACCAGAATCCTTACTGGAATATTGAGTTGTCTGCTAACTGAAAGTTATCACCAAAACAATTGTTCAATTTTCTACAAAAAAATGAAATTTTCTACCCCAATTACTATGTCTAGATTCAAAATATTCTGATGAAAATCTACATGTTTTTAAAGGAAATATGCTATTGGTACCTCATGGAAGTTTTACTTTGGAAACACCATTCTATTTTTCTTATCTGTGGCAAAAATACCTAGTCAAATTGTGTTGCATTAGTAACTGTCCTGAAATCTGCACTTCTCCAACAAAATAGGAAAACTATATAAAGGAACCTAACCAGACATTTTAGTCTATAAGAAGATGGAAGCTGTAGAACATGAATATTATGGGGTTTTGTGATGGGATTTTGAGTAAAAATATTTATGTGTTGAAGATAAATGTAAACATTTTGGGGTATAAATATAACAAATGTTGTTGCTTCAAATTTTTTTTCATGTTATGAAGCCCATTTTTGTTCATAAAAAAGACATAATATCTTTAAGCATCTGATTTTTTTTATGTGTTTTCAGAATATGAAAGAGGGGCCAGGCACCTCAGTGGGAAAATGGGGATTTCTCATTTTCAAGAAAGGAAGCTCCCATTTCTAGATGCGTAGAGAAATGTGATAATAGACTCTCAAATCACAGTGTGTTTGTGTATAAAAACTTGTTCCTGCTCCAGGACTGATTCTGCTACAGCTTTGGCCTCTAGCCCAATTGCTTCAGAGAAGTACTGCCAAATCTTTAAGGAGAAGGAGGAAACATTTTTATGGCAATTTGATTTGACAACAAGAACAACAGAGAATCAGTTTGAAGCAATTTAAAGATTAAGAATGTTGAAATAAAACTTGGGTTTGATGGGACATCAGGAGCAGAACACATGAGTAACAGATACACAAGAAATTAATTTATACAATACAGTTAAATATTTAGTTCTGCAGTGCATATGTGTTTATCTCCATGTGAACATGAACATAGTCCTGTATCCAGCTCCATATTGTTTTAAGGCTACAACAACTTAATAAATTCTAAGTTTTATATTTGTGTAAGTTACCCAGACACTGGTTTGAATGAATTCATTATGGGCTGATTTAAAATAAAGAATATTATTTTACAACATTGTGGCTACAGGTAAATTTGCTATTCTAATGTTACTTCATCTGGGATTTAAGTCTACTTATTGGAGAAATATTAAGTCTACTATATTGGAGAAATATTTCTTTATTGCAGAATTGTTTTATATTACTTTCGGATTAAATTAGAAGAAAAAAGCCAAATAAAAACAAAAATTGACACACTAAGAGTTGTATTAAGCAAGCTCTAGGAAATGAAATAAAGTCAGACTTATGGAAAAATGTGTGATGATGAATACTTGACATTACACCCCCTGCTTAACAGAAGATTCCCTAAAATCTAATCTGTGGAAATACTTAATTGTGGACTGAAACAGCCTATCAGTAAGGATTTCTACTGGTTTAAGAAGGAAACTATGCATGAGAGCTTATTTTTTGTAGACATGAATAATTTAAAGGGTTAATGCATACTCAGTTGCTGATATAAGCCGGGTTGTTGTCAAATCATTTGACCTGGCTTACAAACACTTGGTGTATGTAGGCATATTTATTACTTCTTTGCAGTCAGGGTGGTTAAGAAATGATTAAGAATGTTCTAATCAATGAGTAATTCTTGCTACATCATCCAAAAGGTAAATAACCCTGAATTATAAAATTCATATCACAAGTAGCAAAAATATTTTTTTCCTGAGTCAGTACCAAATTGCACTTAGCAATACAGTAGAGTAGCAGGATTTTGACCTCAGAAATATCAGTGCACCAGCAAATTCATGAAGCCTTCTGTTTCTATTCAGTATACCCAAAGATGCTCAAATACAAGAGTGAAGGCTGTTAGTTAAAGTTGAAATTTTTACATAGATAACATATATGAATTATAGGAGATAAATTTTATTAAGTGCACATATGCATAAACCCTGTTAAGTGTTTATTAACCATCCATAAATGATTTATAAAAGGAAACATCCAGTCAATGATCAAATTATTTCATTGATGTATATTACTGTATTTCTTTCAAACTGTGTAAACCCCATTGGTGTTTCATAAGTGCAATAAAGAACAGGTTATAAAGAACAACACCTTCCAGATAGTAGTTAGAGGTCTATGTTTATGCGGAATGAAGGTCCTGCAGGTTGCATTTCCTGAATGGCTCCCATAAAAAACTTGAGTATCCATTTTACTGAAAGAATAAAAAAGAAAATGCAATGCCCACTTTTGAAGGAATTAACATTTTGAAGGAATTAACATTTTGAAGGTTGGTATACATATTTTTCACTTGTAGCCTATGCAATGAACAGAACCATTTAGGACCAAACCTCTTCAGACATAGCAAATATGTCAACACTAGCCCAGGATCAGCACTGTTTGAAGAAGCTCACAAATATAATCTTAGTGTGATTATTTGATCTTCACACACTGTATTTCAGGTAGTCATACTGGTTCATAGCCAAACCTCAAACTAAACTTTCCAGAAAATCTGAGGTCTTCAAATATTATGAGGCATGCTTCAATCAGAGAGAAAGCTCCACACAGAGCAGTAGCTCACCTGAGTGGTCTGAGACTGACAGCTGCAGAGACTATAGAGAGGAGAGCCTGGTTTTAGAGTGACACCATCTTCAATTTCTATTGATGAAGCATGTGTGCACTATCAGGTGTCATACTGCCTGATGAGACTGTTAAAGTAATCAACTGGAAAGGGAATGCAGTAGAATGATAAAATACTAAGACAGATTATTGATAATGCAAGTAAATAAAAGAGTAAGACTGTTGAAGTGTGATTTGTGAAATAAGTATTAGAGCTCCATTTGTGTGTGGTGTTTAGCACTTAATTGGGTTCAACCTGACTATGCTGAAACCAGGTTCATATCCTACCCCACCATTGTCGTTAATCTTCCAGATGTTTTAACTATTTTATAGTGTTACAGGGCTTGGATTAATTTTATTTTAATGTATTATGATTTCATACAGGTGAGCTGCTTTTTAGCAGATGATGTTACTTTCACTGCACAATATACTTTCAAGAGTAAGGAAGAAGAGGAATTAGTACTTTGAAGGGTAGCACCGATGCATGCAGTACTTCTGAAAACTGGTGATATTGCTAGTGCTGCCAAGATTCAAGTTGCTCTGTATCAATAAGGATTAAGAGATTTGTTCATGGTATCACATTTACACTTTAGACTCACATTCAATATCAGAAATAAGAATGGAACTGGTAAGAGTTTGGGTTCTTAGAATATATTTTTTTTTCCTTCTAGTAGAATCATGAAACCATAGAATGGTTTGAGTTGGAAGAAACCTTTAAAGATCTCCTAGTCCAACTTCTCTGCCATGGAGAGGGACATCTTTTGTCAGATCAGGCTGCCCAAAGCCCTATCCAACCTAATCTTAAACACTTTCAGTCATGGGACATCCACAACTTCCCTGGGCAATTTGTTCCGGTGTCTCACCACACTCATCATAAAAAAATTCTTCTATATGTTAAATCTAAACTTACCCTCTTTGAGTTTAAAACTGTTGCCACTTCTCCTGTCACTACAGGCTTTGGTAAAAAGTCTTCATCTTTCTTATAAGCCCCCTTTATGTACTGAAAGGTTGCAATATGGTCTCCACAGAAGTTTCTTTTCTCCAGCATGAACAACCCCAAATATCTTAGGCTTTCTTCATAGGAGAGGTGTTCCAACCCTCTGACCATTTTCATGGCCCTCCTCTAGACCTACTCTAACTGGTCCATATACCCTGAACTGGATACAGTACTCCAAGTGGAGTATCATGGGAGGGGAACAGTGGGGGGATAATAACTTCCTTCAACCTGCAGGCCATAATTCCTTTTATGCAGTCCATGATACCATTGCCTTTCTGGGCACATTGCCAGCACAAGTCCAATTTTTCATCCGTCATTATCCCCAAGATGTTCCTTGCAGGACTGCTTTTAATCCATTCGTCTCCCAGGCTGTTTCTAGTACTGGACATTGTTCCAACCTAGGTACAGGACCTTGAGCTTGGCCATGTTGAACTTCATGAGGTTCACATAGGCCCACTCCTCAAGCCTGTCAAGGTCCCTCTGGATACCACCCATTTCCTCTAGCAAATCAGCTGCACCACTTGGGTCAGTGTCATCTTCAAACTTGCTTAGAGTGCACTCAGTCCCACTGTCCATATCATTGATGAAGATATAAAATACTATTTGTCCCAGTATGGACCCTTGAGGGACATGATTCATTAATGATTTCCACTTGGACATTGAAGCATTGATGATAACTTTTTGGATGTGGCCATTTACCTATCTAACAGTTCATCAGTCAAACTCAAATCTCTCCAATTTAGTGGCAAAACTGTTATTGGGGTTCCTATCAAAGGTCTTACAGATGTCTGTGTAGATGACATCTGCAGCTCTTCCCTCATCCACGAACACAGCCTCTCTATTGTAGAAGGCCATCAGATTTGTCAGGCACAATTTGCCCTTTGTGATGCCATGTTGTCTGTCTCTAATTGCCTCTGTGCCTTCCATATGTTCTGACATCTTCCAGGAGGATTTGCTCCATGATCTTACTGGTCATAGGGTTAAGATTGACTGATTGGCAGTTCTCAAGGTCCTTTTTTTACCCTTTTAAAAAGTGGGTATGATCTTTTCCTTTACCCAGTCACTGGGGACTTTTCCTGACTGCCATGGCTTTTCAGATATGGTCAGTGGCTTGGCAACTACATCAGACAAATCCCTCAGGACCCAAGGGTTCACCTCATAAGGTCCCATGAACTTATATATACTCAGGTCCCTCAGGTGATCTCAAACCTTATCTTCTCCTACAATGGCAAATAATATAACAACCTGTTTCTTCTATGAAAAATATCCTTTTGGGTGAAACTTACCTTAAATAACACACCTGTAGTCTTTCTTATTCATCTTAATGCTTCTCAAATTTTATGCCATATAAAATTTGCCAGCATTTTGTCCTTCTCACGTCAAGTGGCTTTTAGTTCCAAAGATCCCTTTAGGCAGTTGTGTTTCTAGTAGTGAATTTAGTCAATGAAGTCTTACAAGCTGCAATTCTGCCATTGATTTAGATACAGTCTGGATCAGGTCTTTGTCCATAGTGTTTCCTGTGAGGTCTTATCTTACTAAATCCTTTAGCAGTTGCAAATAATCTGATGTTTACCGTAATATCACCTCTTTTCCTTCCACCAAAAGAGGTGCTGTTATGACTCCAACAATTGCAATAAAAAGCACCAGAAGTTCTGGGGATGTGTAACACGAGGAAGAAAACTAGCTGTTCTCACTAAACTCATATTTGTATTTTTAAAATCTCAAGGGATCAATAACATTCAAATCCTGTGTGAGAACAGTGAAGGAAGTGTTAGAACAATAGAATAGAAGGAGAATAGAGAAGGAAGAATGTGACATACAATTACAAGTATTATGAATCCCTTTTATCCGTTAAAAAAAAAAAAAGAGAGAAAATTCACCAGATGTAGTAAGCTAATTTGAAAGTAGGAAACTTTTTTTTTTTTTTTCTAAATTGCAGCTTGAAAGACTTATTGACTAAATTCAGTGTCAGAAGCAGGGAATAGCATCACTCAAGATCTCTTTTCCGGAAAGCATTCCTTTTCAAGAAAAGACTTAAACATGTGCTTAACGAGATGAAGTCAGATGCTTAAAGATAAATTTACGTGCATGCCCGAATCAGGGCCTACAAAATTATAAGGCAACAGGCTGGAATTATAAGCTGTTGAAATCCTGTCCTTTCCATCTGGAGATGGAAATACTTGTCATATGCTTCACACTAGAGAAATGGGATGTTTTCCTTCTTGCTGGGAAGAATAACTATGAAAAAAAAAGTCTTATAGTTAATAGATATGCCATTTTTTTTTTTTTTTGCTTGGGTTCAAGGATGTCCAAGAGCAGTTTGGGAAATTAAAAGATATCCATATGATTTTTGATGAAATCTAGTCTGCAAATTGTTACAATATTTTGACAAGTAAACACCCAGTTAGTGCTCTGGCAATAAAGTCCATAAAACATGTAGAATTCTTCTCTGCCTTGACTTAATAGAAGAAAAAAATGAAAGAAACAAACCACAAAAATATTGTAAATAGCACAAAGAGAGCTAGTATTTGAAATTAATTTTCAGTAAATATTTTATTTTTAGAAGAATTGTTTTTCAGGAGTGCCCATGTTAGCTTTCAGATGTTTGCAGGAAATGCTTCAAGTGTGATAGAAGCTAGTTGGTTTCAACCTACTTGTCTTTGTAAGCAGACACATAATTCCATTTATTGTTGTTTATATTTTATCTATGATTAATTTATTAACAATGATAGTGCATTTGGAACTAATAAAAGAAAATTAGGAGCATTTTCACTATAAGAGCCACATATAAAGTCTCCCTGATTCATCTTTTCCTAGTTTTAATGTTAAAGGACCCTTGACCTTTTGTGTTACATACATACAATAGTTGTGTGGTAAAGTTAGAACCCTCTGCAGTATTTCATTATATCCATGTCATACCTTGCAGAATAATTTGAACTTATCATTCTTCTAGTTCTTATCCCTTCCTACCCAAGTCTTCTGAAAAAAAAAATCCTCGCCATTTCCCTGAAATCTGCAGGTGAAAGGTTAATTCCATTTATTATCTATTATATGCAATAGGGAGTTTTTGTCACTGCATTTGCCTTTTAAGAGTGTTTCCCACTATATCTTACATTGCACTTAGGCACTTATGATCTTAAATCTTTATCACATCTCTGTGAACTCAGCTATTTCTCTTAGTGCAGAAAATTACTAATGATTTACTTAAACTGGAGACATCAGTCTTTCTCTGTTCATAATTAGGTAGGTCCAGAGAGATTTAAATGATTTCTTTTCCTTCTATTGTATTTTTCCACAGCTTTCTCATTCTCTGTATTTCCTGCCTTCTCTCTACTTATTTGAGCAAGATGACACACAGACTTTTACAGAAATACAAAGTGCCTGAGAGAAGCTATTCTCTTATTTGAAGGAGGTCTGGTATTGTCTGACCTATGAGCTCACTATTGGACTTTGAGACTATCTCAGGTAATGCCATTGTTCACTGAAGCAGATCCAGCTCTTGCAAATTACTAGTTGTCATATGTTTTCTCTTCTCCTTCAAGGACTGCTTCACAGGCTAAATGTCTAGTAATGAAAAGAAGAGGATAGTCTGTATTTAATAAATCTATTTTATAGCAAAACATACTGGGATCATGTGATGCGTGGGCTTACCATTTGTGCAGGATAATAATACTGTGTGGCCAAGCCCAGGGGTATAAAAATGTGCAGTTGTATATAAGAGTCCTGTAAGGGGCACAAGAGAAATTCTCCCACTGTTAGGAGTAAAAAGGGCTGAGAACTTAGTGTAGGGCAAATATAGTAAGTTGCTTATCTTTGACTCTTTCAGGGCACCCTGTGTTCAAAGACAGGCAGTGTTTCTTCATGGCTGGTAATAAAACAGGAGAGAACTTGTCATAAATCAAGGCTGTGCAGCAGACTTGGTGAGGTAGCAAGACAAAGGAGAGTGGGCAGTGAGGTTACCATGTGAAAAGTAAATAAGGACACACAGTACATTATTTCCTTTTTTTTTCTTTAAAAATTCTTATCAGCTTGCCACCATTTTTCTTTATCTGCCTTGACTATTGAGATCATAAGTCTTTCAAGAGGGGTTCTACTCCTTTTATGTTATGTAGTCAATAGTCCCATAAGGCCATGTTGAGCTCCATCAGTGCTATGAAACTAAATTTTATATATTATAAATACATATCCAACAGACATCACAATATCTTTTCATTATATAACACACAAATACACATATGATTATAACATAAATTTAAATACATAAAGTTATAAATGTATACATAATGCATTTAGATGTAATTATGTAATTATGTTTATGTATAAAATATAAATAAGCATGCATATGTGCATGCACACACCCAGACAAGTACATTCCTTATTTTTTATGGAAATTAGTACATGTGTGTTTTTAGTGTGCATCCATATACCAGAAAATATCCCTTTAGTGGAGGAAACAACAAACAAAATGGACTGTTAGGGGGTTTGTCCCACTAATCACATTCTGTACAAGCTAACAGTGATTCTTAATCTTGGTTGCTTTAGATTTCAGTCCCATTATGTGCCACATCTGAAGTCTAGCTTTTACCTTCACACTGTTTTCTTTCAGTTTCTGCTCCTGAGGGAACTGCAGATTTCATGCCTTTCTTCCCAATAAACCAATACAAAATAAAGTTACAAGATCAGTTTGTTCTGGTTTGATAAGTGTTAGATAATATATTGCAACAATCATTATTCTATATTCAACAGAAAGACATCAATTTATTAATACTATTTTCCCTAGTGTCATAAAGGTGTTTCATAACAGCAATTACATTAATTTCCTACAGCAATGAGGTTCTGTGCTATAGTAAATCCCACATGAGGATGACCATAAGACAACTTCATGTCATGAAGGTAACCAGCCTGGTTCCCCCATGAATCACATGGTTTGTTAGAGAAGTTTGTAAAAGCAGGACTGGAAGCAGAACCAATTGCAACTGTGTTGAAGACATGATAGAAACAACAAATGTAATTGACACAGAGATACCCACAGTCTACCAGAGGATTTAGTTTCACAATTCCATATGCCAATCATTATCCAGGTTCACAATAATAGCATTACTCTAACTGTAAGCCCTTACCTTATTGTCGCAAATTACACCTATTTGGCAATGCATAAGGCTACCTAATCACTGTATTTCTATATTACTGTTTTCCCATAATTCCAGTTGTGTGTGCCTCATCTTTATCTTTTATTTTTTTACCCATGGACTTGTGGATGTCCAGACTTCTTAACTGATCTCTAACTTGGTCCTCCTCCACCAAGGGAAGATCTTCCTTAGTCCAGACTTTCTCTGATTCACCCAAAGTCCATGGCTCCCGGGGGTTGGCCCGAGCAGTAAAGACTGAGGCAAAGAAGGCGTTCAGCAACTCAGCCTTCCCTGCATCCTCTGTTACCATGGCACCCAACTCATTCAACAGCAGGCCCACGTTTTCTCTAGTTTTCCTTTTGCCTCCAATATATTTGAAGAACCCTTTCTTGTTGCCTTTGACATCTCTTGCCAATTTTAATTCCAAGGAGGCCTTGGCTTTCCTTGTTTCTTCCCCACATAGTCTAACAGCATCTCTGTAATCCTCCCAAGTGGTCAGTCCCTTCTTCCACTCAGTGTAAACCTCCTTCTTCCACTTTAGTTTTTTCAGAAGGTCCCTGCTCAACCACACAGATCTCCTGCTTCCCTTGCTTGATTTCTTGTTCTTGGGAATGCACTGGTCCTGAGCTTGAAGAAGGCAATGTTTGAATATTGCTCAGCTCTCGTAAGCCGCCTTGTCTTCTAGGGCCCTAGCCCATGGGATTTCACCTAGCAGTTTTCTGAAAAGGACGAAGTTAACCCTCTTGAAATCCAAGGTTTCAGTCCTATTTGTTGGACTTGTCCCACAATCCTGAACTCTATCTTTCCATGGTCACTGCAGCCGAGTTTTCCCTCCACCTTGATGTCCTCCACCAGTCCTTCTGTGTTTGTCAGTACTAGGTCCAGTACTGCCTCTTCCCTTGTTAGCTCTTCCACCAGCTGGGTTACGAAGTTATCATCAATACTTTGGAGGAACCTGTTAGACTGTGTGGCCTTTCCAGCAGGTATCTGGGGGATTGAAGTCCCCCACAAGAACCAAGGCCTTGCAATTGTGAGGCTACTTGGAGCTGGTTGTAAAAGGCCTCATCCACTTCTCTATCCTGATCAGGTGGTCTGTAATAAACGCCCACAATAGTGTCCCTCACATTGACCTTCCCCTTAATCCTCACCCACAGGCTGTCAATTCTCTCATCTGACACCAGGGAGGGTTTTAGGGACATCTCCTCACTATCTGTTCCTTGACCCTCCACCCCTCCTTCCTCACCTGTCTCTTCTGAACGACCTGTAGCCCTCAATAGCCACACTCCAGTCATGGGATTCATCCCACCAGGTTTCAGTGATGGCCACTATGTCATATCTTTCCAGCAGCACAGTAGCTTCTAACTCTTCCTGTTTGTTGCCCCTGCTGCATGCGTTGGTGTAGAGGCACTTCAGCTGGGCTGTTGGCTGCGCTGCCTTCTTAGGGGAATACCCCCTGGAGTGTCTGCCAGGTGTTTCTCTGTGCACTGCTTCTACCCCGGGAGCTGCTGGCACATCACCATAACACTTTGACTGTAGTCAAAGGGTCATCAGGTGAAGGGTCAGGTCATCAACTTGGCTCAGGGAGCCAGGCTGAATGCCCTTACTAGGACCCTGTCCCTCCAACCCTGGTGTGATACTCCAAAGCTTATCACTCCCCTCCCCCCTCCCATCTAGTTTAAAGCCTTGTCAATCAAACCCACAATTTCTTTAGCAAGAACCCTCTTACCCCTCTGAGAGGCACCTCCCATTAGGTGTTAACAGTCCTGGTGTTGTAGGATCACCATCCTCAAAACTGGAGAGGAGCCAAATATGCCTACAAGCAAAGAACCTGACCCACCTAACCCCAACCTATTCAAGACTACAAGGAAGAACTGCCATGTTATCAGAATGGGTGAATCCCTGCTGCGGCAGAGGGAGGCACCCACCTGTCAATCCAATCAGTCATCTGCAGAGGTTTGCTGCCTGCCAGGGACCAGGATCAAGGACATTGTGGAGGAACTGCCAAAACTCACCTGACCCTCTATCTACTATGCATTTTATTCTTATTCCATGTGGGCACAAATGGTACTGCCAGGGGAAACCTGGACAGTATCAAAAGTGTTTGCAGAACTCTGAGGTTGCTAATCAAGGGCATGTGGGCCAAGGTGCTGTTCTTTTCCTGCTGGTGAAGGGAAAAGCTGTGAGGAGAATGGCACTAACAAGAAAAGTCAATAATTGGCTGCAAAACTGCAATAATTGACTGTTGATGATAAGGTTTTACATTCTATGACTGTGGGACCCTGTTTGCAGATCAGGATCTGCTTGGTCAGGTGCAATCTACCTCACAAAAGGAGACAAAACTATGTTCATCCTTAGAATGGCTGACATCCTAAGAAGAGCTTTAAACTGAGAATGATGGGGGACAGAGAGGGAGACCAGCAGTCTTGTAAGGGAGTGATGGAGACAATTTCTGATTAAAGGGCACTGGGTGGTGTGATGGGAAGGAATCAAAAAGTCAACAAAATAGATCTTGAGCAGAGTTACTTCCAGCACTCAAATATGAGCTAGGAAGTGCCTGCAAGGAACCGTTACGGAGAAATCCCCCCAAACCTCTCTAGGAACAAAACATGCATCAACGTGCATTTCTAAAGTGTCTGTACACTGAGAAAATCAGTAATGGGAATAAACATGCAGTTAGAGACTTGTGTGCAGTTGCAGGGCTACAATCTTGTTATGATCATGGAGATGTGGTGGGATGGTTTTCATGACTGGAGTGCTGCAGTGGTGAGATATGGGCTCTTTAGGAAGAACAGGAAGGAAAGATGCAGAGAGGAGCTGCCTTTTCTGTGAAAGAGCAGCTGGAGTGCATAGAGCTCTGCCTGGGGATGGAGGAGGAGCCAATTTAGTCTTCATGGGTTGCAGAGAGGGGACAAACAAAGGTGATACATTTGGTGTCTGCTATAGACCACCAAACCAGGAAGAACAACTGCATGAGGCCCTCTACAGGAAGCTATAAACAGCCTCATGTTCACAGGTCCTGGTCCTCAGAGGGCACTTCAAGCACCCTGATATATGCTGGAGGGACGACACTACAGGACATAAGCAATCCAGGAGGTTCCTGAACAACATCAGTGATGACTTCCTTCACCAAGTGATAGAGGAGCCAATGAGGAGAAATGATCTGCTGGACCTTATACTTATCAAAAAGGAGGGGCTCATTGGTGACAAGAAGATCAAAAGCAGCCTTGACTACAGCGATCATGAGATGGAGGAGTTCAGGATCCTGAGGGCAGGGAAAAGGGTGAAATCCAAGCTTAAAACCCTGGACTACAGAATTGAAGGTATCTTCAAAGAGCTGCTTGGAAGCGTCAAATGGGATCAAGTCCTAGAAGGAAGAAGGGCCCAAGAAAACTAGTTAATATCCACATCCTCCAAGGTCAAGGGAGCTCAATCCCAATCAATAATAAGTCAGGGGAAAATGCCAAGATGTCTGCATGGATGAGCGAGGAGCTCCTGGCCAAACTCAGACACAAAAAGGAAACATGCAGAGGATGGAAGCAAGGATGGGTAATTTATGAGGAATTCGGAAACTTTGTCCAAGCATCCAGGGCTGAAGTTAGGAAAACTAAAGCCTAAATGGAATAGACTCTGTCCAGGGATGTCAACGACAACAAGAAGGACTTCTCTAAGTACAGAGGTGACAAGAGAGAGACTAGGGAAAATGTGAGCCCGTTGCTCAATGAGGTGGGGAACCTGGTTACACAGGACATAGGAGAGGCTAGGGTATTGAATGCTGCCTTTACCTCAGTCTTTGCTAGGTTGACTGGTCTTCAGGAATCCCAGGACCCAGAAACTAGATAAAAAACAGACAAACACAGATAAAAACCAACATATATTCCTCAATCTAAGCCCTTTAGGGTAAACTTGGCTACATTTTTCATTAGGAATCTGACTAATTTCAATTTAAAAAAATGGTTTGGGGATTATGAGATACTAGTTGGAATGTGATGAATATAGCCATTCATTTTTGTTTAATGAACATCTACATATAAGTATTGTAAACTTACTCTGATCTCTGTCCTTTGTAGATGCAGTTATTCAGGAAGCAAAGTGAATGTGAACAAGGAAGTCATGAATAAGTGAATCTATGACCTACAGAAACAATACTCATATGTTCTCTATCATAAATAAATGTATCAAGGAAGAACAGACACATCAGGTAAGTACAGTGAAGCTGTATTTTTTACTCTGTCCAACCTCTTACTCAGTTTCTCTCTTTGTCTCAAAATGATTCAGAGATTTAAATAATGCATGTCAGTGATGGAAAATGTTATAAATTACCGAAGACACTGGGACAGCTAAAATAATCTGAGAAATTCAGACTGACACTTTTGTCTGGTCTGCTCATGAAAGAATTAGAATCAAGACACAGTCATCAGGCTGCGAGGGACACGCAGGGACTGTGTATCTAACCATGTGCTTCTGCAACAAAACCCTGCAATTAAAGGAGAATTATTCATAAATAATTATTGTCTTTGATTACCAATGAGACCAATAATATGGATTTTCAAGATTCTCATCTTGTCTACTGCTTGCATGTGTCTGTTATTTCAGCAATTGCATTTTGTTCTGTGTATTAAGAACATAGTTAAAATTCCAAAGTATTTCGAGTTACCTTTGTCTCCTTAGTGACTGTACCTTCTACCTCTTTGACTGCAGTCCCTGTTGGTTTGCTCTACTCACAGCCACTTGAAATTCTGATGCAAATACAATTTTCCTATCTCATTGCTTTGGTCATCTCCCTCTTCAGCTTTGCATTATTTTCTTGATGATCCTTTATGGCATCAAATTAAGTTACTTATTTCAATTTTACAAGCTTTCCATAACCTTTTCCATTTTCTTTAATGTTCTTATTCCCATCTTTCATCTCAAGTTCACTTCCCAACTCACTGAATTTTTGAGTGACCACCTTTTTTTCTAGTTCTGAGACATGCCTATCACTGAGAGGAATTTCCTATAATATCTTTTTTTTTTTTTTTTCCCTCATAATGTCTACAAATGACATGGAAAATGAGAAGTCTGTTCTCATTGTAATACAATGTCTATCATGCTGACCAACAACGTCTCATTGCCTTCTTGTACTGTCATCTGACAGTCTCTACTTACTTGTTAACCCATCTCATTGGAGCATGGATTATTGTTTTATTTTTTGTTTGTAAAACATGTTTTGTGATGGGGTTCTCTTTCAAACTAGGCTCCCTAGGTACTGTAGTACCCAAGAGTAACTTGTAAGGGGTCAGGAAAAAAAAGAGTCATTCTGTTCCAAAAGCCTGGAATCTAAGCCTCAAACGAAAGACAGCAGATGGATATTGACTGACAGATGGTGTTGAGCAAAAAATAGTATAAACAAATACCAATAATATAAATAATACCAACACAAGGAATACACATCTAAATAATACTCACATATATGATATATGTAAATAATGATGCTAAGTAAGAAAAAATATACATAGCTGGAAGAAAAGCATTTACAAATTGAAAACTAGGCCACAAAGATATGATTTTTATTCTTCTCAGATACTTTTAGATTTTAAAAATTTAGATGGCTTGCATAGGTTAGAATCTACTTTTCCTCAGTAAATAATACATTTTGAGGAATGTACTCATATTACCTAAATTTGAGTCTTCAACTTAGGTGTCTAAGTTACAAAATCAATCTTTCTTCTTTATTATAGAAAGGAGGAGAAGCACTTCCAGAGAGCAATTCCTACAATATTATGATGGGATATAGCCATCACTACAGGAATCTATATATAAAATTCAGATAAATCTTCTAACTTTAAAATTAGATGAGGAAAATGAAGAAGTAGATAAATTGGATCAGACATGAAACCTGTGAAAATTGAACACAGAATTCTGAAGTCCCAGCTAAGCACTGTAGTTCTGAAACTCTTTTATGGAGAAGCAGCAACTTAGTAATAATAAGGTAGATTTTGCAGGTCCTACAGGGCAGGACTTCAAAGACCCTGTTTTAGTTTTAAAGCAAACAGACTTTAGAAATTATCCTTGAATTGTAGTCAAGCTCAGCAAATTGATCTTTCCAGGACTTCAATCAAAAATTATTAAATCATTTCCCTTGAAAATTTAACACCTGTTTCCTTAGTAACTTCTATTATTTTTGGTCTTTGGTACATATCTTTAAGGCTGACATGTTTATATATTTGAAAGCATGTTATTTTGTGTGTTGTATTTTGTCTTCTTGTAGTAGTAAATTCTAAATTGTGAGTAGAGTGCTCCAATTGATAATGCAACATATAATGTCACTATTTCTGCAGTCAGTATTTGGACTACTGGGTCAACATCTTGGCAAGTACACATGTACTAATCTCCAAATGATTAGAGAGTATATTTAATGTTATTATATAAACAAATACCAGGAATCAAGTGGAATTAAAATAGAGTCAATTAGGCCATTAAAACACATCTCTCTTCTATTCAGATGTTTGAATTATGAAAAAAAAAAGAAAGAATAAGAAAAAGATATAGATGAACATGTTATTAAAATATTATCTTTTATCCTCCTATCACCTTACTACTTCTATATTATTTACCTGTTCTCATAACATCCACATTTTACATTGTAGAATTCAATATTTTTCCTAGGAAAGGAGAAAGGCAATGTATTTTAGCCATTGGTAAATTAGTTACTGGATATGCTCAACCATAGTTTCTGATGTCAAATGTAAAGCTTTCATTGTGGGTAATGCATTTAGCAGTGCACTCCTCCTCTGACCCTTGAATGTCTAGGAAAATTTGGTTTACTGAGGGAGTAATATAAGCACAGAAATTAGGAGAACTCAGTGGTCTCTGGCTAAGTCAGCAAAATGCTTTTGCACACACAGATGATAAAGTGTGGCAGAGCACACTGGAATCCTGGTCATCTGAACCTTGGTGCTTGTTGTATGCTGCACAGAGCGTGCCTGGGGTCTCTCAGGAGTAGGACTTCTATCTGTCCAGAGTACTCCATGTTGATATACTGCATGCTATCCATGGAGGGGCATGCTTGTCAGCTTCAGAGCCTACATGTAATTTAAAATAGCGGATTTACAGCTGTTCTTTAAAGTGGAACTTTTTCTCAGATGGAAAGAAGGAGCTTAACTTATTGATGTGAAAGTCTGTATAGATGCCATAGTGTACGCAGATATCTGACTAAGCTTGGCTTACCAGGAAAGATAGTATCCTACAGAATGACAAACTCACAGAGAGCCAGGGAAAAGATTTTATCAGTGTTGATCTCCAAACATCTATCATTTTTGATGTGGACTACAAACTTTTGGAGGAACTGAGCAGAAAAATCTGCTATTAACCCAAAGGCTGAAATGCAGGACTCTTAAAAATATATGTGTATTCAGTAGCATTCTGAAGTGATTTGAAAAGATTCAGATACCAAATCTCTGAACACTGGGCAATCCAAGAGATGTAGCATCACCACTTATTGTCATTTTATAGACACTTCTACATATGAACCTCTATAGACATGTGCTAACATATTTATGTATAGCTCTTATGTTGCTGAAGGCTATATGTGAACAGATAAATCACCAATAAAAAGAAGAAAGTTACATGAGTAATAACTTTTTAAAAATTTCCCACAATGTTCAGAAATGTTTAATTTATTTCATATTACTTGCAAGAAATTCTGTCTTCATTCAGTTTTTATTTTACAAAAAAGTATAATGGTTCCCTTTTTGTTTCAGGCTTCTATTTCTAACCCTGGCATACGCTTGTAGTTGAAATAATTCCATTTTAATCTTTAATAAAAGACCTTAATTCCCCATATTAGTATTTTTTCCCTGAAACTGATTTGGAACCATTAATAAGCTTTCAAAAAGTTTTCTATGCTCTGTGGATATGTAAAATCTTGGTAAAATAATGTGAAAAAATAGTGTGATGTCCTGTACCATCTGAGATGAAAACCAGCACCAAGATTTTCATTTCCAGACAGTCTAGAAGCAAAGCTAGCTTAAGATTTTTTTCTTTCCCAACATTTCTCCATAGCTTACCCTTTCTCAAATACAGTATACCATTCTCTTAGTTGTGCTGGCAAAAAAATGGCTATAGGACTGACCTGAAAAATGTTCAGTACTTTCGATTAAAATATAAAAATAAAACACAAATGCAACTATATCTAATAGTGTTTCTCTGATTGTGGATTAGATCTTTATGCTTCCTCACAGCATGTCCATACAAACAGTAATATGGAAATACAGCTAAGAGACCAGTGCTGGAATAAACATGAGAAGAGGAGGAGAAGAAAGCGTGATTCATTAAGTTCACAGTAAAATCAAGAAAAGGGCAAATGTGATTGTGCCTCAAGGTGGTAGCCAAAGAGGAATGTAGTAGGTCAACATAATATAAAGGGGTTTTACATATCTGTTCACATCATCTTGTATTAGCACTGTAGGCTTCCCTCAGCAAAGATTAGCTTTGTAAAGTGTCTAGTTTTGAGGGCTGTAGAATAATATTTTATTTTTTTTTGAACAGAACATTTTTTTGTTGTCTGAATCTATGGACACAAGGCAGAAGGTAAAGAAACATATCTGGCATATAGGAATAGATTTCTCAGTTGCTACTGATACTATTTCTGCTTGCAATTGTTAGTTTCTCCTTTTCACTTTTTATTTAAGAAACTTTATATCTATCATTAAAAATAGTCTCATTTTTGTGTGACGCAAATGAGCGATTTAATTCAATATTGACTGTATCACTTTCAGAGATTTAAATCAAAGTTCTAATGAGGTGAACTGAACCATCTGTGGTGACAAAAAAGAAAAACATGCAAGAACCCTGATACGCATTTGTAGGTCTGTTGATTTTCAGAAACCTATATTTCTCAGCTCAAAATGCAAACTCAGTGCCCAGACTAAATTATGTTAGTTCAAGAGATTACTAAATTGCATGGTCTTTCTCAATGCTCAGCTTTAAAAGGACATAATTTTTATAACTTAATGGACTTATGCAGTACAATGGTATATAAAACTACTGTGTAGATAATTCATACTTTTCATCAGCTTTAAAATGTTGGAAAATTTCTGTATTTTTTAGACAGTAGTGTTTATGAACAAGAATATTTTTTTCAGAACTTAAAGCTACAGTATTTTAAAGTGATGCTTTATTAAATGTACATCGGTGAAAAACACAATATGAAATGACATTTTAAGGTTAGGCACCTAAATACATTAGGCATTTGAACTGGTGACTTAACCTTAGTATTGCTGAGAATCTCTGTCTTCTGTTGATTGCTTTCTTGGAAAAATACCCTGCTGCCACTTCAGCCCTGGATTTCACTGCAGTATGTCATTGTCTTCTTAGTATTCATTGATACTGAATGTAGTAATCTGAGGAAAGAATAGGTATAGCCTAAAATGATTGCTGATGTGGATGGCAGCAAAATTAGCTGACAATTTTCTAGACAAGATTTAACATTTTTTCTTGAGAAAAGAACAATCCTACATACAAATTCTGGCTCCCCTAGGATGCCCTTGTACTCCAATGCATGATCCATTACCAGATTTTTTAAAGACACATATCCTTCTCTCACAAAGCCACTGAGCTGTAGCAGCAAAGAATGATACAATTCCAGATAGATAGATAAATAACACAGTCTAACAATGAATAGAATTTCACCACTTGGGGGATAAAATGATTTCTATTTTGTTTTGTGGCTGTGGGTTAGACTCCATGACTAATGAATATACTGCTATGTCTGATCAGCTGTAGCAGAGCGTCAGAAGTCCATCTTTATGGAATAAATTTTTCTGTGCTGAAACAAAGGGATTTTTATGGAAGCATGTCTGGCTGTTAGTGACTCTCTTTACAGAAGCAGGGGCAGGAAAGTTCTGTTCTTGATGATAATCAGAACTGAATGTACGCAATTTCTTACTACAAATTCAATACAAGAAATGTGGATGAAATGTTGATTGTAAAGTGGATAGTAAACTCCTACATCAGATTGAGTGCAGCTAGTCATTCTGGCAAATATTTATCACCTTCTGTTCTCACAGCATCAATACAGTCCCTTCCCCCAATTAAAGAACAACAAAAACCTCAAAGGTCACCTGGCCCTAAACCTATCAAAGGCAAAAACCAATCTATGGCACTGGAATAATCAGAACTTTCATCTCCAGATTTTCCAGTGGTGCACAGTGAGTCACAAGTGGTGTACAAATGTACACCTCTACTGCTACGAGGACAAATGTTTTCCTGTATAATACATATTCCTTCAGGTAAGAAGTGAGTATAGCATTACCAGTCTAGAAAATGTCTGCTCTTGTTTGCCAGACCTAAAGTACTCCCACCTTATTCACCATGGTAACACTGACACAGCTGTCTATCCCTCTGTTTCCACGGTGAAGGACCAGTAGGTAGTGCTCCACCATTTTACACCCATCTTCTGATACTGTCACAGATTTCCAAATATTCTAACTGCTAAAATTTTTGTAGAAGCTTCTAAAATGTCACAGCCCATGATCTGTGGAAAAAAAAAAACCACACGCAGGACACCAGCCAAAACACGAACCAAGCTGGAGCCAAAATACCTGGTCACAAAAACATGGAAAAATAAATAACGGTCTGAGAAAGCAGAACCAATTAAAGTTCTCTTCCACCATAACAGATTGTTTTAAAGCTTGTTCTCCAAATCACAGGCTTCTTTTAAGTAGTTGTTTTTTTGTTTTTTTTTTTTCTGTACTTATGGCCCTCTTCAAAGCTTTTTTCTCCAAAGCACAGCCCTTGTCAAAACTTTCACCAATCACAAATCTTTGAAGTGAGAGTTCTTTTCCAAACAGTGAGCTCTTCAAAGTTCACCACGCACAGACACAACTTTAATTTTAGAGGAAAAAGGCTACAGGTAGCCTTTAAAATTCACCAGAGTGAATTAGGAGCTCTAGACACATTTTCAAATATTATGTAGCAGCCAAAATTACACTCATAATCCCAGGTTTCTTCATAAGCACTGAGCACTTCTAAAATTTCTGTGTGATGCTTTTCTATCACTTTAGGTACCTTAAAAACCCAATATGCATGAACCACTTTTGAAGTGTCTCCTTCAGACCCCTAAGTCACTTTGATGAGTTTGAAATGTTTCTTCTTCATCTGCATGGATACAGGACTAGCAAAAAAAGTTAAAAAATCATAGGGGCTTGCGTGCATGACTAATTACATTATATGAGCAATGAAATGTGATAGAAATTAAGGTTCTTCTTGTGATAACAAGACAAAAACCTATCGGTTACTTTGCCCCACAGTTTTAACTATTTTTGTGACAACTCTGTTACAGTGAGCTATGCACATTATTAGTATTCAGATATAATGTGCTACTGAGTTAATTTTTGGAGTGGTGTACACCAGTGATTTTTGTTCTGAAAGGCAGGCTACAGTTTGCAGTTTCTAAGTATGAAGTCAGTAACTAGTTATAGACGTGAAGTCTTGAAGAGAAAATAAAAATTGTCTTTCAGATGCATAAAGAATATAAGTTTGTTTCCACTTCAGATATGCTGGTAATATCACTGAATTGCTGCATCTTTGGGCATTACCTTGCAAAATGCTTCAGTAGGGAAGCAGTGCTATTTACCAGTAAATTCCTAGTATTCATTTAGATTTTCCTTACTAGGTCACTTCATTAAAAAAAGATTAAAGTCTACTCCCGCTAGAGGCATGAATTCCCACTTCTGTTTTTAGAGAAGTCTGGTACTGGTGAAATTCTGAAATAATTTCATTTATAAAAGCAGTGTTAAACACACTTGTTGGGAGACCAAGTGTCTCTTCTGGGTCTGCAATGGGTCTCCTAATCTAACTTTTGCAGCCCTTGAATTTAATGTAAAGGGGTTTTCCCAAAGAATCATAGTTATATCATGGAATCTTAGAATAACAGGTTGGAAGGGACATCAAGGATCATCTGGTCCAACCTTTCTTTGCAAAAGTACAGTCTAGACAATATGAGGCAGCACCCTGACCATCTGAATCTTAAAAGTGTTCAGTGTTGGGGAATCCACCGCTTCCCTGGGGAAACTGTAGCTTTAAAACATGACATAACCCACATAAACCCACAATGCTGACATCTGCTGCAGCATTTTCCTTGCACCTTACTGCCAAATTCATAACTTCCCACACATGCAATTTCATCTTTGAAAAGAGATTCACAGAGATCAGCAATCTGAGATAGGCATTCCCTGAAATACTTTTGAGAGAACGAGGATTCCCTCAAGTAAACAGCATTCCTCTGGGAGGAAAACTCCCTTGGGATGTCTGGGGGATGAACAGTATGTCCTCTGTGAAGCATCACCAGGAAAGGAATGCCTATGTCTATACCTCACAATAATCCAATAATTAAAACTAAATTAAAACCTCGAAGAAGGGTTAGCGACATTTAAATCCCTCTTTCGTTAAATGATAGGGTTTAAAACAGTGACTGTGGGAAGGCCCACACATAAAGATTCTCCAATGGAGAAGAATTTTCACTCCTGATTTGCACATGTGAACTGGAATGATCTTGTGTAGAAAAACATGGGAATTAGCCATGGCATGAACACACATTAAAGCACATCTCTGCACTTGGTAGAAAATATCAGCGCGTTTTAAGTCCGAGCTAGCAACAAGCATGTTTGCACCAGTAAATGGATTTGTATCACAGCTTCATGAGACAGCAATAATTTACGTGCCCTGGGGGACCTCACCAGCAGAAACACTGGTATTGGTAGTCAAGACACCAACAGCAACTAGGGAAAGGTAATTATGAATTGTCCTGATTGACTAAAGATTGAACTTCATCAACTGAAAAAGCTTTCAGGAACCAAATTTCACTTGTTAAGTCCCTTTCTGAGTTTTGACTCCAGTCAGCTGGACTGTGCTGACTTTCACGATATTTTTACTCAAAAGATTAAGTGTATTCATTTGGCTGTGCATGTTGCAGGAGCATTAAAAGACTGCTAAAGTACATGCTCACCATGGGCCTGATCAAAGCCCTCTGAGATCAATGGGAATATTTCCTTTGACTTCAATGGGCTTTTGATAAGATTCCAAATTGATCAGTGGAAAGTTAGCCTCCGAAGAACAGTCCTGATGTTAGCATACCCATGGGCACTGCACTCAAAAGGATGTGGCTCCACACCTGGGTGATACACTGCATCTCACGCTAGAGCAGATGCAAGTATAGGGTCTCATTCTGATATTTCATAAAATATCACAGTGGCAACAGAAGAAACATATTTTGATTGACTGGTTCAGTACTAGCTGGTACTTGAAACAGATTGTGGCCACATCAGGATCTGGCAGGAAGCCAAACCCCATTCACAATAATGGGACTTCATACAAATATCAACAGGGCTGTATCCAAAACAGCTGTTATTATTAATTTCATATCTTTTAAGAGGAACAGAGGATTTCAGCCATTTGAAAGGAATTTTTTTAATGGATAATCATACTATTTGGTGATATTTAGTATGTGTTTACCTGTGAATGCTACTTATGAATTGGATTTAGATATATGATTTCTATCTAGTTTAGCTGATTAACCTGAAATCTCTTCAGCATTTGGTTATGGGAAGTGATTTTCTTTTGAGGAAAATCGAAAGTGTCTGAATGTTGATGAAAATAAAAACCATGAAGTTAGAGTTTAGACAACTGCTTTGATGTAAGAGCCTGTAGAGAGGTTAGAAAATCACCTATAGGAAAAAAATATATTTCCTGTTGTTGTGGAAAAGGTTAACAACTGGAGATTAGAAGTGAACAAACAATTCACAGTGAATCATCTCAGCTCCACAGATTTTCCAGGATCTTCATTCCATTTTGCCTTAAGAGCTAGCTTGAGAGTAGATGTGTTACTCTTTTCTGTTATTCTTTCTTTCTTTTTATTACAGAGAGTTTCCAATAAATAGAGACTTCAAGATCAACTATATGTTTAAGCCTGTAACAGCTGCAAGTTTTCTAGATGCTCTGTGGAAAAGGTCTAGTCTCTGTCCTAGAAGGAATTATTTAATAGACTGAACAGAAACTTAAATGATAGTGTAGGAATAAAGAAAAATGCAAGATTTTAGATTAGGTGGCTTAATCAGTTAAAAGGGGGAGAAGTCTGGTCAAATTTACAACTAGTAAAAACTTTTTTAGCCCTTTTAACT
This sequence comes from Gallinago undulata, assembly GCA_026546715.1. NCBI lineage: Eukaryota > Metazoa > Chordata > Aves > Charadriiformes > Scolopacidae > Gallinago > Gallinago undulata. Next base: position 171,018,866 of record JAOTQQ010000001.1, read on the forward strand.
GACTTACACATGACATTTACATGTGGAAAAAATTGTCAACTCTTCCTTTGATATTGTTTGTAATTTTTTTGATATATCCATGTATGCATATATGTATACATATATAGAATTAATACATATAAAAACATAAATGTCGTGGTTTCAGCTGAAATCACTGCAACCCGACGGACAGATGGCCCTTCCCCCCGAGACAAGAGGAGAGGAAGAGATAAGGAGATACAGAAGTTCAGAATGAACTAAACTACCTTAATGAAGAATTAATATTAAAATAAAAAAGAAGATAATAATGAAATAGATACAATATATACAAAACTGTATCAAGCTCCCAGGATGACAGTCCCGTCACCGGCAGGCACTGGGGAAGTCCCAGACTGGACTCAGCAACATATGGGAACTGGATTCCAGCTCTGGAGTCAGGAACACATGGATCAGGATCAAAGGCAGATGAACAGACAGGGTCCTCTTTGGACGTTGGCCATCGCAGGAAGAGAGAAAGAGCTGACCTTTTGATCCCTCAGCTTTTATACTGAGCATGGGGCAGATGGAATACCCCAGTTGATCAGGTTTGGGTCACCTCTCCTGTCCCTTCCTCCCCAAGGTGTGACCCGTCTACACTTTTCTGTTTCCGACCCTCTAAGGGGCAAATAACGAAAATTGGCTGACCTTGGTTGTTATAGCAATAAGTATAAGCAAGGGCCTCTCTGCATACCATTCCTTGACATTTAGCACAAACATTGGCCTTATCACTCTGAGAACGAGCAGTTTTTTCCACAATATGCTGTTAATTTCAGGGAGTTAGAGGAGGCCTAGCTATAATGTAAAATTACAGAACACAAAACTGGTTCGGTTTTACCTCAAACCGGGACAATAAAACACACATATTAATATTAGAGGAACACTGTAAAATGTGTTTTCTTAAGCTTGATATGGAAGAGTTATTTTGACTGACTACAAGCATATGAGTGGGTAGAAGTATGCGGGAAATTTTTAAAATGTGGAGCAAGTCATGAAAGCGTTTGGTTATGATATGGAAGTTGTAAGAGAAAGGGAGGAAAAGTATCAAAGAAGAATTCCGGTTCTGGATGACCAAAGGTGGTAGCATGAAAACTTTAAAGGAAAGTTTTAGACAGTTCAGAAGTGGAAGATTATGAGTCAGGTTTAATCATCTGGGTTTTGAGAGTTTAGTCAGCTGCCTAAGGTGAGATATATGACTTTGAAAGAAAACAGGTTTTTTTGATGGGTGTTTTTAGGATGCAGTAGTGGACACCCCTGCCAGCAGATACAGCACTCAGAAAGTAAAGGACAATGAACAAAAAGAGGACCCTCAGAGACTCCAGATCCTGAGGTGAGGTAGTGGAAAAAATTTACAAATTGCAAAAAAAACCACCATTGGTCACATCCATACTATGAAAATAGGTCTCACAAATACCATGTGTTTTAATTTTAACTGTAGTCATTGTCACCGTGGCTGATATGTTCACTGCTCCATAAAGTTTATTTCTTACATTATAAAATCATTGTCTAGACAAATAATCTGCTGAATTTTTGTCCTTGACAGGTTTGAGTACTATCTTAAAGTCCTAATCTTGTTATCTCAGTCTCTGTCTTTCTGTTTTTCCTTGCTGTTCTATCTTCAGATTTCAAATAACAAATTCAAAGCTTGGACTTCTGAAAAGCTGTACTAAAAATGAGCTCTGCAGACCTACATTTGAAAATGTATGTATCTCCAAATTAAAGCTGCAAGATTTTTTTTTTACAGCTCTAGCTTAGCAAATATACAACCTGCATATGAAACGCATTTGTGCTTTCTGTGCTTTTAAAGCTGTTGCTAGCCTGACTGAATGTGCAGCTGGTAGCGATCTACAGTTTTTGTTTATCCTGCTGAGTAAAAATGAGGAAGGGCATTTTTGTAGACCCATTCAGCTAAAATTCTGAAATGCTGTCTCATACATTTTATTCTCCTGAAATACTGTCTCATTCAGTCAAAGTTCTTAAAGGTTCATTTTGGTAACAATAATGTTTAATAAACCCAGCACCCAAACTTTTCATGTCTAAAAATGGCCGCCTGTCAGAGGTTAGTTCCTGTGCATCCTTATTTGTAAGAACTTTCTTAGGACAGGATTAGGAAAATACAGGCTCAAAGGCCAGTAAATTTAGGTGGCAAATAATAGTTACCCATGCTCAGTTATGATGAACTGATTATTTAAGAGTTCAAATATTTTTGTCAAACAAGTTTTGATTTCACACACCTTTTAATAAACTAGAATACCGCTTGAAAAAAAAATCTCATGCAGCAGCTACCTCTCTAATACTCATCTTCCAAAATCTCCCTGATTATTCTCTATAACTTTAAGATCTTGAATATTTCCAAATGTCATTTAATTGAATTTTTAAATATCACATTTATAAAAGGAAAAATTAAATTAAAATTTTTAAAAAATATAGTTAAAATATATGGAATGCAATATAAATTGTTGCTATACATCAGTCTTTCTGTATGGTATCAATGTCTTTCAGTATCTTGTATTTACCACAGATACTTGGTAGTATAAATAGGTCCCAGAGCTTCCTTTTTGACAGTGTCCTGCGGGGTTTTTTTGTTTGTTTTGGTTCAGTTAGGGTTTTTCTTGTGCCTGTGTTCATGTAGCTTTTATTCTGTCTGTGATCTACCAAGATTCACTATTCTATGTTTTTGTAATACTGGAGATATCGTTTTATCTATGTGCAGTCCTGTCTTTTTGCTCTATATCTCCTTGAAAAAGACAATTATTTTCTGGAACCAACACTTCAACAACTGTTGGGAGTGGTTGGATTTTTATTTATAGGTTTGTTGAGTTGGGTTTTTTTTTGGTTGCTCGTGCTTTTTTATCTTTTTTTTGAAGTCACAGATAAGCGTTTCACATCTAACGGACTTTTTATACCATATGGATGAAATCTGATATTGTATACCTTAGTGTGATTCTTATTTTCGCTTTAGCAGTTACTGATGCTCCTGAGTCTATTTGTCTGTTTACATGATTTATCTTAGAATGTGTTAACTCTTAAAAAAAGAGAGAGAAGGAAGAAAATATACCTATTTATTTGCATGTAGTGGAAAAAATTGTTTTATTTCAGCTGCCTTGTTCACCAGCTTTCTCTTGCTTTGCATATATGTTTTTTACTTCTGGTTTTGAGATCTCTACCATTTATATTTATTAAAAACAGCCTTGCAGCTTAGAGTGATTACTAGTAATGACTCTGTGTCTATCACTTCAGAAAAGTACTATACCTTTCTTACATAAGCCATTGTTTTCTCAAATACTAACTATACTGTGAGGCAGTCCATCTCCATATCAATAGCAACTTTTTTTTTTTCTTGAATCTTTTTCTTTTATATATTTTTCTTTCAGAGCACACTTGTAAATCACTCAAGTAATAGTCTATTTCTTTGGACTCAATTTGTTACTATTCAAGTCCTCTGGTTATTACCAGGTTCTTCAGTTCTTCTCAAATCTTAAGGATTTTCTGTTCAGTAGACTAAATGTGAAAGAAATTATAAATCATTTTTTATTTCAGAGACTGCTTTGCTAAAGTCACATGTTCTTTCCATTTCTTTTAGTCTTATGACATACTTATCATCATTTTCTTCCATGTTTTACTTTCCATTTCTCATTTAAATTTTTTATGTACCATATTCGTTCTGAAACCAATTCATTCATTCAATGTCTATTTCTTCTTGTCATATGACTGTATCATTTAATAAAACACTTGTATAGAGATATCCCAGCTGGAGTCTTACTAAGTATAATGAGAAATGTTTTGATGTTGCTGTTGGCTTATCCATACTGATTGTAGACAATTCAGCTTGAAACTGATCTGTTTCATTCATCTGAAAAATAAGTTACTGGAAGCCGCATTTTAATGAAGAGATTAGATCTTTACCTTTGCCATGTTCATGATTATGCCATCTACATTAAAATTTATGGAGGTTTTCAGCTGTAAATTACCATTTTCTTACTTCCAGCTTTTCTGGAGTTTATGTACTTATGATTTTGGTTGAAAGTACTTTGATATAAGTTTTTGGGCAAGAATTGCTCTTTCATAAAAAGTGAAATATTTGAGAAGATTGCAGATTGAGAAGATTTGCCTTGGACAAATATTGTTTTAGAAAAAGTCCTAATTTAAATGAAGGACCACAATAAAGTGTTTCGTTGCAATTTTATAATTCAGTATTTGTTTGTTGTGTTTTGGATTACTTGTCCCCTTTCTCCCTTCTCTGGTTTCTTTTATCTTTCTTCTTTTTCTGAATTTCATTTTATTTTCCTTATTTTATTTCTATAGAAAAAACAGACAGTGATATGCCCATATGTTACATGTTACCCTGTATATTGTTCCATTACATAAGAACAAATTATTTCATATCAGTTCCGTTTCACAGAATCTTAGTGGTTGGAAGGGACCTTTGAGATCATCGAGTCCAACCACATTAAAAAAAAAACAAAAAACAAC